>CM022708.1:12205803-12244796 GCA_012295165.1 Asparagus setaceus | reverse complement strand
TATTTGGTTACATGTGTTATTTTGTTATTTTAGTGGATTTGATTAAATCTATTAGTGAGAATTAGGATTTATTTTATTGCTATAAAAGGATTGTAATGTTTATTTTAGAGATGAAGAATTGATATGAATAAAATTATGAGTTTTGAGTGATGTTTTGGAGTGATTCTATAAGTGTGAAGTCATGTTTTATTAAGCGTCCGTAAGTGAAACCGGCATTTTTAATTATTTTCATAGGGAGGCTGTGAGTGAATCTGGTCTAGCCTATTTATCTATTTTTTATCTTAGATTTCTTTTTTAAAAAGTTATCGTTCACCTAATGCTATTCACCGATTACTGTTCATCTATTCCGTATCACATTAGGTATTACCAAAATATATAACAGAGTGACCTACTAGATTTATAATTACACTTAACCAAGAGATCAACAATATGAAAGGAGATATGTTAATAACTGATGCATTTTTGAAAACCTGCAAATATTTAAGGGGCTGTTTGGATGTTGGAAGGAAAGTTGGGTATTTATGACAACAAATGGAAAGTGATCGTCCACCTCATCACTTTACTTTTAGAGTTATATATTGTTTGGTTTGGAATCTATTGTGAATCCTAAAATGACAAAATTATCTTGTTTGGTTTGCATAATGCATTCTAGTAAAGTGATAGTTATGTGGACTTATTCAAAAGTATACATCATTTTATCATAGGTAAAATTACCTCCATAGAAACAAGAAAAATCGGATTTTAATCGTTAATGAACTAACATCTTACATTTAAATAAGTACATGTTAGAAGTCTATTTATATGCTTCTCATTTTTTCTTGAGGAACTTAAATTATGTAACATCTTTTGAAACTTTTTCTAAATTTATTATGCTTTTTAAATAAAAAACTAAGTGTTCTCATATTTCATTTAGAAACATTAAATCATCTAATCGTGTGTTTATCACATGTAGGCGTCAATTTAAATTCTAATTTAAGAAAATGGGAATGGCATAAAGGTACTTAAATAACAGTATGCTTTAACTGGTAATTAATATTTAGATTTAAAAAAATTACAAAATGAGAACAAATTGCTAGAATAAGACGAGAACGGGCGGGGGGGGATCCTGTACCTATTAGATATGAGCATTAAACTTTTTTTCAAGCAGTTGAAGCAGAATTTGATGTGTTCTTGTTTCGAAGAATTACTGAATTTAGTGTTGTTGCGGGTTAAAGTTCTTTTGGTTCTCATTCCCTCCGATCCTTGGCTGCTCCCACTCACTCGCCAACCCCTTCCTTCTCTAGGTTAATTTGATGAGAAGTGGAAGATGAACTAAACTTTGTTGTTGTTTTTTTCTTTGTTTGTTCCTTCTTCTTTGATGCTTTATATTATTGGTCTTATTGTTGCAAGAAGAGATGAGCTATTTAATGGCTGTAATAAGAAACAAAGGAGATGGCAAGAAAGAGTGCAACTAGAGCCTGAAATTAGGAATAGTTAACTTTTTATTTTTTTTAATCTTTCTTTACTGACAATATTGCAGTTTGGTGAAATCCTCCCATTTTTGGCTGATTTTGCTTTCCATGACACATCAGCACTCGGGTGTCCTTTTCAACATCTTTCATTGTACAACCAAACGAAGGAAAAAGGGGAAAGATGACAGAAGACCCCACAAACTTATAACTTTCACAAGCTTTACACCACAAAAATGGCAATCAAAATTGTTAGAACAAGTGCACAATAAAGTAGAAATAATTGCGAAGAACAAGCACGAGAATAAATGACAAACAATCGCAAACACTGAGATTTATATGGTTCACCCAATTTGGACTACATCCACGGCAGAGATGTCGGAGAAATTCCACCATCAAAAGAGAAAAGAGTACAAAAACCAGGCAAAAGACTAAACCCTCAAACTCTCCTTCTTCAATCCTCACATAAAACTCTAAATCTAAATTCTCTCTCTATATTAATATATAGGAAACAACAATAGATCAGGAAAGAGGTATCCAAACTTGGTAGGAGCTGGAGATTAAAAGAAAAACGAACGGCTGAGATTAAATCATCAAAAACTATAATCAGCGTCGTAACCATCGATGCTCAAATACGACTATCGATGATCTCCTGCAAATCATCAATGGTTCCATGTAATCCATTGATGGTTCAAAATCCAATTTCTATTTTCTCCGATTGTTCACTATAACCTATCGATGATCGAAGTAACCATCGATGATCTCCCCTTGACCATCAATGATCCATTGGCTGATTTGAACAATTAGAGGGTTTTGAGACATATATTTCAACAAATCTCCTCATTGACTCAACAACCCGAATGAGTTCTCAACTTTCTCAATAGTATACTGCCAAAGCCTCCGCAAATGCGCCCTACGACGGCTCAACCTTCTTTGACATGAAGCAAGTCCAAGAAAAGATTGAACTTGGCTACTGGTAATGGCTTCATCAACATATCTGCCGGATTATTCTTGGTGGCAATCTTCTTGAAGACTACTTTACCTTCCTAAGCAATCTCTCAAATAAAATAATATCAAACCTCAATATGCTTTGATTTTAAATTGAAGGCTGGATGCTTAGCCAAGTGAATTGCACTTTGGCTATCACAATGAACAAGAGTAATTTCCTGCTCATGTCTGAATTCACCATGAAAACCTCTCAACCATATTGTTTCCTTCACGACTTCTGTAGCTGCCATGAACTCTGCCTCTGTAGTAGACAATGCAATAGTATGTTGTAATATTGACCTCCAGCAAATAGAATCTCCTGAAAGAGTAAAAACATAATCTGTAGTTGATTTGCGCTTATCCAAATCACCTGCAAAATCTGAATCAATATATCCAATAGCAATGCAATCCGCCATTATCTCCACCAAATACTTAGCCAACACCTGAAGTTCCCTTCAAGTATCTAAGAATCCATTTTACAACTTGCCAGTGCTCTTTTTGGGATTTGCCATATATTTACTAACAACATCGACTGCTTGTGAAAGATTCAGTTGAGTACAAACCATCGCATACATGATGATGCCAACTGCACTCGCACATGGTACCTAAGACATGTAGTCACGATCCGCATCCGTGTTGGGTGATAATAATGCCGATAACCTGAAGTGAGTTGCAAGAGGAGTGGTAACCGGTTTCGAATTATGCATATTGAAACGAGTGAGGACTTTCTCAATATAGCTTTTCTGTGACAACCACAACTTCTTTTCTTATCTATTTTCCATGCTAAGAATTTTCTTTGTAGCTCCCAAGTTCTTCATCTCAAATTCTTCACCAAGTAGAATCTTTAAGCTGTTCACCTCGGATTTATCCTTAGCTGAGATCAACATATCCTCGACATACAGTAGCAGATAAATAAATGGATCATCATTTAATCTTCTGAAGTAAACACAGGCCATATTTGCTCCTACTGAACCCACGAGTAATCATGAAAGAATTAAATTTTTTGTATCATTGACAAGGAGATTACTTCAAGCCGTATAGAGATTTCTTCAGCAAATAAACATGATCTTCTTTTTGCATCAGAAGGAACAACAATAGTATCTTCTTTCGGAAGCAACATAGCAGACTCTTGGAATATTATATTTTTCTTAATCATAAATTTAGGTGATTTAGGATCGACACCATAACCTATATCCCTTCACCCCAAAGGCATAACCAATAAAAATATATTTTTTAGATCTAGGTTCTAATTTATCTTGATTTACATGTGCATATGCAAGACAACCATATACTCTCAAATTAGAATAATCAGCAGGATGGTCAAACCAAACCTCTTCTGGTATCTTGCAATCAATAGATGTAGATGGAGAGTGACTCATCAAATAATATGCTGTAGACACTGCTTCAGCCCAAAAGTCTTTTGACAAACCGACATTCAACAACATGCAACGAGCTCTCTCAAGAAGGGTCCTATTCATCCGTTCTGCAAAGCCATTTTATTATGGTGTGTATCACATGGTCTGATGTCTAACAATACCCTTATCCTCATAGAATTCATCAAACTCCATAGAGAAAAACTCTAATCTATTATCGGTTCTAAGCCTCTTAATTTTTCTATCAGTCTGTTTCTCAATCAATGTCTTCCACTATTTAAAATGCTTGAACACTTCATCCTTGCGTTTTAGCATGTACATCCAAACTTGTTTTGAGTAGTCATCGATGAATGTCAACACGTACCTAGCACCGCCCTTCGAAGGAACACACGAGGGACCCCACAAATCAAAGGATGTAATCCAAAGTGCCTTTGGTTCTATGCACAGTTGTACTAAAATCGACACGCTTTTGCCTGCCAAGAACGCAATGCTAATAAAAATCTATCTTTCCTATACTTTGACCACAAAAAAGTCCCCTCTTACAGAGTATAGTCATACCCCTCTTGCTCATATGACCCAACCTCATATGCCACAACTTGGTGGCATCAATCTCTGACAACGACGATATAGTAACTATAGCAGCACCTGTAGCTGTCTTTCCTTGCAAGATGTAGAGATTTCCTAACCTTTTTGCTTTCATGATAACTAGAGCACCTCTAGAAACTGTTAAAACTCCACCTTCAGCTGAATACTTACACCCGTTAGTTTCAAGGGTGCCAAGAGAGATGAGATTCTTCATCAAATCTAGAACATGACGAATATCTGACATGTCCTCACAATACCATCATGCATTCTAACTTCAATTGCACCAATCCCAATCACTTTACAATGAGAATCGTTTCCCATAAGAACAACTCTACCTTCAACTGATTTGTAGGTGAAAAACCAATTTCTATTGAAGCACATGTGATAAGTATAACCGAGTCTAAGATCCAATCATCCTTGGATCTACCTGAATTTGAAGCCAAGAGAACAAAAATATCAGAATCATCCTCGACAACACTAGCCTCCGCGGAGTCTTCTTTGACCTGATTTTTCTTATTTTTTATTCTGAAGTTTCCAACTATCAGAATTTGTTCTTAGTCTTCGACTTCGATCTCGACTTATTTTTATTATTAGAATCACACTCCATGTTTCTACCTTGAACATGTAGGGCTTCGATTTTACCATCACTAGATCTGGTCAACTCCTTATCAATCAACTTTTTCGAGAACAAAGATGATTTCACATATTCCATCGAGATAGATTCTTTGCCATATATCATAGTTTTCCTAAAGTGCTTGTAAGGGGGCGGTAGCGAACATAACAATAATAAAGCCCGATCTTCATCTTCTACCTTTATATCTACATTCTCCAAATCCATGATAATAGAATTGAATTCATCAAGGTGTGATTTAATAAATGTATCTTCGTCATGCGAAGCATAAACAATCTATAATTCAAGTGCAGTTTGTTGGCGAGTGTTTTTGTCATGTTAAGATATTCCAATTTGAGCCATAGGCCCACTGCAGTCTTTTCATGCACGACTTCCTAAAGAACCTCGTTGAACAAACACAATTGGATTGAAGTTAACGCCTTTCTTCCATCTCGAACTTTTCATCATCTGTCATAGACGCCGGCATCTTATCTTTTCCTAACAAAGCCTTTTGTAATCCTTGCTGAACAAGAATAGGCCGCATCTTCACTTTCCAAAGACCGAAATTGACATCACGATCAAACTTCTTAATCTTGTATTTTGCAGATATCTTCTTTGCACACAAAACAAACCACAACGGAAGCTCTGATATAGTTTGTTAGAATAAGTGCACAATAAAGCGAAAATAATTGTGAAGAACAAGCACAAGAATATACGACAAGCAATCGCAAATACAAAGATTTACATGGTTCACCTAATTTGGGCTACGTCCACGGCAGAGGCGTCGGAGAAATTCCACTGTAAAAAATGAAAAGAGTACAAAAATAAGGCAAAAGTCTAAACCCTCAAACTCTCCTTCATCAACCCTCACATAAAACCCTAAATCTAAATTCTCTCTATATTAATATATAGGAGACAATAATAGATCAGGAAAAATGTATTCAAAACATGTTAGGAGTTGGAGATTAAAAGAAAAATGAAAGGCTGAGATTAAATCATCAAAAACTGCAATCAGCGTTGTAACCATCGATGGTCAAACACGACCATCGATGATCTCCTGCAAACCATCGATGGTTCCCTGCAGTCCATCGATGGTTCAAAATCGAGTTTCTGTTTTTGTCCGATTGTTCTTTGTAAGCCATCGATGATCGAAGTAACCATCAATGATATCCTATTGACCATCGATGATCCGTTTGCTGATTTGAACAATCAGAGGGTTTTGAGTTATAATTTCAACAGCAACAGTCCCTAAGTTCTTGGATTGGAATTATCAAAGCAAAGCAGATCTCAATTTGGAATTTATGCATTAGAACTATACCCACTTGCATACCTTATACTTCCCAAGCTACCAGTGACACAAGATCTATTACAAATATAAACGTGATCATTAATGCTCTCTGTCTTCCTCTTTACTCGGCCGCACAGTGACAAAAACACAAAACCACATTGTTACTCCCTACCAGATCATCGCAACATAGGCACCCCATCTATAACCTAATTATTTAATCAATCAGATTTAGTTATGAGAAGGAGACATAGTACTCTCAGCACTGAACTCGAACTAGACGATTGTGAGAAGGAAATTGGTACGGATGAAGAAAAAATACCACTGCACTTTTTTTGCTGGAGGTATCTTCTGTGTTGAGTGCATCTGCACTCTCAAATAGTCGGAACATCGGAAGAAAAAAAATCAAAAAATCTTTGCACAGATTCTGGTTTTTATAAATCATGACTTCTGTGGCAACATTCACATTTTCATCTGAGTACGGAATTCCTCTACCTCAATAGAATAGAATTATCTATTCGAAAAGCTTGAGCAGATGGTGATATGCCACACATCAAAACCTACGGTCATATGATGGTTATACAATTACTGGAATGATTCAAGAATATCAAAAAAGAATTTCAGGTTACCAATCATGTAGGTAACTAATTCATATGGTGGTTACTGTAAGAAAAAAAATTATTGATTATTATACGGAAAGTGTATACAAATAATCTAAGAAAGAGACGCAGGATATTCCTATTCTTCTCGAAGAATTTTAAGGATAACCTGAATAATGATACGAACTATCAAAGACAATATCATTACTTAGTGTAGGATAGACAAGCATGGCTCTGGCTATTTCCTCATAACCAACTTATTCAAGTAGGCCTGGTCCGCTACAGTCGGTCTCACTTTGTTAGCTGAAGAAGGTTGTCCACAAAAGGGTTAGATGCAAGGTCTAAGCGAGAAAATATGGGAAACTATAAGATCAATGGGCAGCTAAACAAATATAATAAAAAAGTTATCCACTAGATACGAAAGAAATATAAATCAAAGAATATTTATCATAAGCTCAACATGATATCTCAAGTTGTATTGTGCACGCAACATATATAAAAACAATATTTTAAAGACATTAATTATATTCTTATTTCGATATGAAATGATTAATCTGTCCGCTTAAGGTGGTTACACGTAACTAATACAAAATGTTAGTTACTCACGTAGGAGTCCTCTAGCCAACCAACCAACCTTAAGACGCGATTAATATCATAACTTCCCCCCATCCTGTTATCATTTAATTTTTACATTTAATCTTATGCACTATGATCCATGTCCTATGGTAACCTCACACAATCTAGTTAGTACTAACCAGAATAATCCAAGTCAGGGATCAGCTGCCTAGTTGACTCATGTAATTGGACTAACTACGACATGGTACACTCCATAGTCTAGGACTCTACACTATCTACATGTACAAAGATTAGGTGTAACATCTTATTGTATCATCTCTGGCACAAACTACTCATAACAATTTTATTAAACCATTCATTCACCTTATAGTGAGTTATATGATGCGTTTCTCATGTGTTGAGTTAAAACCAAGTGATCAAAACACTCCAAACATGTGTAGCTATCTTTTGGGACTACACCTACATCATCAAGTAATCATAAACTCTTATTAAACTAAGCTAAAATAGCTAATTTGTTTATTTAGACCATTAGTTATATTATTAGAGAGTTAATTATGAAAGTGGACCAATTCAGACGTCTGAAATATTAGACCAAACATCTGAACCAAAAGTCTGATGTATGAAAACAAAAACTAGACGTTTTAGTATAAAAATTAGAATTTACTATTTTTTTCCATTCAGAATTATGTGTCTCCTTTGCCAACCTAGATGTCTAAACTTATTTTAGACATCTGATCTTGAATTAGACATCTGATGTCGCCACCAGATAACTCTGATAGTCATTTATGTTGTTGTTCTCAATCTAAATTGTCTCATTCTTCATCATTTCGCTTCGAATCTTCTCGTTACTCTTACAAACAACAATAGGAAACATATATACATTATTTCACCTCGAATCTTCTCGTGACTCTTATAAAAAATAATAGAAAACAATAGGAAACATATAAAAACATATTTCTACCAGTTTCTAAGATAAAACATTGAGAAAACTAATCAAACTAGGATTTTTGCTCAAAACCTATAACTTTTTGAACCCTAACGTTTGTGTATAGGTAAACCTTACTGGATCTCATCAAAACTACTCCAAACCAATATGAATAATATTAGAAAAGAACCCTAATGATTTAAGCATAAATTTCTAGGAATTTTATAAATCCAAAAGAAAATAAAAGATAGATATCAAAGAGGAAAAATCCCCAAACTACGAATCAAGTGGATAAAACCCTCTGTTGAGAGTTATTTCTTTATGTTAGATAGGAATAGACCCCTTTGTTTAGTCCCACATCGGATAGAGTAGAAGAATGAGACCACTCCTCTTGTATATATAGACCCCAATACTAATGAATAAAATTGCACCTTTCTCTTGATTTGCCCTGTTTTTAACATGGTATCAGAGCCTCCAAAAACATAGCCGCAAAAAAAAGTACTGTTCACCGCCGCGAGTACTATTCACTGCCGCCGAACACTGTTCACCGCCGTGAGCACTGTTCATCACCGCCGTCGCCTTCGTTCTTTGGCAATTATTTCCTTCGTGAAATAATCCCTTCTGGACTTGACCCCTCTGGATCAAACCTTGCTTTGATCCTGGGAAGAGTGGTGATTTCGCTTGGTCGATTTCACTCACTTTGGCCATTATTTCCTTCGTAAAATAATCCCCTCTGGACTTGACCCCTCTGGATCAAACCTTGCTTTGATCCTGAGAAGAGTGGTGATTTCGCTTGGTCGATTTCACTCACTTTGGCGATTATTTCCTTCGTGAAATAATTCCCTTGATCGTGTAGCCCCCCCTCGTGTTGAGGAGATGAGATGAACGGGGGGGGCAAGGTGGATGATGAGAAGAGGGTGATGTTGAAGGCCGGGTGTGGGATCTAGATTTGTGGGATCGGTGTGAGAAAACCGAACACAAATTAGATCGATGGAGACCGGCACAAACCCGATGGCGGAACTCATCAAGAAGTTGAATTCGGAGAATGTTTCAACTATGATGCAGTTCATGAGGATGACAGCGGGAGAGGGCTCAACAAAGCCACCGCCCAAGAAGATGGAGCTTCCACTATCGGCGTGAAGCTCGAAGGGCGTGACATATCGAGTTAGTCCGTAGGGTGAGATATACCCTGCAGAGGGAGAGCTGGAGGGATATCGGCGGGGAGAAGCTGGCCGGTGAGGGCTCCATGAGAAGATGAGTGGAAGTCCACTCATATGTTGGTGTATATCGGCTTCTCAATTCGTAGTCCACCAATTGCAGCCATGGTAGATGGCCTTGGGAAGGTGCGGGATGTCCGGGAGAAGGCTGAGGAGGACCTATGATGGGGTGGGGAATAACCGAGGGTATTCCGGATCGAAAAGGTGATCGCCTACAGTCGGGGAGAGGGCTCATGCGAGTATGCCACGGAGCCGGGCGCTTGTGGGCGGATCACGATCACTTCGTCCCTAGCAAGTTGCAAGGACCACGAGTGCAAGGAGGCCTTGAGGCCTCTTTGCGAAGAGGACCATGCTATTCCTCCGAGACTTGGCTCCATCATTTGAGCGAGGACGGCGATGCTACTAGCCAGACGAAGATTCCATCTCGGAGGAGGCGATCTCGCCATGTCTGAGAAGAGAGCCGTATCGAGCTACAGTAGGGCAGTGGACTTCGGGAGAGAAGTCAAGATCGGTGGTCTCAAACAGTAACACTGGATTGAAGGGGACTAAGCGATGTGTTTTGCTTTGGAGAACAGGGCATCCGGCGGATGTGCTCTAAGCCATCAAGGAGAGGAACTAGGTGGGCGATGGACGGTAGGCCGTGACCGCTGGCCGTGGAAACGGCGAGGTGGAAGAGGAGGCCATCGAGGCGAATCTGTCGATGACGAAGGAAGGATAAGAATGACTTCGAGGTGGATCGAGCTCTCTTGGCGGCGACTGAAAGGAAACAAAAGATGAGCGGCGTGTCAGGGTGCATCTGCTTTCTCGGAGGAGACTATGCGATTCGCTCTTCGCGCACACCCAAATAAAGGTATGAACGACACACATGCCCTTGCATCCATGGCGCCACTAGATCCTGGTGGATAATGGATTCGGAGCATCGGACATGTAGCGGCAATGCCGGTGAGTTCTCGTCTTATACTCACGAGCCGAAGAGTATCCGTATGGATGGTACAGCACAGTAGTCGGTAAGAACAGCACTGTTAATTATGCAGTTACGTAACACTATCTAATATTTTACATGCTCCTTCATTTCCTGTTAGCTTGTTATCCATTAGTGCCATTATCCTTCAACTGAAATGTGTTGTTTCTTCGATATTCCTAAGGTGACCTTTCAGAGAAGGGACAGCGAACTTGGGGCGGCATATGGCGTGTGAATTGTGGTACACGGACCGTGAAGGGATGGACTCAGCGCTGACATCTATGATTGAGAGGACGGGAGCAGGAGGAATTGAGTTGTGCGCAGAGGATGAGTTGATACTACATCATAAACGGATGGGACATCCTTCATTTAGTATTCTGGGTAAAATGTATCCAACCTTATTTCAGAAAGCAAATCAACAGAAGTTTCAGTGCGATCCTTGTGAGTTTGGGAAGCTTACTAGAAGCTCTTATGTGATTCGGTGTAATAGGAGTTCTGTAGTTTTGAGGTGATACATTCTACGTATGGGGACCTTGTCCAATAAATTATATAAGTGGATGCAAGTATTTTGTTATATTTATTGATTATTTTTCTAGAGTCACTTGGGTGTACCTGATGAAAAATAAGAATGATGTAGTTGGTTGTTTCAAAGACTTTCATAGGCACATCCAGACTCAGTATGGTGCAGTGGTAAAGGTGTTGAGATCAGATAATGGGACAGAGTATATCAATAGAATATTTGGGGAGTATCTGTCAGCTCAAGGGATACAACACCAGACTACATGTACATACACTCCAGCTCAGAATGGGGTAGCAAAGAGGAAGAATAGACATCTCCTAGAAGTTGCTAGGAGTATGATGATGGCAATGAATATCCCAAAAATATTGTAGGGACAAACAGTTTTGACGGCCGCTCACTTAATCAATAGGATGTCTTCGAGTGTATTGAAATGTAAATCTCCGCGTGAGACACTGAAGGGAGATAACGAGGGGACCTTACCATTGAAGGTGTTTGGCTGTGTGTGTTTTGTGAAGGACAACAGACCATCTGTTGGGAAACCGACCCCGTGGTCGGAAGTGTATGTTCGTGGGATACTCTGGCACACAGAAAGGATATGTTTGTTGGAGCCCAGAGAAAAAAAGGCTGTTTGTCAGCATGGATGTGCGGTTTCGAGAGCTCGAGCCATACTACACATTGGGAGTAACTTTACCCTTTGGAGTCTCACCGACACGGAGGTATGAGGCGAGAGGAGGAAATGGTGAGAGCTCAAGGGGGTCAATCCCAATTTCGGTCCCTTACTCAGAGGAGCAGGAGGATGAAGACAAAGGGGAGGAGGAGGAGACAAGGGGTGCTAGGCCTACAGCTCAGGGGGAGTTGCCTACATCTCAGGGGGAGTTACGTACATACAAAGGAGGGAGAAGCAAATGAAGTGCCTGCTGCCGAGGTGCCTCATGCTGCTGCCCGGGCCTCGTCTCCTGCTCTCCAACTTGAGAAATCGCACCATCCTCCACTTCGGTGATATCATTCCTTCTATCGCTACCCTCTCGTCCACACCAAGAATCTGTAAGGAGGACTACTCGCGAATGGGTAATCCTCCCCATGATATGGTTGGGATCTTGCTCAATTTGTTTCCTATTCTAACATATCCCCTTCACATGGAGCATTCATTGCATCATTAGATTCTGTTACTATACCTAACAACTGGCAGGCTGCTAAGAAGGACCCAAAGTGGAAGACTGACCATGCAGAGGCTGGGGGCTCGAGAAGAACCACACATGGGAGTTGGTGACACTGCCAGCAGGGAAAAGAGCAGTGAGATGCAAATGGGTGTTTACTGTGAAGCAGAATCCAGAAGGACAAGTTGAACGCTACAAGGCACGACTGGTGGCAAAAGGGTACAGCCAGACATACGGCATTGACTACGATGAGACTTTTACACCAGTGGCGAAGATGAGCACTGTTCGGACACTGATCTCTCTCGCAGTAAATAGTGGATGGAAACTACACCAACTAGACGTGAAGAATGCGTTTCTTCATGGGGATCTAGTGGAGGAGGTGTATATGGAGATACCACCAGGATTTGGCACAGGACAGACAGTGGGTAAAGTCTGCAGGCTGAAGAAGTCTCTGTATGGGCTAAAGCAGTCTCCCCGAGCATGGTTCGACAGGTTCAGGAGGGCTATGGTTGGTATGGGATACAAGCAGATCAATGCCGACCATACTGTGTTCTTTCGAAGAAGTGAGGGCCACATCACTATGCTTGCAGTGTATGTAGATGACATGATCATCACAGGGGATGATGAGAAAGAGATTGCCCAGCTCAAGGTAAGATTGAGCAAAGAATTTGAAGTGAAGGATCTGGGTCAGCTTCGATACTTTCTTGGAATAGAGATAGCTCATGGAGCGGAGGGAATTGTTCTCTCCCAGAGGAAGTATGCACTGGATCTTCTTGCAGAGACAGGAATGTTGGGGTGCAAACCTGCTACTACACCGATCGATCAGAGGTTCAAGCTGATTGCTGAGGTAGGAGAACCAGTTGATCGTGAGAGATATCAGAGGCTGGTTGGTAGGTTGATCTATCTGAGTCACACACGTCCAGACATTTCATTTGCGGTGAGCGTGGTGAGCCGCTACATGCATGATCCGAGGAAGGGTCATATGGATGCAGTATATCAGATCCTGAAGTATCTTAAGGGTGCCCCTGGCAAAGGGCTGATATTCAGGAGGAGTGACCATGTGAATATTGAGGGCTACTGTGACTCAGATTGGGCTAGCTGCGGAGATGATAGGAGGTCTACCTCAGGGTACTGCATATTCGTAGGAGGCAACTTAGTCTCTTGGAAAAGTAAGAAGCAATTTGTGGTGGCAAGATCAACAGCTGAAGCAGAGTACAGAGCAATGGCCGTGGGGTTGCAGAGTTGATGTGGCTGAAAAGCATGCTGGTGGAGCTAAAGCTAGATCAAAGGGCCAAGATTAGATTGTGGTGCGACAACAAGTCAGCTATCAGTATTGCCAACAATCCAGTGCAGTATGACAGAACCAAGCACATCGAGATTGACGGGTTCTTCATCAAAGAGAAGTCAACAAAGGGGCTACCGGAGTTAGGCCATATTCCAACTAAGGATCGCCGTGATCGCTTGACTAAAGGACTTAGCTCAAGAGACCTAGCTAGAGGGTGTGACAAGATGGGCTTAATAGATATCTTTAAGCCCATCTTGAGGAGGAGTGTTGAGAATTATTTCTTTATGTTAGATAGGAATAGACCCCTTTGTTTAGTCCCACATCGGATAGAGTAGAAGAATGAGACCACTCCTCTTGTATATATAGACCCCAATACTAATGAATAAAATTGCACCTTTCTCTTGATTTGCCCTGTTTTTAACACCCTCGCATGAGATGAAGACCATGTTCTTCAACTTCGAATCTCCTCTTTTTGGCCTTCCTCTCTTCTTGAACAGCTACTCCCAAAAAGATACGTTCTCAAAAAAAAAAAGAACAAGAACCTTAATTCTGGTTTTATATAGGCTATGGAACTATTTGCCTTACAATTAGATCCAATTCAGGACTAATTTATGATTAATTCATAAATCTCATTCTAATAAAATTATACTTTAAGGAAAATCATCATATCGAGTAGGAATAAATATTTATTTTTCAAAAAGCCTTTCAATTAAATATATTATTTAATCAAAAATTTTGGGGCCTTACATGTTGACTGCTCTTATGTTTAGTTTTTACGTTTTGTCATATATTCTGAAATAGTTATTCACTTTCAAGCGCCTCAAAGGAAGAAAAGCCCTTTTAGATTTTGTAATATGTGGGGGTGATCACCCAGATTTCCTTCAAGTGGCTAATGAGGTTTGGAAACTTAAAAGTCAGGGGTAACCCTATGTTTTCATTTTCTCAGGAAATGAAAGCAGTTAAAAAGCCTTGAAGATGTTCCATAATCGTCATTTTAGGAAAATGAAGAATTGGGTGGCTGATTGTAGAAGGGATGTAGAGAATATTGAGAATAATATCAATGAGAATCCTGATAATTAATCTTTATATATAATTGAAGCTGAGAACGTTACTCAGTATAGAAAATGCTTGGATGCATAATATAAGCTCCTCAAACAACAAGCTAAAGTTCATTGGATGACAAAGGGTGATGATAATACATCTTTTTTTTCCATATTACTATTAAACAGAGAAGCCATGTTGGCAAAATCATTGCTATATATAATGAGCAGGGAGATAAACTTACTAGTAGTGATGATATTCAGTAGGAGATTCTGAGATACTATCACACCCTTCTTGGGATTTCATCTGCAGTTCACAAGGTCGACTCTTCTTTCTTTGATAGAGGGGGCAGAATTTCTAGTGATAATTGTTTTGATCTTTGTAAGATGATGTCTCAACATGAATCAAATCTGCTATCATTCAAATTGGCAGCCCCCAGAGCCCTGGACCTGATGGATTCTCCTCTTATTTCTTTAAGAAAGCATGGAATATTGTTAGTGAAGATTTATGTGCAGCAGTAGAGAATTTCTTTAAATGTGGCCATCGTTTGGGGAATGTAAATGCAACTTCTATTACTTTGGTCCCTAAGGTATCTCTTCCTATGTTAGTGCATGATTTTCGATATTTCCTAATGCAATGTCCTTTATAAGTGTCTCACTAATATTCATACTAATAGGCTTAAGAATGTGATTAAAGATGTTCTTAACCTCAATCAATGTGCTTTTATTAAGGACAGAAATGATTACTAGATTTTTTTAGTTATGAATAGTTATAATTTGATTAGTATTACCAAATATTTGATTATTAGAATTTTCTAATTATGGATAGTTTTAATTTGACGATAATTCTTCATTAGGTGAAAATAAGATTTGTTGTCCATGTCATCTTCTCGATAGGATAGAAGGACACTAGTTATTTTTTTATATGACACATGTTTTTGTGGCTTCAATGGAACCACCACTTTCTCATTATATAAGGGAGGGATTTGATTATCTTCATGATTATCGAGAAAGAAAATAGGGTCTTTTACAAATTTTAATGGAACCACCACTTTCTCATTATATATAAGGGAGGGATTTGATTATCTTCATGATTATCGAGAAAGAAAATAGGGTCTTTTACAAATTTTATGATAATCTTGTAAAACCCTCTTTTTATCATTTTGAAGCTTATATCAAATTTAAAATAAGAACTTTAAGGATTAACTAGATATAAGAAAATCTACTTGAAAATTAGATGAATTTTTGTTTGCTGTATTTAGATGAATTTATTTTAAATACTTGCCATTGTATCACCTTTATAATTTTCCATATTTTGATGTATTCAAGTTTTACAATAAATCCACAACTCTGTATGTTTTTATCAAAATTACAACTTTCGTATTCTCATAAGATCTAATCCCATGCTTTTCCTATTGCCTTTATATATTTTGATCTACAAGATTAAATCATTCATAAATGAAGCAAATCTCGTCGGCAAATTTTGTTATTATTATTTTTGGGTCTAATTACGCCCCTTTCCTCTCTGCGTAATATCTGTATATTTAGCATAGTAAGTGTGTTACATTCAATTCATTGTAATAAAGTTTCTCAAATGTATGGTCCCGTAGCTCAGTTGGTTAGAGCGTTGGTCTTATGAGCCGAAGGTCGCGGGTTCGAGCCCCGCGGGACCAGATAAAAACATTTAATTAACTTTCTAATTTTTTTTTTTTCTTTTAAATTTTTATCTAGTATAATGACAAGTTCACACCCAAATTGGAGGATCCATACATATTATTCACAAAGTTTTGCCTCTGCAAACTGGATTAGAAATGACCATGTTTAAACTTTTTGAGTGAAGAAAATTTTTCAGATCTCTTCTAAATAGAAGATTTTAAATTTAAAATTTTTAAATTAACTTTCTTTTTTCTTTTAAATTTTTATCTAGTATAATGACAAGTTCAAGACCCAAAATGGAGGTTCCATACATATTATTCACAAGTTTTTGCCTCTCAAACCTGGATAAGAAATGACAATGTTTAAGCTTTTTGAGCTGAAAGAATACTTTTTCCAAGTCTTTTCTAAATAGAAGATTTTAAATTTTAGCAATTCATTTTCAGTGCAATGAGTTTCAATTTTTTTTTCTCATTAGACAATTCATATAGCAAGTATAGTTAATTAACCAATTAAGTCATCATTTTCACTTTTAAAGCACTAGTTTTCAGTTACATCAACATTCACGTCTCTATATATAGAATATTCTAAGCAATTAGATGAGGTATTCGAACTTGCATTCTTATACACATTCAACTCTAAAATGGATTTCCTTAAATTTACATTCAAATCTTTTAATCCCTTCTAGGTTTGTGCGCACATTTTTCAAAGAACTATACTTGTCAGCAAGTTTTTCAAGTTGACTCAATATTTCAACATATTTCTCATACAAAGCTCTATATGGTAATTTTATCTCATTTTCAGAGATCGCATCCTCGTAATTATCTGAACAGCCACTTTCTGTCATGAGACAAAGACGCACCTTTATATCATCCTCACTCGAGCTGCTCTCTGACTTTCTCATCATCACTTGAGATGTCTCATGTTGTAGCTTTGAAGCTCTTGCTCCTTCCCTTTTGTACCTTCTTGTTTTGTGGGCATTCATTCTGAAAGTGACTGAGTTCCCTGCAACAACTACAAACAATTTCAGAATTAGAATCCTCATTTTTACCTTTTCGGTTGGTGGAATATTGATTCCTTTTTTGCACAAGAACTTTGGCCATCTTTAGATCTAAAAAAGATTTTGAATACTTTGACAATCAAGCTTTCGTTCTCTTCTTCAGACCTTGGACTCAACTCTGCTTTTGTTTTAGCCTTCTTTGCCTTAAGAGCCATGAATTCCTTTTTGGGCTCTTCCTCTATATTTTCTTCGCACTCCTTCAACCTCGTCTCTTGTGTGATGAGATTGTCTATAGGATTTTCAAGAGCCATTTAGATAAATCATGTGACTCTTTAATAGCAATTACCTTGACATACCATTTCTGTGGGAGTGAGATAAGAACTTTGTTGATGAGTTTGTCTTTGTGGTACTCCTTTACAAGTGCTTTCAACTTGATATCATATTTGGTCGACAGAAGAAATACTCCCATACTAGCTTTCCCATAGGTGAAATTGTCTCATCAAAGATAGGGGGGTTAGTTTATAGTGTAACCTTTAGGGAAAGCAGTTGAGGACCTAGACTCGTCATCTATCTTTAGAATGTGAAGTCTAGACAAGGACGCATATGCTCTGATACCATTGTTGAGATCTAGATGCAAGCCTAAAGGAGGGTTGAATAGGGTTGCAATCTTTTCAAGTGTTTAAAAATTATATTAAAATATTAGATACTTAGCAGGAATAAACACAAACACTTAGGGGTTATTGGTTGGTTTAAATTTGGGGGGATAATTTTTGAGACTTTACTTTATAGTGTTATTCATTGGGATAATAGGATTGTGATTTTACTTTAAGGTGTTATTCATTGGGACAATGAGATTAGGACAATTACCCCACTTTTCCCAAAATTATCCCACTTCTATACAAACTTTTATCCCAACCTCTAAAAATTATCTCATTCTTAACTTTGGGACAATCATGGAAAAAGTGGGATAATTTTGAAGCCTTAATTTATTAAATATCTAATATATGTTAATTATATTATTATATATAATATATCTTAATTATTTTATATTATAAAATTCTACTATAACGTAAGATAATATAATATTATATCATATAACATATTAAATTAGGGGTCATTTATAATTTTAGAATTTTTGGGTGTTGTTTGTAAAGTTTTGAGGGTTACTTGTAATTTAAAACTTTCAAGGGGTTGTTTGTAAGGTTTTAATAGCAACCTTAATGAGGCTTGTTACAAAACTTTTAAATGGCAATTTTAAAATTGTTATAATTTTCAAAATTTTTAAGGAGTTGGTTGTAAATTTTTGGGTTTTAAGTAAAACTTTAGAGGGCAATTTGTAATTTGTGAACTTTTCAGAGGACTACTAGTAATTGTTGGATTGTTTAGAGATTGTTTGTAATTTATGGATCTTAAAGGGGCAATTTATAATTTTTGAATTTTATTGTACTATTTATAATTCTCAAATTTGTCAAGGGTTTATTTGTAATTTTAGAATCTTAAGGGGTTGTTTCTAACTTCTATCGGGCTATTTGTAAATTTTAGATTTTTAGGGATTATTTGTAATTTATAAATTTTAGATTTTTCATTGGGTGTTTGTAATTTTTAGATTTTTAGGGATTATTTGTAATTTATAAATTTTAGATTTTTCATTGGGTGTTTGTAATTTTTAGATTTTTAGGGATTATTTGTAATTTTAGAATCTTAAGGGGTTGTTTCTAACTTCTATCAGGCTATTTATAAATTTTAAAGAGTCAGTTTATAATTTTAAAACTAAAAATCGATAGAGATTTCAATGTCGATATTTCAGATCATGTTTGGTTTGCTCGAGATTGAAACATGAATGTGATTAGGACTCTACTCTAAACCCCCATAGTTAGTAGAAAGTTCTACCATCCTCTAATCCTAAGACATAGGACTTCCCCTGACCATTATACCGTCCCACCTCACGCATTCCCCACACCAATGTATTATAATATTATATCATATAACATATTAAATTAGGGGGTCATTTATAATTTTAGAATTTTTTGGGTGTTGTTTGTAAAGTTTTGAGGGTTACTTGTAATTTAAAACTTTCAAGGGGTTGTTTGTAAGGTTTTAATAGCAACCTTAATGAGGCTTGTTACAAAACTTTTAAATGGCAATTTTAAAATTGTTATAATTTTCAAAATTTTTAAGGAGTTGGTTGTAAATTTTTGGGTTTTAAGTAAAACTTTAGAGGGCAATTTGTAATTTGTGAACTTTTCAGAGGACTACTAGTAATTGTTGGATTGTTTAGAGATTGTTTGTAATTTATGGATCTTAAAGGGGCAATTTATAATTTTTGAATTTTATTGTACTATTTATAATTCTCAAATTTGTCAAGGGTTTATTTGTAATTTTAGAATCTTAAGGGGTTGTTTCTAACTTCTATCGGGCTATTTGTAATTTTAGATTTTTCATTGGGTGTTTGTAATTTTTGAAACTTTCAAGTGGTCGTTTGTTTTAGAGAGTAGTTTGTAATATTTTAGCGAGGTGTTTGTTATATTTATAACTTTTATGTGGCTAGTTGTAAAAAAATTTAAAATCTATTTGTTAAAATTTTTAAGGGAATATTTATAATTTTAAAACTTTTAAAGGGCTAGTTATAAACTTTTGAAGGGCTTGTTTATAAAATTTTAGGGGTTGTTTATAATTTTTAAACTTTAATTTATGGATCTTAAAGGGGCAATTTATAATTTTTGAATTTTATTGTACTATTTATAATTCTCAAATTTGTCAAGGGTTTATTTGTAATTTTAGAATCTTAAGGGGTTGTTTCTAACTTCTATCAGGCTATTTATAAATTTTAGATTTTTCATTGGGTGTTTGTAATTTTTGAAACTTTCAAGTGGTCGTTTGTTTTAGAGAGTAGTTTGTAATATTTTAGCGAGGTGTTTGTTATATTTATAACTTTTATGTGGCTAGTTGTAAAAATTTTTAAAATCTATTTGTTAAAATTTTTAAGGGAATATTTATAATTTTAAAACTTTTAAAGGGCTAGTTATAAACTTTTGAAGGGCTTGTTTATAAAATTTTAGGGGTTGTTTATAATTTTAAAACTTTTCATAGGACTTTTGTAATTTTTAGATTTTTAGGGATTATTTGTAATTTATAAATTTTAAAGAGTCAGTTTATAATTTTTAAATTTTATGATGTTATTTGTATTTTTAGGATTTTTAGGGGTTTATTTGATTTTTTAATCTTAAGGATTGTTTGTAATTTATGAGTTTTCACGGGCCCATTTGAAATTTTAGATTCTGGAGAGGTTGTTTCTAATTTTTGATCTCAGTAGGTAGTTTGTAATTTTTAGATTTTTATGGGTTGTTTATACTTTTAGATTTTAAAAGAGGCAGTGATAATTTTCTAATCTTGAAAAACCCTTTTATATAAAGAGGGCTTTGATTAATAGACTTTATAAATTATGGATAATTTTAATTTGATAAGGATTTTTAGGTAAAGAAAAAATGATTCTCGGTAAAGAAGTTAGAAAGGAGGGTTTTGATTACAAGAAATTTCTATTTATTGATTATTTTAATTTGATTAGGTTTTAGGTGAAGATATGATTAGGTGTCAATATGTCAATTTCGATAGGATAGATGGACACGTGACATTTTTAACACATGACATATTTTTGAGCCTTTAGAAGTAGTTCATCAATTTATATATAAAGGAGAGATATGATTACTAGATTTTTTAGTTATGAATAGTTATAATTTGATTAGTATTACCAAATATTTGATTATTAGAATTTTCTAATTATGGATAGTTTTAATTTGACGATAATTCTTCATTAGGTGAAAATAAGATTTGTTGTCCATATGTCATCTTCTGATAGGATAGAAGGACACTAGTTATTTTTTATATGACACATGTTTTTGTGGCTTCAATGGAACCACCACTTTCTCATTATATATAAGGGAGGGATTTGATTATCTTCATGATTATCGAGAAAGAAAATAGGGGTCTTTTACAAATTTTAATGGAACCACCACTTTCTCATTATATATAAGGGAGGGATTTGATTATCTTCATGATTATCGAGAAAGAAAATAGGGGTCTTTTACAAATTTTATGATAATCTTGTAAAACCCTCTTTTTATCATTTTGAAGCTTATATCAAATTTAAAATAAGAACTTTAAGGATTAACTAGATATAAGAAAATCTACTTGAAAATTAGATGAATTTTTGTTTGCTGTATTTAGATGAATTTATTTTAAATACTTGCCATTGTATCACCTTTATAATTTTCCATATTTTGATGTATTCAAGTTTTACAATAAATCCACAACTCTGTATGTTTTTATCAAAAATTACAACTTTCGTATTCTCATAAGATCTAATCCCATGCTTTTCCTATTGCCTTTATATATTTTGATCTACAAGATTAAATCATTCATAAATGAAGCAAATCTCGTCGGCAAATTTTGTTATTATTATTTTTTGGGTCTAATTACGCCCCTTTCCTCTCTGCGTAATATCTGTATATTTAGCATAGTAAGTGTGTTATATTCAATTCATTGTAATAAAGTTTCTCAAATGTATGGTCCCGTAGCTCAGTTGGTTAGAGCGTTGGTCTTATGAGCCGAAGGTCGCGGGTTCGAGCCCCGCCGGGACCAGATAAAAACATTTAATTAACTTTCTAATTTTTTTTTTCTTTTAAATTTTTTATCTAGTATAATGACAAGTTCACACCCAAATTGGAGGATCCATACATATTATTCACAAAGTTTTTGCCTCGCAAACTGGATTAGAAATGACCATGTTTAAACTTTTTGAGCTGAAAGAAAATTTTTCACAGTCTCTTCTAAATAGAAGATTTTTAAATTTAAATTTTTTAAATTAACTTTCTTTTTTTCTTTTAAATTTTTTATCTAGTATAATGACAAGTTCGCACCCAAAATGGAGGTTCCATACATATTATTCACGAAGTTTTTGCCTCTCAAAACGCTGGATAAGAAATGACAATGTTTAAGCTTTTGAGCTGAAAGAATACTTTTTCCAAGTCTTTTCTAAATAGAAGATTTTAAATTTTAGCAATTCATTTTCAGTGCAATGAGTTTCAATTTTTTTTTCTCATTAGACAATTCATATAGCAAGTATAGTTAATTAACCAATTAAGTCATCATTTTCACTTTTAAAGCACTAGTTTTCAGTTACATCAACATTCACGTCTCTATATATAGAATATTCTAAGCAATTAAGAAGAGATGAGGTATTCGAACTTGCATTCTTATACACATTCAACTCTAAAATGGATTTCCTTAAATTTACATTCAAATCTTTTTAATCCCTTCTAGGTTTGTGCGCACATTTTTCAAAGAACTATACTTGTCAGCAAGTTTTTCAAGTTGACTCAATATTTCAACATATTTCTCATACAAAGCTCTATATGGTAATTTTATCTCATTTTCAGAGATCGCATCCTCGTAATTATCTGAACAGCCACTTTCTGTCATGAGACAAAGACGCACCTTTATATCATCCTCACTCGAGCTGCTCTCTGACTTTCTCATCATCACTTGAGATGTCTCATGTTGTAGCTTTGAAGCTCTTGCTCCTTCCCTTTTGTACCTTCTTGTTTTGTGGGCATTCATTCTGAAAGTGACTGAGTTCCCTGCAACAACTACAAACAATTTCAGAATTAGAATCCTCATTTTTACCTTTTCGGTTGGTGGAATATTGATTCCTTTTTTGCACAAGAACTTTGGCCATCTTTAGATCTAAAAAAGATTTTGAATACTTTGACAATCAAGCTTTCGTTCTCTTCTTCAGACCTTGGACTCAACTCTGCTTTTGTTTTAGCCTTCTTTGCCTTAAGAGCCATGAATTCCTTTTTGGGCTCTTCCTCTATATTTTCTTCGCACTCCTTCAACCTCGTCTCTTGTGTGATGAGATTGTCTATAGGATTTTCAAGAGCCATTTAGATAAATCATGTGACTCTTTAATAGCAATTACCTTGACATACCATTTCTGTGGGAGTGAGATAAGAACTTTGTTGATGAGTTTGTCTTTTGTGGTACTCCTTTACAAGTGCTTTCAACTTGATATCATATTTGGTCGACAGAAGAAATACTCCCATACTAGCTTTCCCATAGGTGAAATTGTCTCATCAAAGATAGGGGGGTTAGTTTATAGTGTAACCTTTAGGGAAAGCAGTTGAGGACCTAGACTCGTCATCTATCTTTAGAATGTGAAGTCTAGACAAGGACGCATATGCTCTGATACCATTGTTGAGATCTAGATGCAAGCCTAAAGGAGGGTTGAATAGGGTTGCAATCTTTTCAAGTGTTTAAAAAAATTATATTAAAATATTAGATACTTAGCAGTGGAATAAACACAAACACTTAGGGGGGGTTATTGGTTGGTGTAATTTTGGGGTCAGTGGGATAATTTTTGAGACTTTACTTTATAGTGTTATTCATTGGGATAATAGGATTGTGATTTTACTTTAAGGTGTTATTCATTGGGACAATGAGATTAGGACAATTACCCCACTTTTCCCAAAATTATCCCACTTCTATACAAACTTTTATCCCAACCTCTAAAAATTATCTCATTCTTAACTTTGGGACAATCATGGAAAAAGTGGGATAATTTTGAAGCCTTAATTTATTAAATATCTAATATATGTTAATTATATTATTATATATAATATATCTTAATTATTTTATATTATAAAATTCTACTATAACGTAAGATAATATAATATTATATAATATTATCTAATATAACATTATTATATATCATTATTACATATTAGTTAATAATATTTCATGTATGATAATATTAGTATTATATTATTATAATAGTACTTTATATTATTGAATATATATTTTATTAGTTAGAATAAAAATATTATTGTAGTATTTTTATGATATAAAATATTGTATTATAATTTAGTGTTTATAAATTTAATATAATAATATATTAATTATATTATAATAAAATTTAATATGATAATATATTCTATTATATAAAATATTTTAATTTATATAATAATTAATTATTTTCTATTGCACTTGATTATATTAATTAATAGTCTTAAATATATTATCAATATTCTAGTAGTTATAATATTAAATAATATTTTATTGCTAAAATAAAAATAGTAATAATCTACTATATATTAAAGTATGATATTATATATAATTTTATATATAAAATTGATATAACATAATATATTAATTAATAATATTTTTAATTAATAATATTGTACATATTAATAGTATATTACGGTTATTATAAATATTATATTTTAATAAGGAGGCATGTCATCAATTATCCCATTTAAATTATAGTAATTATCATAAAATATAATATTATATTTTAGTAATAATATAATATTTTAAATAATATTATATTGAATAAAATAAAAATATTATAATAATTATATTTATATTAAATTAAATATTATATTATTAAAATATTATAATAATATATTATTCGTATATTATATCAATTATTATATAATATATCATATTATTATAATATAATATAATATTTTAATTAATAACATTAAACAAAGTTACAATTAATTAGTAATTATAATATAACATATTATATTTTAGTATAAAGTAAAATAATGTATTATATTATAATAACATACTAAATAATATACTAAACCAATTAGATAAATTAATTTAGACTTAATTGATAAATAAATATTATATTTTCATAAGGTATCACATCATCAATTATCCCGCATGAATTGTCAAATCAAAGCTTCAAATTATCCAATTATCCCAACTTGTCCCACTTTACGCCACTCAAAATATCCCATAGGGATAAAATTGTTCCATTGGAACAATTATCTCACTTAATCCCAACTTGTCCCAACCAATAACCCCACCTTAGTAAGCAAGAAAACAACCATAAAAAAACACAGGGTGTTTTATTGTGGTTCGGATCAAAATTCTACATCCACTCTTCCTCCTTATCAAGAGGGGTTTCCACACTATGTGATAAGGTTCTCCTAAATAACAAACGCAATCTTGTAGGCAGTTTCAAGATCTTATCCTAGACTTTCTCTTAATTTCTCCTTCTTGCTTTTGTTTTCTTTCTTCTATCTTTCTTCCTTTTCTAGCTTTAATGCTATTTTTTTCTCTTCTGTTTTTACTTATTCTACCTTGTTTTCTAATTTCTCTTTTCAACCAAAAATCAAACTTAACCAAATTCTTCATTACCTCTTTTCAATTAACCTCTTTAAAACAAAGCTTCATTTTTAATAAAAACCCACCTTCCTTGTGGATCGACTTGTGAGTACTAAACTCTTAAGTTGTATACTTACAACTTCTTTCTAAAACTTCATTTCTAATATTTTTCACAATATTAGTGTTGTGGATCTAGAGGAACGACGTTAGTGATAAAACTAAGACCTATTATACTCCACAAAAAACTTGATTTGATGATGTAGCTCTCTTCGAGGATGCAACAAGGACTTGAGAGGTAGCAGCAATTCAAATCTCCTTCAAACCCTAGGAAGCTCTCTCCTTTTTCATAATCTCTTTCTCAACATGAAATAAGCTCTATTTATAGGCTCAAGGTTTGAACAATATCATTATGTATCATAAATTATTTCCCATCAAATCATATCATTTAGGATTTAAATTGGATCTGAAATCAACTCAGAATAGCAAGAAAAAGATACCCCCACATTTTATAAGCATCCGAAAAATGTAAGAAATATCAGTAGATTTAGGCTGAAAACTGCTAGCCAGACCCCTAACGGAGTGGTTGGTCGACCATCACCCTGTTTGGATAAAGCAACAGACGGGTTGCTCATATGTCATCCCATCCTTGAACCAAAACTGTAAAACAACTATATTTTGGTAGATTTCAGGATATTTATGGTTCTGCCAATGGTTTACTAAATTGATTATATCTTGAGCTCTATGACTCAGATGTAGCTCAAACTTGATTCATAATTAAATGATGAACAATCCTATATACTTAAAATATTAAATTAACAAAATTAATCACATGCAATATATATATATATATATATATATATATATATATATATATATATATATATATATATATATATATATATATATATATATATATATATATATATATATATATACAAATCTTCTATAAACTTAAGTTGATAGGGAATAGCATATACCAACGTTTGTATCCATTGATATTGCCTTGGGATCCGTGAAATCAAGAGATGCACAAATCTCAAAGTGGGCTTTATATCTTTCACGGATCCTAAGGCAAATCAATGGATAAAAAATTGGTGTATGACTATTCCTATAAACTTAAGTTTATAGGAGATTTGCTCTATATATATATATATATATATATATATATATATATATATATATATATATATATATATATATATATATATATATATATATATATATATATATATATATATATATATATATACAAATCTTCTATAAACTTAACTTTATAGGGAATAGTATACACCAACTTCTTTATCCATTGATATTGCCTTTAGATTTGTGCTATCAAGAGATGCACAAATCTCAAAATGGGCTTCATATCTTTCATGGATCACAAGGCAACATCAATGGATAAAAAATTGGTGTATGACTATTCCTATAAACTTAAGTTTATAGGAGATTTATATATATATATATATATATATATATATATATATATATATATATATATATATATATATATATATATATATATATATATATATATATATATATATATATATATATATATATATATATATATATATATATATATATATATATATATATATATATATATATATATATATATATATATATATATATATATATATATATATATATATATATATATATATATATATATATATACACACACACACGTTATTTATCAATCGGTTGATTGCATTGACAAGGTCTCAACAATAATAACATTGGGCATTCCACTATTAGTCCATAACTTAGGTTCATGGTCATGATCATCCATAAATAAGAATAGCATATAACTTTTAGATATAAATTTGAATAACATGCTATCTTCTACAATTTACCTCTGAATTCATCATCATCCTTTAACATACTAACAAATAAAAAAGATTATAATTTAAGAAGTAGAATATTTTGAGATATTATAATACCAGTGTTTGCAATGCAACAACTTGTATTAGGAAACAGGGAAGAATGACGGACTAAGATAAACAATATGATACAAATTAATATTTGCATATTGGTCACTCAAATTTCTTAATCGCAAAAGCATATTCATAAAAATATGAGAAGACAAAATAAAACGTAACCCCAACAACACCAAATGGGCATAGAAAATCCACAAATTTCAAATTGGCTAAATTGCAAAAAAATGCCCTATTGTTTCACTAACATTGCAAAAAAGTGACCTCTGTTTTAAAACCGAGCAAATAAATGCCCCAAAGTATTTAAATGTTGCATATCAGTGCCAAATTAAAAAAAATTCAGAAGGTGTTAGTATCCAAGAATATCACATAACACAGGATACTAAAGTGCAACTTTTAGAAACTTTAGGGTATTAAAGTGAAGTTATTTATAAAATGAGGGTATTTATATGTAACATTGGGTAAAAAATAGGGCACCACCATGCAACATTAATTAAACAAGAGGGCACCAAAGTGTGACATTTTGAAACTTTGAGGCATTTATCTATAATATTTAAATACTTTGGGGTATTTATTTGCTCAGTTTTAAAATAGAGGTCACTTTTTTGCAATGTTAGTGAAACAATATGGCATTTTTTTGCAATTTACCCTTTCAAATTTCATAAAAGCAACCATGAAAATTCCAAAATTTTGCTAGAAAATTATTGCCACTCCATAAACTAAAATCATGATAAAGTAAAAAGAAAAGAATATTGGTTATACCTTGCTCGAATAAAGAGAATTCCCCAAAATTTTCCTAGAATTGCAATTGCAATCATTCACCACCATTTGTGATAGGGGCATAAACATACACTAAAGTTGTAAGAGAATAACTATCAAGTTATAGTATAGAAATTAGATGTCGAACCTATAAGATAGGTGTGTGTTTGAAATTTCTAAATTTGGTCCTAAAATTATGTGGACAAAGAGGAATGAAATAAAGTGTGTACAGAGGAAATTGTCACAAAATAAAAACCTAAAACAGAGGGGAGAAGGAGATAAGGAGGAACAAATAGAAAGAAAAGAGACCAACGAGGAAACTAAAAAAAATGGAATCAAGAAAAGAAATAGAAGTGGGAATAAAATAAAATCAAGAGAAGAGAAATCAAGAAAGAAATCAAATCTAGAAAGAGTGAGGAAAAATAAGTAGAGAAATGAGGAATCTAGAATTGAATCCACTAGTTGACTTCATTTAGGATTTATGAACTACTCTCTTTTATCATATTTTACTTTAGATTTACTACATAGATTATCAAACCACTAAAAGAAAGCATAATCTATCAAATTATCATCCAAATAAAATTTTCATTCATGAAAAAATAAACAACTATATAATAGTTCTAGAATTTATAAACATAATCTATCAAATCACTCAAATTAAGCATAGATTATCAAATTCTTCTTCTACCAATTAGGTCTCTAGTCGATTAACCTAAACATGATCACTTTAGGCGTAAAGAGAGCAATCCATAAGCCACAAAAGAAATTAAATTAGTTTCATACAATCCTAGAATTCCTCTAAGAATTAGTTACTCATTTTGAAAAATAAAATAAGGAAATAAAATATACACTACAAAGTATAAAAGAACAAGAAATAGATCTAAACTACATAAGAAAATAGAAACTAACTACAAAATAAGAAAAGAAAAAAATAACATAAAATCTATATTATGAGCATAAAAGTAAATCTACACTCTGAAAGCAATTAAAGAAAAATAAGACTAACTACAAAGCAATAAAAGAAATTCTACAAAGCATGAAAGTAAGTCTAAATAATAAAAGAAGCATGAAAATAAATCTAAATAACAAAAGTAAAAGAGCATGAAAGTAAATCTATATTATAAAGCATGAAATAAATCTAATCTTCTAACATAAAAACAAAACAAGAAAATAAAATCCTAAACATGCAATTCTAAAACCAAAAATAAAAGGGAAACATGAAAACTTACATCGCAAGGGGTTGGCCCCTTGAAGGCAACTCTTCATCTTCATCAACAAAGAAGAAGAAGAAAATTTTAAAAGGAGAAATTTTTTTTATTTATTGCAAATAAAAGTTTACAGTTTTGAAAGATCTTCTCAATTAAGAGTGGGCCTCCTCACCAAATAGAGTTTTAACAAAATCTTTCACCTCAAACCCATTACTATCTACCCCTATTTATAGTCTACTACAATCAACAAGAGCCATTAGATTAGCCTTGGGCTCCAAAAAAATAAATTTCATCCATTAACTGATTCCGTTATGAACAAATCGGTTGGCCAATTGATTAGCCAATCAATTGGTTCAAAACTTGATAAGGCATTTAAAACAACATGCAAAGTTACAAGAGAACAACTATCAAGTTATAGTATAGAAATTAGATGTCGAACCCGTAAGGAAGGTGTGTGTTTAGAATTTCTAAATTTGGTCCTAACAGTGTGTGGACAAAAAGGAGTGAAATAAAATATGTAGAGGGGTAGAAAGAGTGATTTGTTACAAAGATAAAAGTAAAAACAAAAGAGAAGAAGGAGGAACAAATAAAAAGACACAAAAGGAAATAAGAAAAGAAAAAAAGGAGAGGAAGAAGAAAACTTAACAAAGGAAAATCACAAAAAGGAAAATCAAGAAAAGGAAAATAACAAAAGGAAAATCAAGAGGTGGAGGAAAATCAAAATCAAGATAAATTGAGGTAAAATCAAGTAGAAAAACTTAGGGATCTATAACTGAATCCACTAGTTAATTTCAATTAGAATTTATGAACTACTCTCTTTTATCATATTTTACTTTAGATTTACTAGGCATAGATTATCAAACTACTTAAAAAGCATAATCTATCAAATTATCATCTAAGCAAAATTCCATTCATGAAAAGAACAAGTAACTCGAGAGTAATTCTAGAATTCATGAGTATAATCTATCAAATTATTTAAGATAAGCATAGATTATCAAATTAGTCTTCTATCAATTTGTTCTCTAGTTGATTATTCTAAGCACGGTCATTTTAAGCACAAGAGAGCAATTCACCAATCATAAAAGAAGTTGAACTAGTTTCACACAATCCTAGATCTCCTAAAAATTTAGTTACACATATTAAGAACAAAAAGAAAATAAAGCATGAAAGAAAAATAAGAAAATTACACAACAAAGTAAGAAAAATAAAAAAAAGAAAATAAAGGCAATAAAAGAGCAAGAAAATATAAATCTACTCTATAAAGTATGAAATAAATCTACTCTACAACTATGAAATAAATCTAATATACCAAACATAAAAAATAAGAAAGTAAAATCCTAAACATGCAATTCTAAAATAAGAAAATAAAAAGAGGAAAAATGAAAACTTACATTGCAAAGGGTTGACCCTTAAAGGTAAATATTTATCTTCACTTCATCAACAAAGAAGAAGGAGAATGAAAATTTTAAAAGAGGAAATAAAATTTTTATTTATGCAAACTTAAAAGTTTATAAATTGAAAGACCTAATTAAAGGTCCTCTCAGAAAAAGTTTACAAAAAATTTTATACTCAAACCCCTCACCCTCTACCCCTATTTATAGCCTACTGTAGTCAACAAGAGCCATTAGATTAGTCTTAGACTTTAAGAAATAAATCTCAGCCATTAACTGATTCTGTTATGAACCAATCGGTTGGCCAATTAGTTGGCCAATTGATTTAGCCAATTGATTGGTTAATCGATTGGTTCTTAGCAGAATTTGATTCTTTGTCAACTTATTAATCTAATTTTTTTCGTGATCTCTTGGGCTTCTGGGCTTGATCTTTGGTCTTCCATATGGGCTTCAATAAACGGTTGAAAAATGAGAATTTGAGTTCTTTTCGGCTCTTATTCATTAATTCTCCATTAATCTACAAATTAAGATAAAAATACTTTATTAGCAAATATTTATTCAAATAAAATAGACAATGAGAGTATAAAAGTGTAGTAAAATGTGATGATCAATTAGCAATAAGCATTATTATTTGCTTAGTAATTAGTTAAGAACCCATAAAATCACCAAACCCTAATGCATTTTCATAATAAAATTAATAAAAAAAATTAAAAATAATTGATAAAAGTACATTTTGATAACATAAACCACCATCAATGGAGGTCCAATCGAGAGCACTAGCTAGCTTTGATCTAGGGTATAAGCCACAAAGATCGTGATCTAAACTCTATCTTTGATCTAATGGAGGTCCAATCAAGAGCACTAGCTAGATCTAGATTTTAGCCGCAAAGATCAATACCTAAATCCTAGCTTTGATCTAGGGTTTGGAATGGGGGGGGGTTTAAAATCCATTGATTCCAAATAATCTGATTTCAAAAATTAGAACTCAATATGAGGGCCAAACAGCAAAGTTGGATTTGAGCTATCTGCATTTTAAATCCATGGTCCAATCCAAGTTCCTAAACAGAGCTTTAGTTCTATCTTGTTCTTCCATATTCTTGTATCATAGTACCATGAATGATATAGATTATCTCATTTTATTTTATGGTATCCTGATAGAATCTTTATTTTTCTATATATATGTGATGATGACATACCTATATTGTGCTAAAGTTCATAAATTTTAAAAACTTTAAAGCAATCACTCTTTTTACCTAAAAGCATGACCTATGTAAATCTAGAGTAATCATCAACCACAGCCAAATAATAACTCTTACCTCCTAAACTCTGTGTGGACACAAAAGCAAATAAATCTAAGTGAAGCAATTACAGAGGTTTAGAAGTGCTCATCTGGTTCTTCAAATTATGAGAAGATCTAACAAATTTACCTTTCATGCAAGCGTCAAATAAACTCTCATTTTTGAATGTAGAGATAGGCAAACCTCTCACTAGTTCTTCCTTTAAGAGTTTCTGCAATAATATCATGCTTGCATGTCCAAGCCTCCTGTGCCAAAGCTCATTATCCTCTCCTTCTGCAACAAGTCATTTTAAATGTCAGCTTTGATATCATTAAAATTCAGAGTGTAGCATGTCTATTTCCAGTAGAAACAACCGAATATGTTTAGGAGTTTAAAAAGAATCATTACCTATATCACATAGTAGATTCAAAAAGAATAGACATACCTATATCACATAGTTGACTAATGGAGATAAGATTACACTTCAAACTATCAATGAGCAATATTTTTAAGACTTTAAAAGAATCATTACCTATATCGCTAACTCGTACAAGTTTACCTTCGTCCTTGTTCCTAAAAGTCACATTTCCACCTTTCTTTTTCTCGAGGCTAAGGAACAGTTCTTTCTTTCTCGTCATATATCGTGAGCAACGCGAATCCAAATACCATGTACTGCCTTGCTTCTTAGCTCTTCATTGTACCTACGTGAAGGCAGAATGTGCGACCTGGGTATCCACAAAGGTCCACTTTGGTTAGAAGTTCTTCCTTTTGGTACCCAAATCTATTTTTTATAACTTCTATCTTGTATTGAGTCTTACATCACATAGAAAGGTGTCTCGTTCTTCCAAAAAAAATAACACATTCTGAAAAAGGTTGATAAAATGAGAGATTATTTCCTTTAGTAAAAGAAGCCTTGAAACTTTTATGTTTGTTTGAGTATGAATAACCAAATCCAGCTTTTGCCTTTGCAAACCTTTGATTGGAAAGAACCATATTTTAAATTTAGACCATTTGAGCCAATGAAAATTTTTTAATGGCTTTTTTCAAGTCAAGATTTTCAGAATTAATTCATTCTCAGATATAATTGTAGCGCAGCGAGTTTAAAATTTCTTTTTCAAGAGAGACTTCTTGTGATAGTGTAGTTAACTTATTATTGACTTTCCCATTTTCCTTTTTTAAACTATTTAGGTCTTGAGTTAAAACACTAATTTTTATCTTAAGAAAGGAGCATTCATTGCAATCATGAGATGAAGGGTTCAGGTTTGCTATATTAGATACACTCAATTTTAAAGGGTTCAGGTTTGCTATATTAGATACACTCAATTTTAAAGTAGAGGTTTCTAAATTCTTTTGTGAGTAGTCATACTCATATGTAGATCAGTGTATTCTTTTCAAAGTATTATATTTATCAGCAAACTTTTTAAACTTGCCCAACATTTCATTATATTTTTCAAGAAGTTCATCATAAGAAGGATATACCACATTATCAGAATTTTCCTCATCTAAGTCGTCTAAGGTGTCGCCTTTGGGCATGAGACAATGACTTCTCTCATCCTCACTAAGCTGTCATCCCTAGCCATGAGACGATGACTTCTCTCATCCTCACTAAGCTGATTTCTGATCTATTATCATCACTCCAGAATTCCACAATGTTGCTTTGAAGTTACTATTCTTCCATTATAATCCTTTTTTGGTAAGGGGGCATTCATTTTTGAAGTGGCCAGGTTTCCTGCAACGATGACAAACCGGTTCATCATCTAAGTTCTCGTATTTATTCTTCCTTACCTTAGAGAAGCTTTGGTTTTATCTATTGTGCATAAATTTTTGCACGTCCTTTGACTTCAAAAATGGTTTTAATCCTTTAACCATTAGCCCTATTTTCACTCTTACCACCATCCTCAATGTCCGAGTTTCCCTCCTTTCTCAACTTACCCTTCTCAACATATAGTACTATTGATTTTTTTTCGAGCTACCTTTAGAATTCTCCTCTCTCTCCTTCAGTCTTACCTCATGTGTGGGAAGACTTCCTTCATAATTTTTAAGAGTTAGTTAAGAAAAAATTTGCAATTCTTTGATAGCCATTATTTTTAGTTCCCAATCCCTAGAAAAAGAACGAAGAATTTATCACACAAGCACTTTGTTTTCATACTCTTTCCCTAAAGCCTTTGACTTGTTCATAATGTCCGTAAATCAGGTGAACAAAGGCCTTCATCTTGAAGTTTTCATATTTATTCATGAGCATTGTAAATTTTGCCTCCTTTACCTATGAAGTTCTTTCATGTGTAACTTCCAAGGTTTTCCAGATTTCCTACGTAGTTGAACAATTTGACACACAATTAAATTCCTCAATAGTTAAAGAACAATAAAAAGCATCATAGCTTTTGCATTCAGAGAGTAAAGCTTTTTGTCAGCAAGGGCCACGTTCTAGGTGTGACATGATGGTCACACTAACAATGGTAGTGGGTTCACTATAGTCTATCTCAATAATACTCCAAACGTCAAATCGGTAGACAATAAAAAGACTTTCATGCAATCCTTCCAATAGGTGTAGTTTGACCCGTCGAAAAGTGGAGGTCAATGGACTACGTGCCCCTCAGGGAAAGCCATTGTGGCAGTCAGACTAGAAATCTCTACCCTAGGATGTGAAGCCTAAAAATGTGTAACTAGTCTCTGATACAACTTGTTGGATCTAAGATGCAAGTCTAGGGGTAGGTGAATAGGATTGCCTATAGTTTTTTATGTAATCATAGAATATGCAGTGGAATAGAATGAATGATAGTGATAAACGATAACAAGCAATACAATTAACACAAATTCAACTAACCAAATCTATAGTAGTTCGGACAAACAAATCTACATTTGTAGATGGTCAAAATATACTCTCCCCTGGACCAACGCTCAGTCCAAGTCCAAGAAATAAACACACATGGGCTAAACACTTCAGATGGGCCCAAATACAAATTTTTGATAGTCTTCTTTTAATCCGAAGATCACAACAACGACTTAAGACCGTGCTTAGTAGCTTCGTTGGGTTTGGTATATTATCTCGAATTACATTAAAGTGTTAATATGTTTTTAATTTAAACAATGAATTTCGTGTTGATTTTACGTTGATAAAACAGGATGCAGATAATACGAATATTCCACTTGCTATGAAGGGACTAATTGGTAGAAATATGTGTTTTCACATGAAAGTTACAGAGTTTAACACAAGTAAATGCATTGAAGACTACACAATCATTAAAATCATTAATGATGATGTGGATAATGAAAAACTCAGGGGATTATTACTGCTAACTGATGGTAAGGTAATACTACGATAATCTAACTAATAAAATTATATTAAACAAGTATATGTAATGTGTTGATTGTACTAATAATAAATTTATTTTTATCAAAGGATGAGAAATCTCACGATATGTCACGGGTTGATGGCAATAACAGTCAATTCATCAAAGATTCTCCTAATTTATCCACACCTAGAAATACAATTGATAAAAAGTTTAAAGATAAGGTTTTTGAGGAATTTAAAAGTAGTTTCTTTATTTCAAAAATAAAATCATGTTTGTGTTATTCTAAGAGAAATGTACAATTATCACAGGATGAAAATGCAAATGAAATGAATCAGATGGTATCATTGATAATCAATCTGTTGAATTAAATCTAGACATATCTATCCCCATATCTACCATTAATAGCAAGGAAAAAAAGTAGATATTAGATATATCACCTATTGCTACACTTAATAATGCGCATTTAGAACACCACATACAAGTAGTGCCAAAATAAGCATACAATATGGTTGGATATTCCATACATTACTGTTTTAATTTTTATAATTTTATGTAATTTTTAATATTTTACTCTTTAATTTAATTATTACACATGTTTTACATTATCACGATATGAACAAAGAACCAACTCTCTCAAGTTTGAGGAAGAGGATGAAGACAGAAAATAAATGATTGAAATTTGGAGGAACTTTCTTTAAAATTTTACATATTATATACTCGAATGTTTGATTGATAGAAAATAAATTTTTTAGATTGCATCCATTGCTTTATGTTTTTGAACAATATACTTATTATATTTGTATTTTTCGACTTGCTTTAAGATACTTTTTCATATCCAGTTTATTCACTACATAAGTCAATTTTAGGTTAAATTATTTTAATTTAATTATAACATAATATATTAGTTCTATAATCATGATTTCCATGCATTGATAAATTTTGTTTACTTCAGATGTAGGGGTTACCGTGCTTTGGAAGGTAAGGTGAGTCATTAGAATTTTTTAATTGTTTGCGGATACAAGCGATTGAAATACGAGGAAATCGAGGTGAACTTCGATAAGACCGTGCTTAGCACGGGCTAAAAGACTAGTTTTTAGAGAAGGCAAAATCTAGGCCATAGGAAAGAGACTCGCTAAAAAATTATGCCTAACCACTTGTCCTCCAAATCGGATTCTAGAGCCATCTCCTAATTGCCAAGAGGCCATACCGTGTTGAATCTGTTTCACATCTTTTTTCCCACTGTCTCGTTACCATGAGGTATTGGAACTTTGTTACTGATCAAATGCCTATTTCAAACTAGCCTTCAAGCTGCTATGATTTGATTCACTCTTCCGGCAGTTTTATGCCGAATCAAGAATCAAAATTATTGTGGAAACTGCTAATGTCATCCTTCTGTTGGTGCTTATAAAGGGAAAGAAATGATAAAGTTTTTAATAAAATCTTATTTCTCCGGTTTTGATCTAATATCTAAAACCTTGATGCAAGCTGCATATTGCAGTAATCATCCCAAAAGATCTTAGTCCTTGAAATTTCATGTCACGCATTGTGCTGTTTGGTTTTGCTACAGGCTGATCTTTTACCGCGTTCTTGAAGTAAGTTGCAATTTCAACCTTTTTGAATAGCAGTTAAACTTTAAAAGGAATTAATTTGTAACTGATCTTGTTGACTGCATCAGCTACCGATATAACTTCAAAGAACCGGACTCCCCTGAAATAAATATTAATTTATAGCTAACAATTCTAGCAATACTAATTGTAACATTTTAAACTGAACCAAACAATTATAACCATAACTACAGGCCATAACAGTTATAACATCTACCGTTCTATGCAAATTGCACTTGCACTACAATCTTTTACTAGGGTATACATTAAAGCAAAACCAAAAAATTTAAAAATTCACCAGAGGCTGACACGTCATCTTCCTCCTTCTCAAAAATTTTTGACACGTGTCATATCATCTAATCCATCCATTTAAATTGCTATTACATCTCAACCTTTAATTTAAATACAAAAATATATATATAGAAAAAAATCAATTTATAATCAATTACAATATATTTGGCAATATCTTTAGTAGCTAATAATTCAAATCAAAAATACAATCAAATCCCTTAATTTAGGGGTTTCTTTTCAATATATGGAAAAAAGTATACATTTCGGTTTTCTTTAAAAACCAAAAAATATCATTAGCCTGAAATTCTATTTTTCGAATTTGAAAATTAAAAATAGAAAAACTCAAATTCTTCGTCGCTGCGGCGATGGCATGGGGATATGTGGTTTGAGGTTAGAGGTATAATTTTCGGTTTTCATGAAAAATCGAAAAAACAATTTATCCCGAATTTGTTTTTATTTTTCCGGTCTCATATTTTACAGAACTCCGAATTATTATTCCGATCTCCGAAAAATACATCAGGTAATGGATCTAGCACCATGCAATATTTATGTTATTTAAATTTGTATATTATTTTTCCGATTTTAATTATTTTCGAATTTTTAGATCTTGAGTTTTAATTAGAAATAAGTCTCCGATAGTTTATGAATGATCCAAGACACTATTAATTGGAGAAATATTATTCAGGTACTTATTCTACAACTCTTGAATAATTATTTTAATTTAATATTTATAATATTTTTTATATTACTGCAGGAAAACAAATCGGCAATTTTCAATGTTCAATCCACGATGCTTTTGTTGCTTGGAGAACATAATTTCAGGTATTTCGTTTACCCCGTCCAATTTAAATAATATTTTCATTTGTGTAGTATTTTTCAATTTTAATTATTATCAAAAGAATATTAGTTTTGGGAAACTTTAGTTTTAATTCCAATCTAATAATAACAATTTGGATTTTTTCACTTTTATATAATTGGAAATTTTTATTTTACTAATTTCTAAATTTAGTTACAATTTTATTACATTTTTAGATAGTTGTGATAATAAATTTTTGATTATTTATAACATTTTTGTAATTAAAATAATCAGTAATTTTTCTATATATATATATATATATATATATATATATATATATATATATATATATATATATAGTTTTAAAATATTACTGAAATTAAAATATATTATTTTTAATTAATTTTTCGGGTTTTTAAACAATGACAACGATTAAAGTAATTTTTTAAAAATTTATGTTTTCAAAAACTTATAGCAATTATAATATATTTTTGAAAATATATTTTCTATTTTAAAATATTAAAGCATTTTAAATTTTAAATAATATTTTTAAAATAAATACCCCAATCTGATTTAATTAATATTTTAATTTGTGTAGTATTTTTCAATTTTAATTGTTATCAAAAATATTAATTCTGGGAAACTTTAGTTTTAATTCCAATCTAATAATAACAATATGCACATTTTTTCATTTTTATATAATTGGAAAATTTTATTTTACTAATTTCAAATTTTAATTATATTTTTAGATAGTTGAGAAAATATAATTTTTATTATTTATAAAAATTTTAAAATTAAAATAATCTACAATTTATATATATATATATATATATATATATATATATATATATATATATATATATATATATATATATATATATATATATATATATATATATATATATATATATATATATATATATACACACAGTGGGTTTCTCATACGCATCAGTGCGTACGAAGTGGAAATGGAAGTGGCCACTTCATGGGCTTTATTGCAAAAAATCCCAAGCCCCAAATCCCTCAGCTACTCCCGTGACCCCA
>CM022708.1:11878303-12200803 GCA_012295165.1 Asparagus setaceus | reverse complement strand
TTATTACAGCAATTACAATAAATTTTGAAAATAGATTTTCTTTTTTGAATTTTCTAAATATTTTTAAATTAAAAATTTTGAATTATAATATTTAAAACCCAAATATAATTTAAAATTATTTCGTACTAAATTCATCTATATTTCATTATTAATTTTAGATATTTAAAATTATTTTCACAATTTAGTTTCAGAATTTCAAATTGTAATTTGAATTTTTTAGATTGTTATGAAAATTTATTTTCATACCAAATTGGGTTAAAAATAACATTAATTTCAGAAAAATTTAAATTCAATAATAGCAAAATTTTAGATCAATTTCAAATATCAAACTTATCTTATCAAATTCAAGTTACCAAATTTATCTGTAATAAATTTATTTTTATGTAGATTAATATAAAAATCTTACTTTAATTAACTTACCAAATTTAGATTATGTTCTTATTTTAAGTAGATTAATTAGAATTTTTGTTTGTAAATTTTAAATAGTTCTGAATTTTTGTTTTGGAATTTTAAATTTTAAATTTTCATTTATGGTTTTTAATTTTGAAAATTGTAGTATTAGTTTGGATTTACGGTTTTTATTTTTAAATAATTCTGAAAATTTATTTTTTGAAATTATTTAGTTTTTAAATTCAAATTTTTAATTTGAATTTTGTATTTTAGATAGTTGAGAAAATTCATTTTATACCAAATTTTAATACTAATTATGAAGTTTAATATTACGAAAATTTGAAAAATTTCAAATTACCATATATATGTCACCAAATTCAAGTTACCAAATTTATGTATAATATATTTATAATTTAAGAAAATTAATGGAAAAAATCTAACTATAATTAAATTCCTAAATTTAGATCGTATTCCCATTTTTCAACTTATTTAGAATTTAATAGCATTTTTGAAATAATTTAAATTCAAAATTATTTTAAAATAGTAATTATGAGATTAATAAATGTTTAAATTAATTTGAATTTTCTATTTTTATTTTAAGTAGTTCTAAAAACTAATTTTTATTCGTGGTTTGTTTTAATTTGGAAATTTGTGGTATTAATTTGAATTTATTGTTTTTATTTTTAAATAATTTTGAAAATTTTCTTTTTGAAATTATTTAGTTTTTGAATGTTGAATTTTAATTGGAATTTTGTATTTTTTGATAGTTGTGAAAATTCATTTTATACCAAATTTATTACTAATTACGAAACTAAAAATACCAAAATTTGAATAAAATTCCAAATTACCATACATATGTTACCAAATTTATATATAATATATTTGTAATTTAAGTAAATTAATGGAAATCTATCTAACTTTAATTAAATTGAAAATTTTAGATCGTATTCCCATTTTTCAAATTATTTCGATTTTAATAGCAATTTTGAAATAAATAAATTTAAAAATTATTTTAAATTAGTAATTATGAGATTAATGAATACCTAAATTAATTTGAATTTTTATTTTTATTTTTAAATACTGACTTTTGTGGTTAGTTATTTATTTATTGAAATTAGTTAGTTCTGGCATTTCAAATTTATATTTAAATTTTGTACTTTTAATATAGTTATGAAAATTTATTTTTATACCAAGTTTAATATTGTTTATATCCAAAATATCATGATTTTCTGGATTTTCAAAATTTCTTGAATTCTAAATAAAAGGAATTCTGAATAACCAACGTAGGTTACTTAAATTTACTTATTTAATACATAATTATGAAACTAAAATTATAATATTATTTATTTACTAATTTACTAAAAGTTTTATGTTACATTAATGTTTTTGAAAATTTTTAGGATTAATATATACTATTATTTGTTAGTCGGCAACATGATCTATATACATAAAGGTTAAACATTTTAATTTTTATTATTTATTTTAAAGCATTATATTTTTATAATGAAAATATGATAAAAATTAACTACTACTTAGTAAAACAATATAATTAATTTTTTAAAATTAACTAATGAATATATTAATCTTTAAAATAAACTATGTATTTAATGTTTATTATCTTCATAATGATTTGATTATTTAATATAATATTATGACGATAAAATTATATTATTTATTATTTATTTACTGATTTATTTAATGTTCTATGAAACAGAAATTAACAGCATTTGAAATTAACTATTTTTATGGATTTATTATTTATTTAGTTATTTAAAATATCATTATGAAACTAAAATTAACTATTTAGTTACTGATTTATTATATTATTATTTATTTACTTATTTAATATATTATTATAAAATTGAATTAAAGAGGTTTAAATTTCACTATTTATTTACTAATTTCTTATAAAACTATTTATTTAATTGTTTTAACTAATTATATAAAATATACGTTGATCAGATTTTATAGAAAATAATTACATATAATAAGGTGGATAATTGTGGTAAAATTAAGTCAATAGTTATTTTATACTTTCCAATAGTTAAAATTAGTATTTAATCCATATTTCAATAAATTATTTTTACATTAAACAAAAATTATACTAAATGAAACATATAATAATTGAAACTTATTTTAAATTTTTGTTTTTATTTTTAAATAGTTCTAAAAGTTTATTTTTATATGTTGTTTTTAATTTCAAATTTTGTGGTATTAATTTGTATTTATGATTTTTATTTTTAAATAATTTTGAAAATTTCTTTTATTTGAAATTATTTAGTCTTGGAATTTCAAGTTTTAATTTGAATTTTGTATTTTTAGATCGTGTTGGAAGTTTATATTTATACCATATTTACTACTAATTATGAAATTAAAATACCAAAATTTGAAAAATTTCAAATTATCATGTAGATGTTACCAAATTTAAGTTACCAAGTTTATATATAATAGCTTCTTAATTTGAGTTAATTATTGAAAAATATTTAACTTTAATTAAATTGCCAAATTTAGATGATATTCCCATTTTTCAACTTATTTCAAATTTAATAGAATTTTTAAAATAAATAAATTTCGAAATTAATTAAAAATAGTAATTATGAGATTAATGAATGCCTAAATTAATTTTGAATTTTCTATTTTTATTTTTAAATACTTCTAAAAATTAATTTTTATTCTTGGTTTTTATTTTTGAAATTATTTAGTTCGGTATATCAAATTTTAATTTGACTTTTGTATTTTTAAAGATAGTTATGAAAGTTGATTTTGATATCAAATTTAATACTAAATTATAAGTATAAGTTACTTAAATTATGTGCATTTTTTATAGACAAATATCATGATTTTCTTGATTTTCAAAATTTCTTGATTTCCAAATGAAAGGTATTCTGAATAACCAATATAGGTTACTTAAATTTCCATATTTAATTATAATTATTAAACAAAAATTATATTATTTGTAGAATTTATATATATGATTATTTGTTAGTCGGCAAAATGATTTATATACATAAAGGCTAAAATTTTTATTTTTCATTATTTATCTTTAAAGCATAATATTCTTTATAATGAAAAATATGATTAAAATTAACTATTATTCAGTAAAACAATATAATTAATATTTTTAAATAATTAACTAATTAATATATTAAATTTCAAAATTAAATTTGTATTTAATGTTTATTATCTTCTTAATGATTTGATTATTTAATTTAATATTATGAAAATGAAATTATATTATTTATTATTTATTTACTAATTTATTTAATATTTTATGACACTGTAATTTACAGGATTTAAAATTAACATTTTTTCAGTAAAACTCAAATTTTCCGTAAGAAATTTTTAATTATAATTTGACAAATTTTAATTTTTGTAAAATTTGTCGATAAATATAGAGATGAATAAAGAACCGCTCTTTCAATTTTCAAGAAGAGGATTAAGATAGAAAAAATAATTAGAAATTATTAAAGCTAGGTTTTCTTAATGTTTTGCTTATTATATCCTATGACCTATTGATTGATTGAGAATTTTTTAGTGATGCATCATTTGTGAATAATATTTTTGAACATTAAACCTGTCTTACATCTTATTTTCATTCAAGTTGTATTTAGGATATTTTGATTATCTTCATTTTATTCATTTATTATGAAAATTTTAGTTTAAATAATCTTAATTTAGCTTTATATAAGTTGTTTAATAGCATTATTTCCAAGCGGGTACATGTTATCTACCCTCAACAGGGGTGGGTGAGAGTTGGATTCACGTGTTTCGAAGGGGGTTGAGTCGTTAGATCTTTAAAATTATATTCAGATAAGAGTGATTGAAACGCGACGAAATATAGATGAATTGCGATAAGACCGTGCTTAGCACGGGCTAAAACACTAGTTACAGTAACAATCATAACAAATCAAACTGCCTCAGCGATTGCTATTACAATTAATTGTCTCCAATCTGTGGATTAATTTACTCCTCATTCACCAAGTAGTATCATATCCCATTTTAATTTGAAAGCAAACTCTGTGCAAGCATGCGATTGGTTAGCAGACAAATTTCTTTTAAGCATGTGACGAAGTCTTCATTTACATGAAAGCAAGTCACAAGGGTCAAGATTCTGAGACACATTTTTCTCAAAATTACTTTAGCGCTCTCATAACAATGCAAAGAAAAAACATTAATTGCCACTGTGATTGAGGCCCCATGCACTGTAAATCTAGATGGGACCTTACAGAGCTCACATAAAAAGATAAAGAAGACGCTCTCTCTCCTTTAAGGAGAGGGCTACAGGGGCTTCAACTGTTACATACAAACTTCCAAACTCAAAGATATTGGAAGATCATATAATAATATCTATAGAAAAGTTTTGTCTATGCTCAACTGATGGCCAAGATAGATATTAGGTGAAATTGAGGCGAGAGGTGTAAGTTGCCTTGGGCGACCAGTTCTTTGGGATCACGTTTCTTGTGGAGAGTATCCTTTGTGTTGACAATGTGGTAAGTTTTACAGAGAATGGACCCCTCAGAGGTCCTCCAATTATGCACCAGTTTGCGCCCCAGAGATGCTTCATCTCTAGCCATTCATTGGAACTTGACTGCAATTTTGGATCAAAGGAGTTAAATTTATGTCAGTAATCGGATGAGTGGCAGAAATTTGCATTTATATTACATTAATGATACTACAAATATAATGTTTACCTCATCATTCTCACTGAATTTACGAAAAACAAATTATAATGTCAGCTCGGCAACTAAGCTTCTTTTATCATAAGTATTTAAATACAAATCTTATCAGAACACTCTACCCATAACCATAAAAGGGACAGTTGAAACTCCCAAACTATCCCCTAAACGGAGAAAATATGGACTATCATCATTTTAATAGATACGCCTATCTGATTCATTATTAATTTAGATAGAATTATTCTCATGCCCACGATATAGCCCTAAGATCCACTGAGTGCAGCATATTGTTTCGCATAAATCATGATTCATCATTTAAACCATTCACATGCCTATGAGCTCCCAATGCCGGACTAAATTTTTGGTCCATCACAGTTATATATAAAAATCTAATAGATCAGGGGAACCATCTGTGAAATTCAATAGCACAAAGGGATTATCTTGGATGTCTTACAGACTTTTGCTGCAAATTCAACTGCATGTTATACAAAAGTATTTTCAGCAATTTATTCAAACCGTGGTTATATTATTATAGCAAGCATTCAAACATAAAATGTGTCCACATGCACAAATTTCAGCAGTTGGAGTGCAAGTGAGAGTCAAAAGTTTGTGTCATAAAGAGTACATAGGCATGACTAAAGAATAAGCTCAAAAGAATAAAATGCATTAGAAATATTTATTCTTTACGGAGATTGTCTTGGTGCAAGCATGGTGGAGTAAAAGAAACATTTTAGTACATAAAATATCTTAAGTGGAAGGCGTGACCTTCTGATTCTCTCAGAGCAAGCATGTTCCTTTTCTTAAAGATCCGTTGCAAAAGCAAGCTCACAGAGAGGATACTGTTTTTGAGCATGTGAACATGGGGCGAATCTTATCTTGTGGTGTAAAAAATTATAATAAAAAAAAGTGCATGTTGGATTTCTTTTCGCATGGAGCATATACATTGAAATATACATTATATGCGTATGATAATGAATAGTAATTCCCTTACTTTTAAATTATAATGGTAATTGTTTACTCTTTTGATACCATTTTGGCCTTAGCTAACTATGATCATAAATCCATATCAATTTGGGAGCACTTCATTAGTGACTGGACCAATAAATTAAAGAACACTTTCTCAATTTATGGTTTTTTATTAGATCACAATCCTTTGTATTATGTAAGAAGTAACCCCCACATGCCATACCACATTGCAACATGTTGATCTTTTTGTTCTTCTTCCTTCTTCTTCTTCTTCTTCTTCTTCTTCTTCTTCTTTTTTATTTTTTATTTTTATTTTTTTCTCTCTCTTTTATAGTGTGCTAGTGAAAGCGCCACCACATTGCAACATGTTGAATTTTTTTTTTCTTTTCCTTTTTCATTTTTGCTCCTTAATTTGTGGTTTGCTGGTGAAAGTGTCTCCTAAAAGCTCTTGTATACACCAGACAAGATATTTAAACTGCAAAATTTTTTAATAGTTACTTTTAAGCATCTAGAACATATACATATTCTCGTTAATTATATCAAAAGGGTTGACTGTTAATACAACCTTTATACTATAGAATTGTAGTCATTTCTACTCTCCAAGGTACTTTATTAGCACTTACATATACTCTAGGTGGTGTTGTTTTTCAGTTAGAATGATATGTATTGTAAAAATAAATTAGTCTGAAGTTCAGAAACAATAAGTGTTAATAAAATAATTTAGGAGATATAAATGGTTGCACTCCCATACCATGGGGTGTGTATCCAAATAATCCTTTACTAAAATACTTATAATTACATAAGACAAGACCCAAATTGAAAATAGTGGTCGCATATTGTTTTGGAATTAATGCTTTGAATAGTTGAGCTTCAGAAAAAACAAAACAAAGTATTGCGAAGGGAGACAAGAGTTATGGATTCATATACGTACTTGTTTGATGTGCATAGATCCAATGTCTCCATCTCCATCCTCAAACTCAATAAGAAGAGAGAGCCAGTAGTCTGTGGACCCTTCATTCACATGGAATGCCACATTTTTGCCGGGATATTTGCATGGAGTCCTACAAGCAATTTCATTCGACAATATTAATTGCTTGGAACTGCCGACAAATTAAATATAACATATGTGTTTCACTACTTCAGCAATCCAATTCATTGTTATTGGAATGATTCTCCTCGAACATCCTATTTATATTAGTTTGAAATATATAAATTTTAAGATTAAAATTGATTTTGACAGCAAGCATAAATCTTTATATCTTTTTCGAATTACAATGCATGTAATATATATAATTTTTTTATTAAAGACATTTCCTACCTTCATTTAAAACACTGTAAACTTTTGACTACCCTGAGTTTAACATGTATATAATGAGCATGTCATCATATACAAATTGGAAAATGATAACTACACTACAATCTACACTACATTCTACACTACTCTCTCACAAAAGGTGGGGTGATGATGAGTCACCACTTGAAAATTGTAGTGGTGAGCCCCACCTTTTGTGAGAAAGTAGTGTAGAATGGAGTGTATGATTATAGTGTAGTTATCACAACCCATACAAATATATGTCTACATGTGTATGTCCCGTGATTAACAAATGAATATACATGTACACGTCCCGTGTATCTTTGAAACTGTATATCAAGTGCGGGAAAAACATACTGTACTTGATTTTAGGCTTTAATGTGTCATTTGGCGATGTGTTTAGTAAGAAGTTAAGGAGAGAGAACCCCTCATTAACATGCCAAACATAAATAAAAACTAGATAATGAATAAATTGAGTCATTCCTATATAATTTTCCAAACACAAAAATGGAAAAAATAAATAAATAAATAAAGATATTCCCTCTAAAGTGGTTAAAATTCATTAACCCCTCAAAGTAATGGGTTCACTAATACTCCTATTTCGTTGAGTTAAGAGGTAATTTTCTCATTTATAAAGAAAGCACCCATAATCTCAATATTCCGAAGCACTAAAAGTGATTAAAAGGATTAAAATAAATTTTAACTTATAGGTTAATAATTTCACATTCGGATTAATAAATGATCAACCTATATCAACCCTTATTGTTAATCTCTCTTCCTTGAACATTTACCAAAAGGGCAAAATCTGATTTAAGATTATGCCTTAAGTAAATACAGAGAAATAATAACGACAATAAACTTTTAAATATGAACATTTTACCAAAGATTCTATCAGAACACCCCCACTATGTGAGGCATCTGAGCCGTGTAGGTGAGCATTGACATATCAGCCTAGAGATTCTCTATATCCTTAGTTGTAGAAAAACTCTATAATTCACCAATCAAAAGTTCTTACTCAGTGAACCCCATAAATGATATTAATTATTTAAACTACATAAAAATTATTTAATTGTACGTCTCACTAAGATACACCAATAGTATTATAGGCTTTCTCCACGATCAAGATTGTCGAGAATTCAAACCCGTAAGTATCAAGGATACCCCTCTATTGATCATTTGTACGGCTAGGGACACCCTCCACAGTGCGGGTGCGGGATTATGATAAGACACCGACTCTCTAATATCACCCCATAAAATCGGAGTGGACAAGCCAAAAGAAGGGACAATAAGCTACAAAAGCTCAACAAGAAAAAGCTACAGCTCTATGTGAGATATCACATGCAAACCACAAAGAAAAGTACACCTAACGACAGTAGACTCAAAAAGGGCATTCCCGTCATTTCAGAAGTCGCTAATGAAATCCCGCAGTCAAAACGAGTGAAAAACCGTAACAAATAATTTAATATTTTTACCTTCGGTAAAGGACCGATATCTCGCCTCGATCACGGAGCTCAGACCCCTCGCCGTTAACGGCCATCCGTCCAAACGCAGCTCCACTCAGATCAAAGTGCGTACGGCCAAAAGCGCAGTAACCGCCGGGGCACTCGTCCGTTATGATCACCGTCACGGCCCGTCGAGAGCAGATGGTGGGGTCCGCGCATTTTACTTTGTAGCAGGCCCCACACCCTTCTCCGTTTCTAAACAGCACCGGGCTCACCGCACCCACTCGTGCTTTTAGCGGTCGAACGTCCACGAGATCTCCGTAGCCGCAGGCCCCACCTTAGGGGTTGAAAATGCAAAATTGGTAAATTTGGAGCGTAAATATGTAAGAAAACAGCAAAGTAAGAGTACACGTGGGTTTATTGGAACAAAGCTGCTGGTCTGAAAATTATTCGGTGCTTGAGACAAAATCAAGTGGGGGCTGCAACGGCTAGAACATCTGATGCGGGGCTTGGGCAACAGGTTTATGATTGAGTATCTAATTACATACTGATTACCGCCTATTGACCTCTGAAAATGCTGCTACGAGTCTAGAGGCTAAATAATGCCAATAACAACTATTTTGCAATAATAATAATAATAATAAACATTTTGAGACGAATCTAAAATTTTCTGTTTTGCTCCAGTTTGACTGTTCTTTAATTACTATTAAATTACGAGTTATCCAGTAGACATAATCTATCAAATATTTTTTCCTTTCTTCTAATAAAAGGGGAGCTCACATTAACTGAACTAAATACTACCTGGGCTACCAAACTTGAGGTGATCAGAAAGCTTACCGTCACTTCCGTCTCCTTCGGGGCTCCCATACCAAGTCGCGGTCGCCGGACGCCAATGCTGGTCCCCAATCTGATGCGACTCGACATTATCGAACCCAAGAAGGAGAATCAAGGGACAAAGATAGAAGAAGCAGCAGTATGAGCCTGACATTTTTAAGAACAAGGGGGAGGAGGAGGGGAAATTAACAGTACGTTTCTTGCTTCTCCAATGCGATAACGGCCACTGGTTATATGATGTATATTTATAGAGAGCAGGGGGAGAAGAAAAACTTAGCCTGAAGCTTTGGTCCCGTGGGGTCGACTGCCCATGTGCTGGGATATCGTATGGTTGAATTACCTGAATGCCCCTCATTCTGTTCCGGCTTTGGTCATGCCGACAGTCTCTTCTGCTTCCCTATCTCTCCGGGATTTTAGGCGCGCAAAGGTTTGCGCGCTCCCAAAATTAATTCTTGTTGTGGTTTTTTTTTTAAAGGAATATTCCAGTCGTGTTATTATAGTTGAATGGTCAATTCTACTGAAATTTCTCTCGGACTAAAATGCCCTTGTATGGCGGCCGGAGTTAGCCTATCTGTGAGGGGTACTTTAGGTAGAGAGCTTGTGAGGAACTTGCAGATGTGGTCTTATTCAATTAAGAATATAAATACTTGGTTTTGTTTATTAACAAATATATAAGTAGTGTTTATTATTCTTTTCTGTTATTAATAAGTAAGTGGTGTGTTGTTGACTCTTTGTATCTCGGGTTGGTGGTGCCACAATTAAGTCCTCTTTCTCGTCTCGAGGAGATGATTAATGCGTTCACATAAAACCATTTTCATCTTGTTCTCAGTGCTCACTCCTCACTACTTACTACTCTCACCTTTCTGCAGTAACTTAACGTTGCATATACATTATAACTTAGTTTTTTTTTTTTTTTATCATCAATTCAGTCCTTACATCTTAGTAATCTCAATGGTGGAATTGGATTATGTCTTATTGCACGTGTTTGATTTATGCTTTTATATGCTTCAGGGTAGATAGATAGAAGGTACACATCTCATTATTTCTTCATGATGATTAATTTCTTGTTAATAAAAGAGCATTTTTCAATTGATATTATAGATCCACAAATAATACAGTAGTAAAAATTATATTTTTGTTTACAGGACGTGTTGAATTAAGATGGATCTACCTATGGTAAGTTCGAACAAAGAAAAATGATATTTTAGTGTTTTCTAAATATAAAAATATAATTCTTTACTTTTGAAATTTAACTGTGAATATAATGTCGTGTAAACCGAAGCACAAAGGCTCTCATTTTTCCTTATTTAACCCAAACTTGCTAGCATGTAGCTCTCTTCTAGGGGCCATCACAGATGAGATATTCAAAAGTAAAGATACCACTTTTCCAAGATGGACGACTAAATTAGAAGTACAATTGTCGATAAATGGGGACATAATGCAAAAGATAAAAAGGTCATAAACTATTAAATGAATAAGTAAAATTACCTAAAATACCAATAGTATGAGATGTAAGAACAAAATCCAAAACAAACCATTGAATGATCTTTTATCATATTTTTTAATCACGTCATGGAAATTTTTTAAAAGAAAGTCTGATAGTATGTGGGGTCAAATAGAACCACCAACTAATCAAGCATTCTTCACATTAAGAACTCTGAGCAGAAAAGAAAACTCCTTCATGTTTATTTTAGAATGTATAAAACTATACATGCTATGTATTAGCTTCTACATAGATGATTTTTTTATGACTCGAATACTTTGCGCACTCCATAATAAAATCATAACTCAACAATCCATGGTGAACGGAGTACATAAGAATTTGTCCAAATGTGTTAACAAGCTAAAGGTGAAGTTATTTGATTTCCACCTATATATTATGGTCCGCTACAAATAACGAGCTCGAGGAATCATTTAAATCAAGGATTCTTCACATGAAATGAAAATAAAACACTAATTTGTAATTTATGTTTACAATACATCGAATATAATATAGTATCTTAAGATTCAAGAACTGCATGTCTCAAACAAAATATTTTAGGAAGTCAAAATAATTAAAAAAGAGGAAAAACATTTTCCCAAATTTGATCAATACTTACTAAATCCTAACATGAAGAATGCAAGATTTTAAATCTCGTCTTCAAGTCATCTAGTATTTCATTATGCTTATTTTCTAACTCTAGGGTTCCTAATATCACATGGACACTGCCAAAATTTTTCTTAGGTTGGGATCACAAGAAATTTGAGAAAAGAACACTTATTAATCAAATGTCATAAGACGCCCACAAAAAATAAATGCAAAGAAACTTTAATGCTATTTTTGTGACTCACAAACTTTTGATGTTAAATAACCACAGGAGAAACATTATTCACAGGAACTTTTGCTTACGAAAAAGAGGAAGTAAATTTACCTTGATAGATGAGTCCTCCCACCAAACTCAAATCCCTAAGATAAAAATAAAAAGAAGGGAAAAAATAAAAAAATATAACCTATAATGAGAAGTATTTGCAATGCATAATCCAAAGAAGTACAAAAGAAATAATAATAAGAAGAAAAAATAAAAAAAATATGAGGAAATAAGAAAATAAAATTAAAAGAATCAATTCAATACTTACAATCAAGAAAAGCACTTCTTTTGCTCCATCAAACTTCAGCCAATAAGCAATTAATAGAATCACTAAACATTCTAAATATAATTCTTTCATTTGAGAAAGATGGGGAATTGAAAATGTGTTGCAATTAGTATTAAGTAATTGGCTGATAGATCCAAGGAGGTTAGAATATGGAAGAGTGGGGAGAGAAAGGATTTGGCTAAGTTGCAAAGTGATGGAGTTGATCAGTCTCATGGATTTAGGTGTTTCTCTGAAATAGGGAGAGAGAGTCGACAGAATATAAAGAGAGAGAGATAGAAGAGTGTTTTTTTTTGTGGGGTGGGTAGTGGGGAAGCGTGAGCGGGTTAAGAAAGAGTTATGTAAAAGAGGCCAGAGGTCAGGAATTGTATTTCTTTTATTTAAGGAATTTATTTTTAATTTTTAATAAACAATTAATTTTTAATAAAAATTAATCTACATTATTAAATTTGAAAATTAGCTAATTAGGATAGGATAGGATTTAAGAAAATTGAAAGGGGTAAAATAAGCATTTAAAAGTTTTGACACTTATTTTCTCTTTCTTTCGTAGGTAGTAGTAAGTATAGCATAGATTTATTTTTTTTTTCCTTTTTCCACGGACCGCATGCCATTTTTTCTCCGGCTCCATCACGTCAGTACCCATCTCTTATATTAAATTAGGCAAATTATTAATAATCATAATAACTTTGCTATTTGTCTATTAAATCTATCATCTATCAAGAGGTAGGAGGGCTTGTAGGTCCCCACAGTTTTATGGGGCCCACCGGCCCCTATCTCAAGTTTTTTTTTAATCATAATGACGAAGATCTCCTCCATCTGCCAGGACTTTTTTCTCTTTTATTTATGCCTTCTCTGTCTTACTCTCGCTTTACCCTTTTTCTGGAATCGAGCGGGATTAGTTGATAGGTTCTCTTACTCGTTCGTTCAATTTCTTCAGGGAAATCCTCCAGGTCGGTGATTTTTTTTCTTTCAATTTTGCCCTCTTTTTCTGTTTCTTTGTATTTTTAACTTAAATCAGCAAATAGATGAGTATGATCACTTACCTGTGGGTTTCTGGTTTTTTCTTCTAATTATTGGGTAATTATCTGTCAAATAAAGATGCCCCGAAACTAATTTTCTTATTTGAAGTTCTATCTGCCAAATTGATGTGATAGTATTCATGGGTACTTTGATTTGTTGTATGGGGTTACGTATTGGTTTATGTTTGAGCTTGATGACAAGCATTGCTTATTTGCAATGTGATTTTGTGCATAATACCTTGCAATTCATGGTGAGAGTAACCAATATTGGGAGATTGAAATTGCGAAATCGGATACTTTATTGGGTTATTTGCACTTTAATACTCTGAAGTTTCACCCTTGTTTATCTTGGATACTCTAAAGTTCTACTTTGATAATTTGATACCCCAAAGTTTTCAAATTGATGTTAATTTGATAACTTGATACCGCAAACCTCTAACTTTGTTCCTCACTTTTCTCAAACTCAAAAATCTGAAATGTGGTAAGACAATTTCTTCATGATGATTAATTTCTTGTTAATAAAAAGAGCATTTTTCAATTGATATTATAGATCCACAAATAATACAGTAGTAAAATTATATTTTTGTTTACAGGACGTGTTGAATTAAGATGGATCTACCTATGGTAAGTTCGAACAAAGAAAAATGATATTTTAGTGTTTTCTAAATATAAAAATATAATTCTTTACTTTTGAAATTTACTGTGAATATAATGTCGTGTAAACCAGAAGCACAAAGGCTCTCCTTTTTCCTTATTTAACCCAAACTTGCTAGCATGTAGCTCTCTTCTAGGGGCCATCACAGATGAGATATTCAAAAGTAAAGATACCACTTTTCCGCATGGACGACTAAATTAGAAGTACGAATTGCTGATAAATGGGGACATAATGCATAAGATAAAAAAAGGTCATAAACTATTAAATGAATAAGTAAAAATTACCTAAAATACCAATAGTATGAGATGTAAGAACAAAATCCAAAACAAACCGTAGAATGATCTTTAATCATAATTTTTTTAAGGGGTTTTTATTTCAAGGTCCATTTGTTTACCCCCTCTTTACCTCTAAGCCCATTAACTATTGTATGTATCCTCCAACCCAATTATCTTCTTTTTTTTGCCTCTAAACCCAATCTGCAAAATACAAGACATATGTCACTTGTATTTATACAAGAAGATGGTAAAATCCCTAAATATCCTTTCAATCCCCTTATAACATTAGTACTCTCTCCTCTAGCATCCTTTCTTTTGTTTCTCTCTAGATTAGAGATCGGATCCATGGGAGAAGATGATCGAGGGACGCCTCCTCTCTAGATCCCACTGCCACGGCTGGGATCACGACCCCCGATATTCTTCAACCACGAAGCCGGTCGGAGGGATCATGAGTCAACCCCGAGGAATGGCGGGGAGTTCGACCGAGGGTGGAGGGATGGCGACGGGGCGAGGGCAGGCCGAGGTCAGCCACGGTCAGAAGGACGAGGGTAGGAGGGAGAGGGAGGGCCATGGTGAGGGTGGTCGTGGTTTTGAGGGAGAAGGTGCCGCGAGGATCGGCCGGTGAAGATGAGGATCTTGAGGGGTGCTTCTGGGAGCGAGATGGTCACGCCATTGCCGAGGAGCTTGATTATGGAGGAAGAAGGTATGGGGGGTCTTATTTATAAAATGATTGCTTTTATTTTAGTAGTAATGCTTATAAGTTGCTAATAACTAGTAACTATCTCATATTAAGTTGAGGAATTTGATTATATGATGATGATATATGAATATTGCATTCGTTAAGAAAAATACGGGTGATTTTTACATTCCGTTACTATTCTTCTGATCAACAAATTATTTTGATTTCAGGATTCACAAGCTAAGTCCCCTGGATGCTAGATGCCATCAATCTCTACTTTTGACTAGTTCTTATGCGGTTATATGAGTGTAGACAAACCAACTCTGACATGCAAATTTCTTGGATTGTTCTCACCTTTGTGTGTATATATGTATATGTTTGGAGTGATTTGTAACATATTGTTCTCGACATGCTAAACTGTTTTTTGATTGTTCTTAGATATATGAAGTTTTTTAAGTGTAATTTTGTTCTGGCGGAATTTTGTATAATTTTAGAGTTTGCGAGACTACGAAATAAGAAAATCAGAAAGTTTTGTGAAAACTATTGTAGTCCTGTGCAATTTTTTGATTGCAAGATATGCTTGATCTTGTATGCAAATTTCGCTTTGATTGATGGATTAGTTGTTTGTAAACTTCATCGTGTACGCAGGGAAAAAATTCTGGAAGTACATCGTCGAGAAGATAGATTTTGATTTGTAATATATGGTTGTGTATATATAGCGTGGAGTTTGATTTGTAAAGTATAGCATGATAAAGTAGAAATGTAGCGTGATATCCTAGAAATGTAGCACGATAACCTATAAGTGTAGCATGATAACCTATCACGCTACACTTACTAGGTATCACGCTACACTTTCAGCCTATCATGCTACACTTACATGATATCACGCTACACTTTCAGCCTATCACGCTACACTTACAGGATATCACGCTATACTTTCAGCGTATCACGCTACACTTACATGATATCACGCTACACTTTCAGCTAATCATGCTACACTTACAGGGTATCACGCTACACTTACTAGGTATCACGCTACACTTTCAGCCTATCACGCTACACTTACGGTATCATGCTACACTTGCGGCATATCACGCTACACTTACGGATATCACGCTACACTACGGGATATCACGCTACACTTACGGATATCACGCTACACTTACATGATATCACGCTACACTTTCGACCTATCATGCTACACTACGGTATCATGCTACACTTACAACCTATCATGCTACACTTACATGATATCACGCTACACTTTCAGCCTATCACGCTACACTTACAGGATATCACGCTATACTTTCAGCGTATCACGCTACACTTACATGATATCACGCTACACTTTCAGCTAATCATGCTACACTTACAGCGTATCATGCTACACTTACAACCTATCATGCTACACTTACAGCGTATCATGCTACACTTGCAGCATATCACGCTACACTTACAGGATATCACGCTACACTTTTAGCCAATCACGCACAAAATTCCACCAGAATAAAATTGCACTAACAATCTTCGGTCTAACAAACCAAGAACAATATGTTATATATATATATACTAAAGTGATCAAAATCTGAGAATATTGCAAAATTAGAGAAACGCTATACATTGAACAAAATTGTACTAACAAAACTTTTAGATTATCAACTTCTTCGGTCTAACAAACCGAGAACAAGATGTTACATATATATATACATACACAAAATTGAGCAAAATCTGGCAATATTGCATAATCTGAGAAACACTATAGCACTAACATGGTATGAGTTTATCAAATTCTTCGCTCTAACAAATCGAGTTCAATATATACACAAAAGTGAGCAAAATCTGAGAATAGGACCGACCATTGCAAAGACACAACTTGAAAGTCATGGATTTATATAATAGCCCGATTATCGCTCTGATATCCTTGTTGCATCAGCGTATAATCTTCTTCGGTTGCACGATGAGATTCAAGAACAAAATAAAGAATGTGAGTAACAAAGAACTCCCAAGCAGCTTATAATTCAGGTATTTTCTTAATTTCTTATTTCTTAAATAATCATGTTTTGTTTATCAAAAAAGACCCCCCATACCTTCTTCCTCCCGCAATCAAGCTCCTCGGCAATGGCGCTGACCATCTCGCTCCCCGAGAAGCACCCCCTCAAGATCCTCATCTTCACGGCACCTTCTCCCTCAAAACCACGACCACCCTCACCATGGCGTCCTCCCTCTCCTCCTCCCTCATCCTCGACCGCTGGCTGACCTCGGCTGGCCACTTTCCCCGCCATCCCTCCATCCATTCCATACCGGAATCCCCGCCATCCAGCAGTTCGGCTCACATCCTCCCACCGTTGCTATATCACGGGTCGCGCAAGCCCCCGCCCACCAGGTCGGATCTAGAGAGGAAGACGCCCTCGATCATCTTCTCCCATGGATCGATCTCTAATCTAGAGAGAAACAAAAGAAAGGATGCTAGAGGAGAGAGAGAGTACCGATGTTATAAGGGGATTGAAAGGGTATTTAGGGATTTTACCATCTTCTTGTATAAATACAAGTGGCATATGTACTGTATTTTGCAGATTGGGTTTAGAGGCAAAAAAAAGAAGATAATTGGGTTGGAGGATACATACAATAGTTAATGGGCTTAGAGGTAAAGAGGGGTAAATAAATGGACCTTGAAATAAAACCCCTTTTTAATCATGTCATGGAAATTTTTTAAAAAGAAAGTCGATAGTATATGGGGTCAAATAGAACCACCAACTAATCAAGCATTCTTCACATTAAGAACTCTAAGCAGAAAAGAAAACTCCTTCATGTTTATTTTAGAATGTATAAAACTATACATGCTATGTATTAGCTTCTACATAGATGAATTTTTATGACTCGAATACTTTTAGCACTCCATAATAAAATCATAACTCAACAATCCATGGTGAATGGAGTACATAAGAATTTGTCCAAATGTATTAACAAGCTAAAGGTGAAGTTATTTGATTTCCACCTATATATTATGGTCCGCTACAAATAACGAGCTCGAGGAATCATTTAAATCAAGGATTCTTCACATGAAATGAAAATAAAACACTAATTTGTAATTTATGTTTACAATACATCAGAATATAATATAGTATCTTAAGATTCAAGAACTGCATGTCTCAAACAAAATATTTTAGGAAGTCAAAATAATTAAAAAGAGAAAAACATTTTCCCAAATTTGATCAATACTTACTAAATCCTAACATGAAGAATGCAAGATTTTAAATCTCATCTTCAAGTCATCTAGTATTTCATTATGCTAATTTTCTAACTCTAGGCTTCCTAATATCACAAGGACACTACCAAAATTTTTCTTAGGTTGGGATCACAAGAAATTTGAGAAAAGAACACTTATTAATCAAATATCATAAGACATGCCCACAAAAATAAATGCAACAAAACTTTAATGCTATTTTTGTGACTCACAAACTTTTGATGTTAAATAACCACAGAGAAACGTTATTCACAGAACTTTTGTTTACTTAAAAAAGAGGAAGTAAATTTACCTTGATAGATGAGTCCTCCCACCAAACTCAAATCCCTAAGATAAAAATAAAAAAGAAGGGAAAAAATAGAAAAATATAACCTATAATGAGAAGTATTTGTAATGCATAATCCAAAGAAGTACAAAAGAAATAATAATAATGAGAAATAAAATTAAAAAATGAGAAAATAAGAAAATAAAATTAAAAGAATCAATTCAATACTTACAATCAAGAAAAGCACTTTTTTTGCTCCATCAAACTTCAGCCAATAAGCAATTTATAGAATCACTAAACATTCTAAATATAATTCTTTCATTTGAGAAAGACGGGGAATTGAAAATGTGTTGCAATTAGTACTAAGTAATTGGCTGATAGATCCAAGGAGGTTAGAATATGGAAGAGTGGGGAGAGAAAGAATTTGGCTAGAGTTGCAAAGTGATGGAGTTGATCAGTCTCATGGATTTGGGTGTTTCTCTGAAATAGGGAGAGAGAGTCGGCAGAATATAAAGAGAGAGATAGAAAAGTGTTTTTTTCGGTGGGGTGGGCAGCGGGGTGGCGTGGGCGGGTTAAGAAAGAGTTATGTAAAAGAGGCCAGAGGTCAAGGATTGTATTTCTTTTATTTAAGGAATTTAGTTTTAAATTTTAATAAACAATTAATTTTTAATAAAAAATTAATCTAAATTATTAAATTTGAAAATTAGCTAATTAGGATAGGATAGGAATTAAGAAAATTGAAAGGGGGTAAAATAAGCATTTAAAAGTTTTGACGCTTGTTTTCTCTTTCTTTGGTAGGTAGTAGTAAGTATAGCATAGATTTATTTTTTTTTCCTTTTTCCATGGGCCGCATGCCATTTTTTCTCCGGCTCCATCATGTCAGTACCCATCTCTTATATTAAATTAAGCAAATTACTAATAATCATAATGACGAAGATCTCCTCCATCTGCCAAGACTTTTTTCTCTTTTCTTTATGCCTTCTCTGTCTCACTCTCGCTTTACCCTTTTTCTGGAATCGAGCGGGATTAGTTGATAGGTTCTCTTACTCGTTCGTTCAATTTCTTCAGGGAAATCCTCCAGGTCGGTGATTTTTTTTCTTTCACTTTTGCCCTCTTTTTCTGTTTCTTTGTATTTTTAACTTAAATCAGCAAATAGATGAGTATGATCACTTACCTGTGGGTTTTGGGTTTTTTCTTCTAATTATTGGGTAATTATCTGTCAAATAAAGATGCCCCGAAACTAAATTTCTAATTTGAAGTTCTATCTGCAAATTTGATGTGATAGTATTCATGGGTACTTTGATTTGTTGTATGGGGTTACGTATTGGTTTATGTTTGAGCTTGATGACAAGCATTGCTTATTTGCAATGTGATTTTGTGCATAATACCTTGCAATTCATGGTGAGAGTAACCAATATTGGGAGATTGAAATTGCGAAATCGGATACTTTATTGGGTTATTTGCACTTTAATACTCTGAAGTTTCACCCTTGTTTATCTTGGATACTCTAAAGTTCTACTTTGATAATTTGATACCCCAAAGTTTTCAAATTGATGTTAATTTGATAACTTGATACCGCAAACCTCTAACTTTGTTCCTCACTTTTCGCAAACTCAAAAATCTGAAATGTGGTAAGACAATTTGTTTCTCATTTGGAGCATGTTTGGGAACTTAATATAGGGTATTGATTTTAGAAGATAAACCTTTACCTTGATCCTTATCTTAAGCTATGACTCTATGTGGAACTTAATATGGACTCTAAAGGCTTGATTTGGTAGGAGGTTTAAGGAGGGGAGGGAATGGGGGATAGAGTGCTATGTGTTGGATGGAAGAGAGTCCCTTTTGGGGGTTGAAGGAATGTACATTACTTTTTGTTGCGGGGATGGGAAGAGGAGGTGAGTTGATGAGTAAGTTGAAGTACAAAAATACCCTTCTCATTTGGGTTTTAAAAAAAAGAGAAACGAACCAAAAAAAAGTTTTATGTTCTATGTTGAAATCTTTTTAGCTCTTGGATGGCTGGTTAGTATTCTCGCCATTTACCTGAAAATATATAATTTTTAGTGTATAATTAAATCAAAAAATTACTCAACTTTAGAAATATAAAATCCATTGGCATTAAGTGATCACTTTTTTTTTGCCTCCTATTTATATTGAGAGCATTCATGCTATTCATTTAAAATAATGCAATCCCACGCACCAACTTCAGCTCCATTTGTACCAAGAGCATAAGTTCATACAGTTCCAATTTATAAATGAGAATGCATAATATTGTTAATAAAAACTCATCATTAACAAGTATTCATTTGTAGTTCAACTCTATGCTTTTAATATTCATACATGATGGTTAACTGAAACTCAAGCTGCCAACCCATGAACTATATATGATACTGAAAAAGATAATTCTGCTACATTGTGGGTAAAGAACTCATCAATGACCAAGTTAATGTTGCCTCAAAGCATATAACAAGAAACTATAACCTGAAGCTAGTTGATTTATTATGCAAGAAACAAGAAAGAAGCTTCATACTAACAACATAATAAGAAGCCAAGGTTAGAATATAGTCAAAGGGGACTAGCTGCCATTACATGATCTTAATTTGTCCAAAACAATTATAAGGTAAGTGTGCTAGATGCCATTTAATGGCAACTTACCAAAATATAAGTGTCAGCTGCTATTCAAAAGAATATGAACCAAGTTAACCATAGTGGTGTTTAAAGTATATAGGCAAAATACCAAACCATCAGCCCTCCATATGTCAGTTGTTGCGGCTCAACTGATGGAGAAAAAACTTTTTTCTCTCATCAGGTGGAACGCCAAATAAAGCTCGAATTCTTGTCTGACTATCAATCAAGAACTCATATGCATCTTATTTCATTGTGCCAAGATCTAGATGTTGCACCTTACCATCAATATCTTCTTCGAAGTACACATGAGACCTACTCTGTTCCAATATTATATTTCTCCTTTCCATCAATTTGTTCCCTTCCCTAACTGTCATGGTCAGATCATCTAATCGAATATCAGCATCTGAATCTCCTTCAAGATCTTTTGCATCCCTCTTTCTGGTTTTTGAAGTTGATTTTGTCAATCCGGTTGCAGAGTTATCTTTGAGGGATGTTAAAGACTGAGTTGGTGGGCGAGTGGAGTTCGTCATGGCAATGAAATTCTCCACGAAAGTGCTATCATCAATCACCATATCATGATACTTTCCTAGTGTATCATCAAGATCTTCACACTGTGAAAAACCATCTGGTAAGTTGCTCTCTTCATTTGTATAAGGTTCTTCATTTATGAAAGGTGTGAAAATGGTTGTATTACTTGTACCGGGACAAGGATGAAAAAGCAGTTAACAAGTAGATTAGCTTTATCAATAATAAAGAATTTGTTGAATTCAACTTTAAAGTTTTATCATTTACAACCTTTAAATCTTGTACCTTTAAATATACTTGCTAACTAGTTCAAGACCCGTGCAATGCACGGAGTTGTTGAGTTGGTAAAATTATCAAAATAGAACAAAATTTCATGTTTCAAAAAAAAATCACAATTGTTTAAAACTTTAAACATAAGCAAAATAATTTAGAATTTAAGAGATATCCATTATACATTGAGCAAAAGAAAACAGATTTTACCCGAGACTCACATATGTTTCAGTTATTAATGTTAAATTTGGAAAACATATACTCCTACATAATTAAGAAGATACTATGGGCATTTAAAAGTAATTTTTGTTTAGTGGAACAAATCAATTTTAAATAATAAAAGAATCATTAACTTTGTGGTAGCAGCCCGCTTGTATAAGATTAATTTTTTAGTTAGTGTTATTCTGTGCTATAAGATTATTTCTTATTAGCTACACACTTGCTAATTTAACCGTATATAACTAAGAACAAACGGATCTAACACATAATATATTTTGTCAATTGAGTAACATAAGCTTATAATCTACCATTATTAAGCTATCGGCTATAATAAAATCATGAGCAATTAGACCTAGGATATTATCTATAAGATCTTGAACAATTCATGTCATGTATATTTGGTGATCTTGGATACCATTTATTTATGTAGTTACCGTAAAGAAGCGATTCATAATTTCATAATTTAGCAATATAAAAGTTAACATATAATCTAGTATTTCAATATAATGTAATAATTAACATATAGTCCCTACATAACAAATATAATACACCAACTTCCATGAATTTCCAAACAAAACAAAATTAAAAAATGGCTCCTCATTACGATCAAGCAAATTGTATGATTCACAAAATATATACACAATTGAGTGAACTAAGCTTTACTTCCAAGCTTTTATATATCAGCAAGAGCATCTGAAACCAAAGAAGTATCGTAATTTGTGGAGCCATGTAATATCTGCAAGTTTACAAAGAAACGGATCGAAACTTGTTAATTTGATAACTATAATTGAAGGTGCACAATTTTGCCCGTCATTTCCAAATTTTTTAGAAATTACCTATAATTTCTGGCAATTATGTATTTCATAGTTCAAATCAAGTAACCATATGGCTATATACATGAACGTCATTTCTTTTACATTGACCATTGAAAAGCTTGAGAAAAAAAACAAAAACTCCAATAATGATCATATAATCATCAAAATTTTCAGGTAACTATGAAGGTTCTACAAAATCATAAAATATTCTTAATGTCAGCATGACATATTACTTTCTGTCTGCTATTTTAGTAGTTAGGCTTTAGGATGAACGGATTACTAAAAAGAATGATTATTCATATTTTAGAACCACTACAGTAAACATTTTTCCCCCATGCCAATGCAAATAACAAATGAATGTAGAAGAACCATAAATCGATCATATTCATTTCTTAGAGACCATACCATGACCTAACATACCAAACCACATAAAATAAAAGTCATATGCTTAAAGATAAAACATGTTAACCAATTTTAAGAATTCCAATCACAATAATTAAAAAGATGAAATTCTCTTGAAAACTCATTACCGAAGAAGCCATGTTCCCACAAGCTTAATAACCATATATAAATTTATCATCTACTCAGTTTAGCTTGATGTCACTGAATACATAAGATATCATGTGCATAATTATTAGTTTATTACAAAAACTAAACGTCTACTAACAAAATCACACAAACTGCTCATCTTATGCTAATTTAAGATTTTTTCAACAGTAGTCCCTTAAATCTTTAATATTTTGAAATTAATTCCTTAAATCAATGAAATTGATTTAGGCCCCTAATTCTTAAGTTATTTCAAGATCAATCCCTCAAATCATTGGAATTGCTATAGGCCCCCATATTCTCATAAATTGCGTCAAATTAACTCCCTCCAATCAAGAGAAGAAATGACAACAATAGATGTCCTTAAAATAAACTTTTTTTTACAGTAAAGCAATTGCAGAATGCATATGTTCTCAAATATCAAACAATAAACTAAATGACATTGATCCAAAGAAGAAACTTTGTATCAAACCCATATGAACTCCCATAAAAACAAATCCAAAGAAATATAGAACTAACTCATAACATAATTCAAATGTAAGGCAAGGTCGGCCATGCAAATCATGCTGCTAAAGGTGAAGAAGGGGATGAAGAAGATGCAGAGCTTCTTGTTCGGAGGAAGGAGGAGAGAGGGAGTTTATTGGATAGACATAAAAAAATAGAAATTGAAGTAGAGAGTTTATTGGATAGGCATCAATGAAAATAGAAATTGAAGTAAACTTTAATGTCAAACAAATTCAAGAAATTGATATTTTCTCTTTAATTTAATAGAACACGGGACTTGCTAACAAACATTGATAATAATGAGGACTTTTAAAGTAACTCACAATTTAATATGTGATTTATCCCATTGCAACCAAATCCTAAAATTGCAAGCATACACCTTGTTTAAAAATTCATAAAATGAGTCATTATGAAAGAAACATAAATTAAAAAATACAACTTAAATTTTCCTTTGAAAAATTATTGTGGATTATCATCGGACTTATATCATTAGATGCATCTTCTACTCTTCTAAATTTAGTTTCTCATGAATACACGAAGATATTAGAAAAACATCAAAATTTTTGATTAAAAGTATGTACCCTTTCTCGCACATTTCTCATCCTTTCCTCCAAAATCTTAGAATTTCCTGAAATTTCAGAACAAACCATTTCAAAACACTACAAAAAAAAATCATTAAAATAAAAAATTGCTTCTTGATCCATCAAGACCATTATGGACAGAAATACAAAAAGTACAATGGCTTACAAATAGTATAGTTATGTAATAGTATAGTTAATGTAAAGAAAAGAAAAGGGTAGTTAAATATACCTGCAGTTGAACCGGTAGTCAGAATGGTTCTAGAAAACGGGCATGCATTGAAATAGTTTCAAAAAGTTAGATATAGAACAAAAGAATCCTTTATCATCCTCAAAATATTTAAAAAATTATTACATTATTAGCAAAATGAAAGATTTTTCAATAATAACACAACGCAATGACTGGCAAAAACTTTGGGGCTGCCTCAAAAATCTAAATTCTTTGCTATGAAACCATGAAAAGGTACCCAAATTATTAAGATAAAAACGCCACAAAATAATTTTAGAACTTATGAACTAAGACATCAACAAAGAAAAATAATAAAAAGGAATAAAATTTTTTCGCACCTTGTTTATAATTTTAGATGCCACGATGGCAGATCGAGATGAGGAAAAATGAAGCAGAAAGTATTCCTTTACGTTGAAGAGCAGTGAAGTTGAATTCCGGAATTTTGATCTCTCAAATTTTCACAAAATGTAAAATTTTAGAAACTAATCAGACAATTTTGAGAGAATTAGGGAACATTAGGTTGATGATTATCATACTAAGACTTGAGCATTCCAGTGCATGATCATTAAGAGTTTTGATATACAGAGGCGGATCGAGGATTAAGAAGGTGATGAAGTAATTTATAAAAAAGAAGTGACTGATCCATCGCATTTGGCATTCTAAAGCATCAAGCACCATCATTTCTATCTGACAGATCGTCTAGCATCGAAGATTAAAGTCAATCGCAAGCAATCAAATATGATATTTTGCACTAAATTTTTTTTATTTTAAATTTCCATCATAACAAATCCAAAACTTAGATGTCATCTCGGTGCGGTGGGTTTAGAGAGATAGAGAGATGATATTTGGAAAAATATTAAAAGAGCAAAGAATGAAAGAAAAGCTGAAATCGAACCCAAAGAAATGCTCATCGTCACTGTTGATGCTTTTACTTCTCTAGCCGGAGATTTTTAGTTGTCATCCGCTGCTCTCCTCACTACCATCGAAGGAATTGTAGTGTCCTATTTTCAGGAATTGAGTCAGGGGTATCAGAATGAAGCAAAGTGGAATTTGAGAGTAAAATGAAAGAGGGATACAGGGAGTAGAGCGAGAGAGGAGACTGGGAGGCAAAGGGTTTTTGGGGGAGAGAGATGAAGAAGACGAAGCGTTTTCAGGTGAAATGGCGCTTTGGGAGGAACGAAGCTTTTGGGAAATCGAAGCGGCGAGAGATGAAGAAGAGGCGATTATGAAGAAAAGATTTAGAGAATTAAATCCAATGGTTAGGATTTAGATAAGTAAATCCAACGGTTAAGATTAAATTTTTTATTTTTCATTAAAGAAAATAATTTAAAAAAGAGAAAATTGCCAAGTGGCACATACCATGGTAAGAGATTTAATAGAAGATACAGATAGTTGGGGAGAGTTGTTTAGAGAGTGACAAGTGTCAACTTAGAATGCACCAGCTTTTTCTTTAGTAGATAGTAATTGATGTACTGAACTAAGACTAGATTTTTATACATTACATCAATCAGATTGCCAGACTTCTGCCTCCTACATCTTCGTCACCTCATTCTATGCAAATCCACTACTTCCACACTTGAATATGTGATAAATTTCATTGAAATGCTTCTTGATGGTTTTTATTCTATTTTTTATTTGTTCTTTGGACACCTTTCTACCCAACTTCTTATTCACTTCCTTCATGATATTATTATTGTTCATTTAAGAAAGCATCAATGAGAAACTCCATCCATGTGATCATTCCATGATTTGATAGCTCTCTCAACTCTTTCCATTCATGATTTGTCTTCCATTTCACCCATGCTTACCTACAATATTGTAAGTAAAAAATTGTTAATTAGATTTATAAATCAAGGCTGGGAATAGTGATTATAATTCATACATAAGAAAAGAAAATGAAAAAGTTCAATTTGATACAACTAAAAAAGACTCAAGCAAATAACATCTCAAGGCTTGTACTGTGAAAAAAAAGAAGTAACACTTTCATCAGTATATGTCTCAGTAGCGAAAAAAATTGCTTCAAAGTATGCAGGTTATAGGGTAAGGAAACAGAATCTACAAAGAAAAAAACTATGCTAGTTTAAAGGTTCCCACCATCCAAGTTAACGCAGTTAGCAAATAACCATAATTCGCAATCCAAAACTATATACAACATAAACTGATAAGTAATAGTCCAAAAATATATATAACAAAAAACTCTACTCCGAGTTAAGGGTTATAAAACCATTTGAGAATGATAAGATTGTTTGACTTCTAAAAAATGACAAAAAGTCCATCTCTAGGCAACAACATAGTCAGTGACGAGTATGTAAGTAGTCCTCCCACAGAGCACTTGCAATATTGTCCCTTAAAATTGAAGCTCTCCTAAAATCTTTGTCATTACGAGCAGAACATTCTTCAGTTGGTCAATGCATCATTGAGATCGCGGTCCACTTCATTATTAGTTCTTGATCCAGGTCAACCCCATCAAGTAATTGTGTATAATGCAACAAACTGTGAGAAGATCAGTTTCTATTTCAATATTGTAATTTGGCTTCGTGCAACCTAGAATAGGAAACCTCTTTTTCAATACAATGAAATTTCTTTCAATTCCATTCCGAAGAGAAGCATGACACATGTTAGATAGTTCGCGAGAATTTTTAGGACAACGTGTAGAATATTCTTTCAAAAGATAACTCACTCCTTGATAAGGCACAAGAAGTCCACTCCTAAGCTTGAAGCTAGCATCCAAAAGATAATATTTACCTAAGATAATAAAATTTCATTAATTCATATAGTTTTATGAAAGTTGTTTTTATTCAATTTCAATGAACAAAACTGATAGTTAGATTACTTGGAGATTTTCAGGTTATCTTCTCGAGCCAATACATTATTAATTATTCTTGAGTCTGATGCTATTCCTTCCCATCCAAGCAAACATGAGTAAATTTAAGTCAAATGAACACATCGCAAGAACATTTTGTGTGGGGTAATCGTTTCTACCACGGTATCTTGTAGTTTCTCTATAAGGAATTTTTACTCAAATATGTGTTCCATCAATAGCTCTTAAACAACCTTAGTATAAATGTTGCAATACAAATTTTATATGTTAGATTAAATCATTTATCATGAACTTGAACCTAACTATTATGTATAGATACCTTGAAGTATGGAAAGAACCTATTACTGTTGCATATATCAAGAGAACTTCGATCCCATATGGTTTTACAAGGAATCGATCTTCTAAATAGATGATCGCTTTTTTAACTTGGTGAAATTGTCAACTTACAGTCTCGCCTGGACAATGAAAGAAAACTTGTAAGACAGAATTGTGAGCTCCACTTCCTATTACATATAAGAACCTAGCAATCTGCTCTTCAAGTGTTATATTTTGTGTCACCTATTTGACTATCTCTACGAAGTATGTCACAGAAATTCTTGAATGCCTCTTCACCAGTTCGTGTAATTGCACGACGTATCTTATCCTTTTTGGTGATGTATTTCATTAGAGTGTTTCGAAACATTAAACTTGTGAAAATGTTAATGGGCAGTTCTACATGATTTTCGAAATTGCATTGATTGATATAACATATCTGGTAGCAAGTGGCTTGAACAATAATCATTCTTCATCTTTGATACCACTCAACCGATTCATTATCAACAATATTATCTATATCAACATATCCATCTAAGAAGAATGTAACATAAAAATCAAGTAAATAAATATGCATAGTTATAAAATATAAGAAAATACAGTTTATAAATAAGAGATAAAAATATGCAACAATAAGTTAATTTTCCTAGGAAAATCCTGACAAAAATTCCATCCTCCTTAAAGAGGCAAAATCCTTTACCTCCACCAAGTTCACGAAAGAAACTGACAAAACGTATAATTTGCCCGATAGGAGCTTGAGTGGTGCAATCAAGGCGTGAACAAGTTCATGTACATTTATCATACATATTTTAAGTATGTTCAATAAAATTTTATGGTCATTCAAGGCTTTCACTTTGGTTCAGTTGTTGTTACTTAACCTATGAGACAATTTTTGGCATAAGCATTCTAACAAACAGTTAATATGCAATCACAACTCTACTCAATTCCAACATAAAATCAAAGATAGTTTAATCTTATATTGTATAAACACCTAGTTAAGTTGTCCCTTCACCTGATTTAAAGAAAATAAATAATTTTTATCACTACTACAACAACAGCCATAAAGCAAGGATAACAAAATATGAAGAAATAAGGAATGTCATAGAAGGGGATATATGTCAGAGCTAGTGAATGGTGATACCTGAAGCACAAATCAGCCCCCAATCTGAACGTCTTGAAATCTATAGTTGGAAGCAAGAGATTGATAGTGGCGGCAAAAACCAGTGATCATTTCTTTGATCTACAATGAAATACTTGGAAGAATTGAGAAGAAAAGATGGATAAGGCTTTTGATTTGGAGGGGGTAATTTGGAAATTATGAAAACGTTTTGAGGATATACAACTCGTCCTGAGACAACTTCTCCATTCTCTGTCATTGTTTATTGTTCTGCCGATTTGAGGGGACAATGAACAATAGTCATTTCATTCTTCTTTTTTCTTTCCCTCACCCCTCATTCTACTCCATTCTTCAAAAATCCCCTATCAAACGTAAATTCTTATTTTATTCATTCTCTCCCTTCCTCAAATCTCCTACCAAACCGACCCTAAGACTTGATTAAGGGGTATAAGGAGAGGAAAGGGGAGGTAAGGTGCAATGAGGTAGAAGGAAAGACATACATTTTATGCTTATTTGGTGTCAGGGAAGGAGAGGGAAGAGGAGATGCACCATTTTATGGTTTACTAGTATAGTGCACATGCTTTGGACGTGGACATATTTGTTTTATTTTTTGATTTTTTTATCGTGGACAAGAAAATAATGAAGTGACTCAAAAAATTCTTGTTAAGTATTTGAAAGAAATCTTGAATGTTTAGGTATAAAAGTATGAAATTAAGAGAATGTTTCATTGTTTTCCAAAAGAAGAGGAGATATATTTCCATGTCAAAAATTAAATTCCATACTTTTTCTAGATTTTCTTGAAATAGGTCTTTTTTATGTTTGTTTCAACGTTTCCAAATAAAGAAATTGATTGTGAAACTTTTAGGGTTCAATGCGGTGCTGCTATAGAGCTTTAGAATGGAGACCAAAATATATTAAAATATTCTAAAACCAAGCTTTTCAACCCAATTCGAAGAAAATTTCTTGGGTTTCTTGTTTTAGCTATCACTTCTTGTACTTTGGAACTGTTTGATTCTCAAGAAAAACAAAGGAAATAGTTTTCCAAGATATACCATAGCTCATCATCACAATAACCACTAACTATGTTGGTCTCCTCAGCAAGAAAGGCCAATACACTAATTAAACATGGTATCTGCTACCCAACAATTGTATTCAATATCAATGCTTTCAAAGGCACGCGTCTCACTATTCCTCATGCGCCTTGCGATGCAGGGCGGTGGCGAAGTGCCCCGCATCTTATGTAGCAACGCCTTTTATGCCTCGTACACATCCTGACTTTGCGCAGGGTGCATGTAGTACATACCCTCATATATTTTTGTTTGTTAACATTTCAATCGAGTCTTTATACTCGATAATCCATTTTCCAAAAAGCAAAATAAATCCATTAGGCCTTTTTAGTAACCTTCAATCACTCAGGCGTGCGCATCGCGTTGCGCCTTGTGCATGTGCGCGTAAAGATACTTTGCTCCCCGTATTGCTCCTTGCTCAGTGACAACATTGTTCAATATCCCATATGGACCGACGACAACTTGAATTGAGATTTATCTCATCGTGGAAAAAAAGAGGACTATTTTTGCCGATGCATGATTTAAGCTCCATCATATATTCCAAATATCATGTCGTGTTATCAACTTGTATTTTGGCTATGGCTGATAGTTGTTCAACGGGTCCGTTCAAGAAAGAGGAGGCTAGGAGGTGGAAAGAGAGAGGACTTAGAATTAGAATGCTACCATTTGATCAAAGATTGAAATTTTGTTTGAAGAAATTTGGTGAGGTTTTCTTGTTATTTGTAGCGATTTGTTAGGAGGCAAAAGGTTGTAACGTTTGTTATGGTTAATGCAATTAAAGTTATGTTAGTGAAGAATTGAAAGTGGAAGGAGAATGTTAAGGAAGTTGAAAGGATGAGAGCTAAAGGGTTTGTTCACAATGGCTGTTATTATTGATCATTGCATTATTTGATCATTAATTGGACACATACAAGATTAGTAAATTGAGCTTGAGCTTTGATAGCAAATAGAATCTTCGGCCACCAGTAGGCCTAGTAAAGAGTACTATTGCATTATTGGACATAACTTTTTAGATTATAGATTGCAAAATTATCAAGCCTCATTTTTCTCAAAAAAATACTTATGTTTATTTTAACATAATTATTATTCATAATGTAAAATAGAATTTCGTAAGAATTAACTTACTAGTTGATTGGGGTATTCTATGTATTTTTAACACCCCAATCTAGTTTTATAGTAGTATGAGACAATATATAAGATTTTTTAAATGCTGAAACTCTTTTTTATTTTTCAACAATCAAATTGATTTTAATATTCATGGATATTTAATATTAGAGTTATGTCATATGAATTTGAATGAGTTGGTGGTTTTTCATTTCATTTCTATCTACATTTATATCTATACTCGATACTTATACTTACTAGTAATTAAAATTAATAATTAATAATTATTATTATATTATAGAAATAAAAGAGGGATTGCCTTGTCACAACTTTTGGTTGGGAGGGTAAAAGAGGTAATCAAAGGTTTTGACATAGCAATCCTATTTTATATGTAGGATAGATATAGATATAGATTTTCTCTCTTATTGAATCCCTCCTATTTGGGGATTCTTATGTCTCCTTATTTATAGTTCATGTTTTCTCTCCCTTCCTCTCTCCTAACCTCCCCTCACTCAACTCCGTCTCCAAAACCCCCTACCTACCACTTTTTTTTTGCCCCTCCCCTCCCCTCCCTCACCCACTAATAACCGAAGCCTAACGGATTCAATCATTTATACAATTAAAATAACAATATGCTAGGCATTTCATAATATTACTTGTGCATATATCTATTAATTACAAAATACTAACAAAGGTTTTCTTGTGTATTTGGATGTTTGGTTTAATGGTTAGCTTAAAACATTCTAGGTTTTTCTAGTATAAGTTTCCCAAATTATTAATATTTTGAGATAGGTTCCAGAAAAAGGAAATTCAAAATAAGAACCTGAAATTGTGTAAATTACACTAGATAAGTCGTTGATGTTAAATTCTTTTAATTAATTTATCATTGTTTCTAATCAATGTTTTAAAAAGCCTCTGTCTAACCCGCCATCCATCCCGGCCAGCACAAGTGCGCACAGGCACAAGCTAGTGGCACCTTAGTGCTAGTCGTGAAGCGATACCTAGGTCGCTACCTAGATTTTGGGAGTGCCTAGGGGAGCGTGAGCTGCTTACGTGGACTACACTCTTTAGATCTTGACTTGATCGTAATGTCCTTCATTGCAGCCTTCACGTTCTCCAACCTCCTCCAAACTCCTCCAACCTCCAACTATGAACACATCTACCTCCTCTGACCTTCAGTAAAACCTCCTCCCCCACCACTCAACGAAGGAAGAATTATGCCTAGGTATCAATCCTGTGCCTAAGCTTTTTAATATTAACATTAATATTAATTATTGTAATTAAAAAATAAAAAAAGGAAAATCTCCCCGCCTAGGCTCTAGGCATCGAGTCAAACGCCCAGGCCGCCGAGCGCTTTTTATAACCTTGTTCCTAATAGCCGTTAAATTTTCTATTATATCTTATTTATCAATTGTGGCTTAGGATACGAGGGCATATGGTTGGGTGAATGGGTTGTTAGCAGCTCAACGAAACAATAACCATAGATCGAAGAAGAAAGCATGAAACCAAAGACAAAGCAACCACATAAACACTAACAAAGACCTATTTGTCGTAACATAAACAATTTCAACTACGTATTTCAAATTTCAACTACTAACAAAGGCTAATTCTATTTTGTATTTGAGAAGTCACATATGTGATGAAAATGGCCAAAAGCAGTAAAAGAAAAGGTAAAAATTGATTTTATTTTAATTTTTACTTGTTATCATACTACCATCTAATACCGACGTGATGTAATATATTAAATCAGATTTTGAACCAAAAATTCAGAACCTGATAGCTATTAAGAATCTGATCAGCTATCAAGTGCTAAAGCCTCGTGGATGCGATTTGAACAAAATTTTAGACTTGATGTTAATGCAAGTATTGCTTTAAGAAACTGTTGAATGAAGCTCATCAAAAGAACTACATAGTAGGAATCCTGCATGGAGAACCGTTAACTTATATCCTAGGAAGAAAAAGTTTTAAACCAGCTTCAATTATGAAGATAATTAGACCTATCTTCTTTATACTACATGATAAACCTAGTTCGGTATCCAAACTATACTTAGACCACATTGAGAGTATAAATAAATAATGGTCAATTTCACAAATTCCTGCTGAACTTTGGTTTTTTTTTGGGGGGGTGGGGGGGTGGGGTGGGGGTTTGCACAAAACCTTTTCGAACTTTATACAACGGAGAAATCTACTGAAATTTGAAGATTATACTAAACCCCCTTAACTTTAAAAAAAATCTCATAAACAACATAACAAGTAGAGCTCATGCCACTTCTTGCCACAACCTTCGCAAATAATAGCACAAAACTTCTCAAATTCAGTGTAGCCGAACCAATGATTTACCGAGAAATACTACACATTAATTTTCAGTAAGATAGTAGAACCTTGTTGGAGCTCCATCTATCTTTTAACTTGATGGACTGAGGGGATCACTGCTAGCTTGTAAAAGCATGAAACCAAAGACAAAGCAACCACATAAACACTAACGAAGACCTATTTGTCATAACATAAACAATTACAACTACTTATTTCAAATTTCAAGTGCTAACAAAGACTAATTTTATTTTGTTTTTGAGAAGTCACGTATGTGATGAAAATGCCCAAAAGCACTTCAAGAAAAGGTAAAAGCTGATTTTTTTACTTATATCCTAGGAAGAAAAGTTTTAAACCGGCTTCAATTATGAAGACACTTGGACCTATCTTGTTTATACTAGATGATAAACCTAGTTCGGTCCATATTGAGAGTATAAATAAATAATGGTGAATTTCACAAATTTCTTTTGAAGTTTGGTCTTTTGGGGGTGGGGTGGGGTGGGGTTTGCACAAAACCTTTTGAACTTTATACAACGGAGAAATCTCTTGAAATTTGAAGATTATACTAAACCCCTTAACTTTAAAAAATCTCATAAACAACATAACAAGTAGAGCTCATGCCACTTCATGCCACAACCTTCATAAATAATAGCACAAAACTTCTCAAATTCAAGTAGCCGAACCAATGATTTACCGAGAAATACTACACATTAATTTTCAAGAAGATAGTAGAACCTTGTTGGAGCTCCATCTATCTTTTAACTTGATGGACTGAGGGGATCACCGCTAGCTTGTAAAAGCATGAAACCAAAGACAAAGCAACCACATAAACACTAACGAAGACCTATTTGTCATAACATAAACAATTACAACTACTTATTTCAAATTTCAAGTGCTAACAAAGACTAATTTTATTTTGTTTTGAGAAGTCAATGATGTGATGAAAATGCCCAAAAGCACTTCAAGAAAAGGTAAAAACTGATTTTTTTTACTTATATCCTAGGAAGAAAAAGTTTTAAACCAGCTTCAATTATGAAGACACTTGGACCTATCTTGTTTATACTAGATGATAAACCTAGTTCGGTCCATATTGAGAGTATAAATAAATAATGGTGAATTTCACAAATTTCTTTTGAAGTTTGGTCTTTTGGGGGTGGGGTGGGGTGGGGTTTGCACAAAACCTTTTGAACTTTATACAACGGAGAAATCTCTTGAAATTTGAAGATTATACTAAACCCCTTAACTTTAAAAAATCTCATAAACAACATAACAAGTAGAGCTCATGCCACTTCATGCCACAACCTTCATAAATAATAGCACAAAACTTCTCAAATTCAAGTAGCCGAACCAATGATTTACCGAGAAATACTACACATTAATTTTCAGTAAGATAGTAGAACCTTGTTGGAGCTCCATCTATCTTTTAACTTGATGGACTGAGGGGATCACTGCTAGCTTGTAAAAGCATGAAACCAAAGACAAAGCAACCACATAAACACTAACGAAGACCTATTTGTCATAACATAAACAATTACAACTACTTATTTCAAATTTCAAGTGCTAACAAAGACTAATTTTATTTTGTTTTTGAGAAGTCACGTATGTGATGAAAATGCCCAAAAGCACTTCAAGAAAAGGTAAAAACTGATTTTTTTTACTTATATCCTAGGAAGAAAAAGTTTTAAACCAGCTTCAATTATGAAGACACTTGGACCTATCTTGTTTATACTAGATGATAAACCTAGTTCGGTCCATATTGAGAGTATAAATAAATAATGGTGAATTTCACAAATTTCTTTTGAAGTTTGGTCTTTTGGGGGGTGGGGTGGGGATTTGCACAAAATCTTCCCGAACTTTAAGAAAAGTAAAAACTGATTTTTTTTATTTCACTTGTTATCATACTACTATCTATTACCGATTTAATGTAATATATTAAATTAGATTTTGAATGAAAAATCCAGAACCTAATAGCTATTAAGAATCTGACCAGCTATCAAGCAATGTTAAAAATAACGAAAATGGGTTATGTAACCTTGACCTCCTGCTAAGGGTTAAGGAAAAAAACGCAAAAAAACGTAACGATAATGTAGGTTATATTGTTTATGAATTATTTAGATATTTTATAAATACTAATAATTTATAATAACTTTAATACTTAGAATTATCAAACTTTTCAAACATAACAACACAATTATCAAATATAAAAATATAGTATCACAAATTCTTAACAAAAGTTAGTCATATTTGACTAACAACCATCCCAAAAGCATCATCAAATGATCAAATACGTTAACGTCGTCAAGTTTAAGGCAATAAAAATAAGTCTAAAATAAACCAAACACTTCTAACTCTCAAGTTCTTAACTTTATAAAAATATTCTAATTCTAATCAAGTTCACTAAATCAACCAAACTAAACATGACTATGTAACAATAGTAAGAAATTATATACGAGATTGTGTACAAACTTAATTTCACAAAATTTAGTATTAGCTAAAAGCTGAAAAGCGAAAACTAAAACCTAATCAAAATCAAGAAATAACTGAAAGTAATTATCTCACCAACACAATTAACCCACTAATTAATTCTTGTACTCTAATTCGTGGTAGATCTTAAAAATTATGTTGAATGGTAAAGTAATGGAGCAATAAGTTTGATATGATTTAGGGTAAATTGGCAATAGAAAATATTAGAATTTGGAAGATAATTTTAAAATCACTATTTATTTAAAGGATATAATCTGAGATGCCCAATACATAAATGAAAATTAAAAAATTTATCTCACCGGAGTCGCAGAAGCCGCGCACGGATAGTTGGTGGAGTTTTAGAGGAGGCAAGGAGTTAAGGTTTGGGTTGGAGGAGGCGAAGAGATTGTATATTCGCAGGAAGAGAATAGGGTGATCAGGACTAAAAATGGTAGGTTTAAACGATTTGGATGGTGGAGATGCATCCACGTGTCCTAATTAGGGATGCAATTTAACATAAGAAAACTCAAGTTAACTGGTTATATAACGTAACGCACATTTAACGCAATATAACGTGTTTTTTTCTGGGTTAAATGGTTTTAGCGTTAAATGGGTGTGTTACATAACAAGAGGGCACCGTTAAGTTACAAAACGGGTTATAACGGGTTATGTAACGGGTTTTTTTCAACTATGCTATCAAGTGCTAAGGCCTTGTGGATGCGATTTGATCAAAATTTGGACTTGATGTTCATGCAAGTATTGCTTTATGAAACTGTTGAATGAATCTCATCAAAGGAACGACATAGTAGGAATCCTGCAAGGAGAACCGTTAACTTATATCCTAGGAAGAAAAAGTTTTAAACCAGCTTCAATTATGAAGACACTTGGACCTATCTTGTTTATACTAGATGATAAACCTAGTTCGGTCCACATTGAGAGTATAAATAAATAATGGTGAATTTCACAAATTTCTTCTGAAGTTTGGTCTTTTGGTGGGGTGGGGTGGGGATTTGCACAAAATCTTCCCGAACTTTATACAATAGAGAAATCTACTTAAATTTGAAAATTATACTAAACCCCCTTAACTTTTTAAAAAAATCTCATAAATAATATAACAAGCAGAGCTCATGCCACTTCATGCCACAACCTTCACAAACTGTAGCACAAAACTTCTCAAATTCGGTGTAGCTGAACCAATGATTTACAGAGAAATATTGCACATTAATTTTCAGTAAGATAGTCGAACCTTGTTGGAGCTTGTCATCTATCTTTTAAGTTAATGGAGTGAGGGGATCACTGCTAGCTTGTAAACGCATGAAACCAAAGACAAAGCAACCACATAAACACTGACAAAGATCTATTTGTCGTAACATAAACAATTTCAACTACTTGTTTCAAATTTCAAGTACTAACAAAGTCTAATTTTATTTTGTATTTGAGAAGTCACGTATGTGATGAAAATGCCTAAAAGCACTTCAAGAAAAGGTGAAAAACTGTTTTTTTTTTACTTCTTATCATACTACTATCTAATACCGACTTGATGTAATTTATTAAATCAGATTTTGAACCAAAAATCCAGAACCTGATAGCTATTAAGAATCTTACCAGCTATCAAGTGCTAAGGCCTCGTGGATGCGATTTGATCAAAATTTTGGACTTGATGTTCATGCAAGTATTGCTTTACGAAACTATTGAATGAAGCTCATCAAAGGGACTCCATAGTAGGAGTCCTGGATTGAATACCATTAACTTATATCTTAGGAAGAAAATGTTTTAAACCAGCTTCAATTATGAAGACAATTGGACCTATCTTGTTTATACTACATGATAAACCTAATTCATCCAAACTATACTCACACCACATTGAGTATAAATAAATAATGGTGAATTTCATAAATTCCTCCTAAACTTTGGTCTTTTCGGGGGGAGGGGGGGGGGGGGGTGGGTGGGGGTTTGCACAAAAGCTTCCCGAACTTTATAAAACAGAGAAATCTTCAGAATTTGAAAATTATAGTAAACCCTGTTAACTTTTTTTTAAAAAATCTCATAAACGACATAACAAGCAGAGCTCATGCCACTTCGTGCCACATGCTTCACAGACAGTAGCACAAAACTTCTCAAATTCAGTGCAGCCGAACCAAGGATTTACAGAGAAATACTAAACATTAATTTTCAGTAAGATAGTAGAACCCTGTTGGAGCTCTCCATCTATCTTTTAACTTAATGGACTGAGGGGATCACTGCTAGCTTGTAGAAGCATATCAGCTGTGTTAAGGAACATTGCAATTATGATTGAGAAATAAAAAAAATTTCTATTTATCCAAGTGTATATGTTGTGGAAGGATATCACTGTATGCTACTTTTAACTAGCAAAGGTATCTCAATTGGTTGTGGGAAAGAATTAATGTTGAATTCTGTAGCCTTAGCACAGTCTTTCCACTGTCTATAACGTCTAAAACCAGCACCTTAAAAGAATATTTGGTGCTTTGTATCTCTTGCTTCTATATTAATTGTTATCTTATTAAACTTTTACATGTGGAAGCGCAACTTGGATTTAGATTTTCTTCCAAAAAAGTGTATCTACATCGACAATAGTGTTTTTTGCCCAAGTAAGGTTATATAACGAGACTATTTAATTATCAGTAAGTTTTCTAACGAAACAATGGTCTTCCAAGTTTAATGTATCTGTTTTATCGGGAACATTAAACTGCATAATATACAATAACCGTGAACTGTTTCTTTTTTTTCCCCCCTAATGAACATTTCAGGAACTAAAGATACACAAGCAGTAAGTAGATGTCTTGCACGGACTTTTTCAAACTGTTTTTGTCACTGGTTCTCTGGTGCATTGCCTATGCTGCAGTTGCAATTCTTGTCTCCATCAGACTTTGTAATTCTACCCACACCTCTATTATGAACTAGCAAAGAGTTCAATATATCTTCCATGGTCTTTATACAGTCTAGAGGCATTCATAACTTTCAGAAGATGCTATGAATACAGCAGGTTATTCTCTTTTCTCTCTATTACCTGTTGTTTCCTAGAGATTTCCCCCTCCATACAATGCTCATGTTAATCTTTGTAATAAAAATCAAGATAATTTAGAATGAATTTCGCAATCTTTCTCATAACGTTGCTCTTTGTTCAATCTAATATGCAAAGATTTACACCAAATTATAGTTTTTGCAATGGCTGGATATCTGTATCTAAATGTTCTTGCTAGCATTTTAGTATGGTGTTGCTAGTTTTCCATTTCATTGCTCACATCTCATAGATGATACATATGAACAGTGTTTATACATAAACTAGTTTCAGACCTGTGCGATGCACGAATTTGTCTATTTCTTAAACTTGTAATATTTTTCCAAATAGGAAAATGTCACAATTTTATAAATAAAATAATAAAATTAAATTAGAAAATTAAACCAAAACCGAAACAGATCCTTGGTAGTGTTACAATATTGTTTCATTCATAAGTAACCACCCTTAATTTTGGACGATCATCAGATAACTCCTCACAACTTTTAAAATATCAGAATATCCCCTTAAGCTTGGTGGTTATCAAAAAACCCACTTTAACTTTCAGAATTTATCAGAAACCAGCCTAAAAGCATTAATCGCAATTTTACATGCTGGATAGGTAAACTTATAAATTTATTTTTGACAGTGAAAATTGAGATTCACATTTTAGGGTAGTTTGCTGGAAAAAAAATCTTATCAAAGGGAACTTTCAGGTAACCTCTAAACTTATTTTGATATTTTGAAAGTTATGGAGGTTATATAATTATTGTTCAAAGTTAAGGGGTTTTCTGATCGTTAGCAAATTAAAGATAAACTGAATAATGTTTAAAGAACCACGTAAGATAACCTAGTAATATTTTTTAAAATGAAGACTCTTAGATAAGAGATGTATTTCATCACTTCCTATTATATAAGATATAAAATCTAGCAAAATTTGACATTTGAGAAAACAATTCAAATCATAGACATAAGAAAAAGAATCCTACCTGGCCATATTTGGTTTATTGTTTACCAATAGGAATGATAAAGAAAAGAAAATAAATACTACACAAAGAAATATAATCATTCATAAAGAAATGACTCTAGATTTCTTGGGAATTTATTAACTTTCAAGTGAAGGAAATGTGACAAAAATAAACTCTTTGTTCACTGCGATAATTTTAAACAACAAGCCATTGTTAAACGTACAAAACTTACAGACAAATATCCTATAAATGTAAAAATCAAAATATCTGTCTTTCCATTTGTACTATTTCACCAAAAAATGTTGGCAGCTGCTTTTTGAAGATGGCATTACAAAGAGAGAACCACAACTCGGTACCCAAATCCATGTCCAACATCTTTGAGCATGACATATCAGCATATCTACATCAATAAAGATTTAATAGATTTCAAAGGATATTGGACAATTTACACTCCCCTTCATAAGGAAGAATTTCTTATAATACGTTGAGTACATGCTCCTGAGTTCATCTTTATCTGATATGTTTAATTTTTCTGTTGACTGTCGTTCAAATCTTTTTTCTTTTTTTTTTTGTTGTTGGATATATTAAATTTTAGTTCTCATTGTGGAATGTAAATCCTCTTGCATCAATTGTAAATAATTGTACATGTTTTTTGGTTTTGTCTTTATTTACTTATTTATTTTTGACCCTCAGTACAGGACAAGTTTGTGCCAGGAAGGGAAGTCTATTTGTTCTCACAGACGAGGGATCTGTTCTTTTTCTTTGGGGTGGATTGGTTTCTGAAGCTTGGGCTTTTCTGACAAGTGGTATTCAGATAAAGTTTGAAACGAAAAACCCCTGAAAAATTATAATCCCTTTACATCTTTTAAAGTATAGCACTGACAGTTGCTATAACTAACCAAGGTTATTGATAGATTTGGTGACAATGAGAAGCAACAGCTTGTCAGGGGTCCTAAAGCCAACTGAGATCATGATGAACAGAAATAATGGATAATGTGCAGTTATCAATGAGAAGATGCATATTTTTAGCACTGTGTGTGTTGTAGTTTCTTCTGGAACTGTATAATGAATTTTGTCTTCGTCGAGTTACGAGTAATCATCTTAGAAAGTAACCAAAACATGTTATGGAGTAAGATATCCGAGATGTTGTTTCATATGAAAATAATACTGAATACATCATTATTTGCTTTGATGTTTTCATATTGAATAAAATTGAGGCTTTTGATATATTGAGATATTATTTATTTCAGACAGTGATATGTTGTGGTGAAATATGCATGTTATTTGCATTAAAACTGTTTTTCATACAGAAAATTTGTCTTTCGTCTTTCCAAGACATGATGTGTTACGCTAGTAACTACAACTTATATATTCTCAATGTATCAAAAGCCTCAATTTTATTCAATATGAAAACATAAAAGCAAATAATGATGTATTCAGTATTCTTGGTCAATCTACAACTTATATATTCTCAATGTTAATAGAAATTGTAATATTCCTATATAATTATTAGTGCCAACTTTCAGCTGTATAATTCTGCATCTGAACAAATAATGCTATGAATTAAATTATTTGGTTGAAGAATCTGGGTTTTAGTATAGCGATTATCTTCCTTTCTTTTGCTTTCTCTATAGTTGCTATCAGTGTTGTAGTTTACCCTTAGCATTTCATTCTCCACTATCGAAAACTAAAGATGAATTGTGCACGGAGTACCTACATACGATATACGGATTTGGATCCTACTCATTTGCAGAAAACAATGGAGGGATCACTATTTTTAATCTCAAATACATTACATATCTTGAATGATAAATGAACAAATTACAAGGATATAGTTAGTGTTATGGCGAGAATGAACGATAATTTTGGAATATAAATGGACTTTATGATTGGAATACTGGTTGCTTCTCAGTTTTTTTCGGATTGGAGAGAAATCAAATCAATGATTAAAGGCGGCAACATGTTGGATTGAATTGACATCGATGTTATGGTTTATTAGTTGTTAAAGAAGATTGATTGTGATGGGAAAATGTGTTGTATGTTATATATAATAAGCAAAATCTTTTGATTGGAAAAGTGTTGCCTGATAGGAAACAGAAATGACGATAATTAAGCAAAGCAAACACAATGATTCAATTGTAGGATGATGAGGGTTAATGAGAAAAAAGACGCTGGCCAGTGTGAGCCATAGAAGCCGCTTTCGCTTTGCATGACACTTGGAGCTTTTTTGTTTGTATAGATTAAAGCAGGATCTGACAGGTGACAGCAGCTTCTGTCAAGGTAACATGCACTTGATTATATGCATCGAGATGTGACATATTATCTTCAGGAAGAGATTGATGATTCTTTGACAACGAAGGGGGGAGAAAAGCTTGTAGGGCCTGATAATGAGCCGACCAAGTTTATATCTGTTAAGAGTAAAGTAACAGCTTTTTGATTAAAATGGGAATGCTGGCCATGAGAATCCTCGAGTGGAGAGGATGATCATTTTGTACAGCTCAGTGTTTGGATATGACAATCTTTTTCTAAATATCGGTTTAGTATCGTAGTTTCTCAGGGAATTTGGAGTAGAAACTCTGCAGTAGAACATCGCAGTGGATGCAGTTGGGTACAAATTCCTTTGTGCACCGTAGTCTTAGACAGTTTCAGTGAACTTAGTTTTTTGCTTTTTTCATGTTGGTTCAAAAACATTATTTTGTGGTTGTAATTATGGTTAATGCTGGTTGTTCCAGCTCTTGAACTATCGGCCTTTCTCAGTTTATTTTGGGGTTTTAAGTTCGAACTTATCGGATGTTTAGAACTGTACATTAGGTGATGACAATGCCCTCTCCCTAATCTCTTGTTTCCATTCGTTTTGATATTTTCCTCTTTTCCCCCAAACTACTTTCTGTATCTTCCTAGGTAGTTTAATGAAATGAACCGGGCATCTCGCCTTGTTTTTTACTTCAAAAAAAAAAAAGAAAGAAAAAGCCCTCAAGTTGACTGTAGCTTGTGAAAATTACTCTGCTTTTATGGAGAAAAAGGTGGTAATCTATAAGAGTACGTTTTGCAAATTTATTTATTATTATTATTATTATTTTGGGATTGTCCTTAACTAGGAAGTAGCATCACAAGAGAATTGCACAAAGTAGCAGCTGAAAGAGACAGTGTCATACCAAAACTACCACAAGTTCTCTTAAAGGGGTCTCTGATAAAATTGGCTGAGTGGGAAGATAGAGAGAGGATTTTGTTATCACTCACCACACTTCACAATATGTAGTTCCCACACGCTAAGGCAGAAATCAGAAGCTGGGGATGAATCTGGTCCAAAAACAACCAGCTAAAAGTAATCCCACAACTCTAGGAAATCATCTGGTCCAATAACAAGTGTCGACAGTCAGATGCTGATGTAAATCTTGGATTTGCTAGAAAAAAAATATATCTAGCTTGGGTGGAAGGGGCTTAGCAACTTTTTAAAACTTTAATCATGAAATTTCTAAGATTTGAATTTGTTCAGATCCTGCTAGTAGAGTAAACGATAGGATTTGGTTAATTTTTGCGCCTTTAAATTTGACACCATATATGCAGATTAGATTAGTGCTTGGGATTTGTATGTATCCTTGCTAGTTGCTATATTGAAAAACATGATTTAGTCAATATAGATGGGAACAGAGCCAACCTAATCATCTGCATCTTCTTAATGGTGTCAATACATGATCATAAAATTATACCTATCATCTTTGGGAGATCTTTGGGAGAGTGTGGATCTGATCATAATGCCCCGCATCGTGCGGGGGATTCTGAACTGCAAAGATGTGAAACAGAAGGGCGATCTCTATAGTGCGGGGGTTTTGATAGAAAATATACTCTCTTGAAGACGTGCCATTATTTATTTGTCTTTCTCCTGACTTTAACTTTGAGTTTTGCGGTGTACATTTATTTCAAGTTGAAAGGGAATAGTGGAATAATTGTTCCAAGTTAAAATGGTAGACAATTCTTAAAACGCTATTAATCCACTAAAAATTTCACCGTATATTTCCTCACTTTTACTGCATTTCCGTAGGCAAATTGAGTAGTAATTAAAAGAGCCTTTGGTTTAGAGATGCATTTCCCTTTCCAAACTATTAATCAAAGATGATGATACAAACGTGACAGTTGAACCGCTATCTCATGTGCTCCTAATGTTTTAAAGTCTCGGTTTCCCCATTTCAGGCTAGTTCCGTGTTCGAATCCCCCAACATGTATCCGGGCTAGCATTAGCCACGAAGCGCGAGCGGGGATTAGTCCCATCCGAAAAGGTGTGGAGATACCTCGTGGTCAAGACCATTAAAAAGAAGTCTTGGTTTCCCACGGGTAGAAAAGTGTACAAAAGGACAGGTAATTGCTACCAACATGATCATATTCTATTTTGCAGTCCTTTAACTTTTCTACACTACTTAAATTTGTAGTATTTTGATTGCATTAGATTCTAATAATAATAATAATAATAATAATAATAACCCAATAGGTGTAATTTTCTCTGAAAGACACCAGTTCCTATTACATTCCAATCCCATCACCAAATATTATTCTCTATTTGATTTTTGAAATTCTTTTATATATGTTAAATTAATCATATTAGTATTTGATGTTCTGGTTTTAACCTTGAAGTCATGTTAACTATCATATTAGATGGCCAACAAACTAAACTACCACAAAAATGTTTATTTGTGAAATTTAAGAAGGTAAAACGGGAGAATAAATTTTGAAAGACAAGTTTTTCTTCTGTTGGTAACTATAAAGTTGAGGCAAGTGAACTAAAATGTGAAAGGTGGCTCCATTTACCAAACGGAGACATGAGATGAATTGTTTATGCTAAATGGTAAGAAAATCAAATGTCTTTATTTATTTGGGAGCTTTTAGTTTTACTTTATAAAGATGGGAAGAATGGGGAAAAACGGATGTTATCGCATAGTTTAACAAAACGAGACATAAAAGTGGATAAGTAGATGAAAAGTAAAAATATTTTCACTTGATTTTGGTGATTTCTATTTTTGATTTTTAATTGTGAAGAAAAGTAATTTTAATCTTTTAAATAAAATGTGAAATACAACAGTCATCGGTAAAAATTTTGAAGAAAGAGATATTTGGACTGGAGTTGGAGTCTAATTTCAACTTAATGAATAGAAAGTCTCATGGCATAAAGTTGATCTGGTGTCATTTATTAACTCCTACTCTCCAACCTGGTTAACTTTTACTCGATAAAGCATCTAGTAAACTGCATCCACTACACATATAGTTGTGTTTGGCAGCTTCTCCTTAACTAGGTTAGTAGACATTAGACTAGTTAAGGACTTAGGATTATATTTGGCAAAATTTAGACCAGAATTGATCTATTATTTTAGTTTATTTTTCTCTCCCATACCTGGATCAGAATTGCTCCACCTCTTTTCTTGGGCCCATCCTTACTTGGTTAAAGTCTGGACCAGGTTAAGGGAGATTCAAGGAAATTTCAGAGTTGCGAATAAACTTTCAAAGTTTTCACTTGTTTATTTCGGTAAAATTCATAATCGAGGATTCACTCTTGTAAATGCGTTAAATTGTTTTCCGGAGGAGCTTCCTGTAAAATACCTTGGCCTACCAGTATAAATGGGCAAACAATCTAGAGGTATTTGGCAACCACTTCTTGATAAATTTAAGAAAATATTAATATCTTGTAAAAGTCAACATTTATCATAAAGAGGAATGATCACCTCATTAAATTCGATTCTTTCGGCTATTCCTATTTACTCTTTTTCTATAAATTACCTACTTGGGCAAAAAAAGATTGATTCAATTCGTTGTAACTTTTTTTGCGGTGGTAATCTTGGCTCTTCTTAAAGGGATTTAGTTAGTTGGAAGATAGTTTGTAATTCAAAGAAAGAAGGAGGATTAGGAGTCCTCAATCTTAAACTTTTCAATGATGTCCTACTATGAAATGGCTATGGAGAGATTTATCTAAAGATTGTTTCATTGGTAGGATTGTTTCATTGGTAGGATTCTTAATTCCTTATATTCCTCGTATATCTCTCCTATTCATATCGCAAAACCCTCGTGGTCATCTTTCTCCTCCTCCTAGTACTGTCCTTTCTTTCAAGGACCCTTTCTTAATGTGAGTGAAATGGGATTTAGAAGATGGTATTTCGTGTAAATTTTGAGAGGACAAATGGGCTGGCAATAACTCCTATCAAGTTTATATCCTCGACTTTATGATCTTGTTTGGTATCCCAATATTGTGGTTAAATCTTAAGGCATTTTAGATCAGATAATTGGTGTTGGAAACTTCTTTTGAGATGCTCTTCTACTGACCTCTTGCGTGAAGATAAAGAGAGTATGATTTCTCTTCTCTGGGAAAGTTTTATCCCGTCATGAACTCAAGATGCTCGAACCTAGGCTTTAACCTCATCAGGGGTAGGTGGCACCGGGCCGTCGGCCATGAGCCCGCCACTGCCTTTGCTCGGCCACCCCGCCCGCACGGACGGGTCCAACTCGGCCGGCTACAATAGCGGGCCGCGGGAGCGGGCTGGGTTGGCATTTGTAATAAGCGGGAGGGGTCCAACTCGGCCCGCCGAACCCAGCGAGCGGGCTTGACCTGTCCCGTTGGCTCGCTTACCCTAAAAAATATTATCAATTAGGATAAATTATACTATACTCTCATGAACTTTTAGTTGCATTAAAACCCCCATTTACTTCAAATTCACACTAAACCCCCAATAACTTTTGTAGAAAACCCACAACATATTTTAAGTAAATTATATTAGACCCGTAATAACTTTCAAAATAGCTTTTATTTTGGGGTTTTTTTGTTCTAATTTATGGGGGTTATCTACAAAACTTGGAAAGTTATTAGGGGTTTTCTACAATTCCAAAAAGTTATCGAGGGTTTAGTGCGATTTTGAACGTTCATGGGGTTTTAATGCAAAACGCTTAAACTTCATGGGGTTTAATGTAATTTACCTCCATTTATCGCTACAGTAAAATCTCTGTGTTTGCGATATTTCTCTCTATCATTCTACACAAATATATAGTTTTACGTAATAAAATTATTTTTTATTTCTATAATGGTTGCATTGTTAGTTAATTACATATAATTTTTTAGTGTTAAACAATGCTTAAAAACTATTTAAAAAATTAAACACCATTTACAAAATTTTAAAAAATAATAAAAAAAAATGGTGGGTCGAGCGGGCCGGCACGTGTCATGACCCGTTCCGCTTAATTTTGTCCATGGCGAGTTGGGCGAAGTCTAAACTCACAACAAGCGATACAAGCGATGCGCTTGTCGCTGCGGTCGTGGGCGTCTCGGCCCTACGCCGAACGGCGAGTGGGCAGCGGGACTAGCGGCTTCGTCCGTTGCCCACCCCTAATCAGGGGCTTTTTCAGTTAAATCTTTCTTAAAATTTCTAGACTCCAAAGAAGTTTGATGCTCCATGTAGAATACTATTTGGAAATTTTCACTACCCTCTAAAGTTTAATTCTTCTTCTGGCGTCTTATCAAATGGAGACTCCAAATAAAAATTCAGTTGGCTAAGGGGGTGTTTGTTTCACCATTTTTATAGAATAGGATTAGGATTTGGCTCTGACAGTGGCAAATTTGTAAATAACGGATTCTAGATAAATCCTATTACTGAGTTTGGTTCACCAAAATTTTATAGATATGGGTATCTATAAATCTGACGTGGAGGGGGGTTTTTATGGATATTGAAATCAGAGTCCAGAGCTCGGATTTGGCTTGGATTAGGATTTGGCGAAAAAAAAACCCTCAAAAAGCCGCTCTTCTCTCATATTCGGAATCCGACCTCACCAAAACCCTAGATTTGCCCTCTCTCTCTCCCGCGAAAACTTTTCGGCCCCGCCTATGTTCGCGCCTCAAGTTTCATTGAAAGCCATAGATCTGCTGTGCTCCGGTTCGATTGGGGTCGGATCTCCAGTTTTGAGGTCGGATCTGGGGTTCGATTGAGGTCGGATCTTTGGTTTTGAGGTTCGGTTCCTAATCTAAAACTGGTTTGTACTTTGATTTATGTCGGATCTTGGGTTTTGAGGTTCGAATCTTTTGTTCTTCGATTGGGGTCGGATCTTGGGTTTTGAGGTTCGATTCCAAGCTCAAAACTGCTTTGTACTTTGATTTATGTCGGATCTTGGGTTTTGAGGTTCGATTCAAGCTCAAACCGGTTTGTACTTCGATTGGGGTCGGATCTTAGGTTTTGAGGTTCGATTCCAAGCTCAAAACTGGTTTGTACTTTGATTTTGTGATTGGATTTGTTGGTTGGATTTTGATTCGTACTTCAAATTTTGTAGATTCTGAAACGTTTCGATTACAAGCTTCGGTTCCAAGCTTGGAATTTGTGGATATTCCTTTGCGTCCGTTGTTTTGCTAGCTCAGGTATAATTCTTAATTCCGCCATCTTCATTCCTAATTTTGTGCAAGAGCTTGTTCTTGGATTTGTCGTGATTTTAATTTTTAATTCCAAATTTTATTCAGTTTGTTCTTGATCTGTCGTGTTCCTTAACTTGTATTATATATTATGCAGCTTAGTTTGTTAATAATAGTGCCTTTTTTGTTAGCATACATAAAGATATTACATAGTTTAATCCAGGCATTACAGCGATTTTATTTACTTGTATTGGTATTAAATCCATTAAATTTTGGTAAGTAATTAACGTATATTAATTTTACAATGTATGTAGATGGATAACATAGATGAAGAACAATTAACGACAATGCGTGGTAGTGCTTGTGTTCTTTGCCGTGGTCACGATAATAACTTGTATGTTGAGAATGCGTGCTAGGCCCAAGACCATTTCCAGTTGTACGAGGGAAGAAAAGATCAAAAAAATTTATTGTAGAGAGGCTCACTTCAAGCGTGTATTGGAAGGCTATAGTGATAGTTGTCGGTCTTATATTAGAATGAGACCAAGAGCCTTTTTTAGACTTGCAGAAATACTGAAATCAAATGGTTTATTAAAGGATACAAGACATGTTCAAGTTGAAGAACAACTCGCAATGTTCCTAAGTATAGTGGGTCACAAAACTAAGAATAGAATAGTAAGGACTGAGTTTATAAGATCAGGAGAAACAGTTAGTAGGTATTTTAATAAAGTCCTACGAGCAATGAATGGACTACGTGATCGGTACTTGAAGCAAGCTCGCAATGAAGTTCCCGCGGAGATTGCGAACAATCCAAACTATTTTCCCTATTTTAAGGTAAATTTATTAAACAAATTATCATTTTTTATAAATAAAGAAATATAAAATTGAATATTTTACGATGTTTTATTTTTTATAGGATTGCATTGGTATGATAGATGGCACACACGTTGACGCAGTGTTACCCGGTGACCTAGTTGCACGTTTTAGAGGGCGTAAAGGTGTCACACGTAACGCTCTTAGCGCCTTGCACCCCCATAAATTATTCACCTATGTTCTAGCCGGGTGGGAGGGGCGACAAATGACTTTAGAATATTACAAGATGCTTTGTCGAGACCACAGCCTCAAGGACTGAGAGTTTATGATGGTATAACTTCATTCTTATTCAGAGTTCGAATAATAACTTTAATACTTTGTTAAGTTAAGATAATAAGATACCGTTGTATTTATTAATGTAGGTAAATATTATCTCTGTGACGCTAGATATACTACCATGCCCGGCTTCATATCCCCATATCGTGGTGTACGATATCATTTAAAAGAACACACAGGTAGGACACCAAAGAATAGAAAAGAGTTATTTAATTTAAGGCATTCATCTTTAAGAACAAAAATCGAATGCACATTTGTTATATTGAAGAATCGGTTTAAAATTCTCCAAGCAAAGCCAAATTATCCATTTCCGACTCAAGTGGACATTGTTTTTGCGTGCACCATCTTGCATAATTTTATTGCATTAGAAGATCCGGATGATGATATTTTAAATGAGGATGTAGAGATTGATGTCGATAATGGGGAAGTGACAAATGAAGACGATTCAAATGTAGTGGACTATACTCAAAATAGGACACAGAGAGAGGAACGGGATGCAAGAAATGAATGGAAGGAGCTCAGAGATCAAATTGCTTGGGCAATGTGGGTTGACTATTGTGCCAAGTATAACGGTGGTAATACAATGGAGAGTGGTTTAAATTAATAAACATGTTGTTTGTTGCTTATTGGTTTTTATATTTGCTACTATTGATTATCACATTTTAATTACATTTTTTATACCCTTATTACCTATGTTATATGAATAACGATATTACTAATAATCATTTTTATCTTATTTTACAGGCTAATAAAGAAATAATGAATAAAAGCCCAAATGACTCAAATTCTCTGAATTTCTACCAATATTTGAAGCCCAAATCTGAAGACAAACCAAGGCCCAAGATACCAAATTGATCCAAGAGAAATTCGTGAAGAAAAATCAAGAAAAGACAAATTCGGTTGGGAACCAATCGGTTGACCAACCGGTTGGCCAACCGGTTGATTAACCGATCGGCCAACCGATCGGTTCCCAACAGATTTCAGATTAATGGTGGATTTCTCTTCCTTTTGGCTAGGTTTGATCCAATGGTTCACATCAACTCCGTTGGGCTATAAATAGGGTGAAGGTGAGTGTTTTGAGTGTGAAATATTTTGTAAAACTCCATTTGGAGAGGAGGGTCACTCTTAATTGAGAAGACCTTCCAAAATTGTAACTTTGTTACACAATAAATGAAATTTTCACCCCTTCAATTTCCTTTCTCTTCTTCTAATCCAAGGACCAAAAGGAGGATTAGATTAAGATCGGGAGTTGTTGGTTTCTATTTTATTTCTTTTTCATTTTCTTTCTTGTTCATTTATTGCTTTGTAGCTTAGATTTACTTTCATGCAATTTAATTTCATGCAATTTACTTTCATGCAATTTACTTTCATGCAATGTATTTAATTCTTGTATTTACTTTCTAGAATAGATTTTCCTTTTCTTTAATTCACCTTGAGGCTAGAACCCTCTAGGGAATTACCCTTTTCTAAGTGTGGAGCCAATATTTGTGGGATCCCTAGAGATTGTTTGAAACTAGCTAACAAATCCAACTCATTCTCATGAGATTGAGATAAGCTAAGTGGATCTACTCTAGATTCCTCATATCTTTAATTAATCCTCCATACTTTACCTTCTTTATTTTCCACTTATCCTTGTTTTCCATTTGTTGCTATTTTCCTTTATTCTTGATTTTGATTTTCCTTTACTCTCTCCTCTCTCTCTCAATCTTGCTTTCTTTTATTTTGCACTTATTTTCTCTCAATCTCATTTTCCCTCCATGTGCATATAATCTCAAACCTAGTTTTGTTATTATGTGCATATAACCACCACCACACTCTCAACTTTATTTTTCTCCTCCTTTGCACATAATCCACAATCCACTCTCTTTAACCTCTCCACATCCACTTTCACCATTTTATCATTTTCATTATATTTGAATAAACTCCTAATTGTCGCGCATAATTTGAGAACCAAAACTTGAGCAAAACTCTCCCTACTTTCCCGTTCCTCGTGGGATCGATAATCTTATATACTATAACTTGATAAGGGTTGTATACTTGCAACTTAGGAGGTAATCGTTTATTTCCCATCAAGTTGTCTTGATCCAAATATTGTTCAGAATATATATACATATACACACATATATACTAACTTAATAAATAGAAGAAAAATTTCTCTTAAAATCATTGGTGGTTCTATTTTACTAAGCCTAAGTTGACTGAGTAATTAAGCCCGAGGAGTATTTCTATGTTTAATGACCTAAGCCCAATTGGGTTGGGATTCATTGGCCCAAAACTCGCTAAATGGTCACTTAGAAAGCCCGATTAAAAAGAACAAAACCACTAAGGAATAAAGAGTAAAAAAAAAAAAAAAATATTCATACTAACCATGTTTTTGTATATAGTTATATTTGTATATGTGACTTGAAGTTTGTTTAAAACAAAGGGTTAGCATGTCCTTTTCAAAACTTTTAAATTAAATTTTTGAGTTAAACTTAGTTTTGTATAACTATAATGGAAAGACTTTCTTAAGAAAATTACATTGGAGTTATGATAAAACGTTTTCTTGAGTATTAACCAACTTCAATTGGAATGTTTGAAGATATCAAATGAATTAATTATTTTATTAACTTCTTTAAATTGGCAAGTTGACTGAATTTTGTGGGTATATTCACTGCAAACCCTCACGAGACTACAACTCGTCCACTAGGGTAACCTAGGGGTTTAAAGGCTTGTTGTATGCTTAAATACAACCGCGATTCTCGCAAAGTGAGTTAGGTTTTCTTTTATTTTCTTTGCTAAAGGACTAGCAAAAGCTTAGGTGTGGGGGTATTTGATTATCACATTTTAATTACATTTTTATACCCTTATTACCTATGTTATATGAATAACGATATTACTAATAATCATTTTTATCTTATTTGGCGTGCTAATAAAGAAATAATGAATAAAAGCCCAAATGACTTAAATTCTCTGAATTTCTACCAATATTTGAAGCCCAAATCAAGACAAACCAAGGCCCAAGATACCAAATTGATCCAAGAGAAATTCGTGAAGAAAAATCAAGAAAAGACAAATTCGGTTGGGAACCAATCGGTTGACCAACGGTTGGCCAACGGTTGGCTAGGTTGGCTAACCGATCGGCAACCGTCGGTTCCCAACAATTCCGATTAATGGTGGATTTCTCTTCCTTTTGGCTAGGTTTGATCCAATGGTTCACATCAACTCCGTTGGGCTATAAATAGGGTGAAGGTGAGTGTTTTGAGTGTGAAATATTTTGTAAAACTCCATTTGGAGAGGAGGGTTACTCTTAATTGAGGAGACCTTCCAAAATTGTAACTTTTGTTACACAATAAATGAAAATTTTCACCCTTCAATTTCCTTTCTCTTCTTCTAATCCAAGGACCAAAAGGAGGATTAGATTAAGATCGGGAGTTGTTGGTTTCTATTTTATTTCTTTTCATTTTCTTTCTTGTTCATTTATTGCTTTGTAGCTTAGATTTACTTTCATGCAATTTAATTTCATGCAATTTACTTTCATGCAATTTACTTTCATGCAATGTATTTAATTCTTGTATTTACTTTCTAGAATAGATTTTCCTTTTCTTTAATTCACTTTGAGGCTAGAACCCTCTAGGGATTACCCTTTTCTAAGTGTGGAGCTAATATTCGTGGGATCCCTAGAGATTGTTTGAAACTAGCTAACAAATCCAACTCATTTCCATGAGATTGAGATAAGCTAAGTGGATCTACTCTAGATTCCTCATATCTTTAATTAATCCTCCATACTTTACCTTCTTGATTTTGCACTTATCCTTATTTTTATTTGTTTGTTATTTTCCTTTATTCTTGATTTTGATTTTCCTCTCCTCTCTCTCTCAATCTTGCTTTCTTTTATTTTGCACTTATTTTCTCTCAATCTCATTTTCCCTCCATGTGCATATAATCTCAAACCTAGTTTTGTTATTATGTGCATATAACCACCACCACACTCTCAACTTTATTTTTCTCCTCCTTTGCACATAATCCACAATCCACTCTCTTTAACCTCTCCACATCCACATTCACCATTTTATCGTTTCATTATATTTGAATAAACTCCTAATTGTCATAATTTGAGAACCAAACTTGAGCAAAACTCTCCTACTTTCCGTTCCTCGTGGGATCGATAATCTTTATACTATAACTTGATAAGGGTTGTATACTTGCAACTAAGGTAATCACTCAAAATTACCCATCAAGTTTTGGCCCGGTCTTGGAGACGGTGCATAAGTAGGATTTTATTAAGTTTAGTTTTTATTTTGTGTGTTTTCTTTTGTGTAGGAACTTGGAGCTTGAAGATCAAGAGTTGAAGATTCAAGATTGAAGAATTGCCTCCAACGAGGCTTTGCATTGCTTTTGCGTGGGTAACTTCTCCATCTAGTATTTTCAATTCCACCATTTAGATAGTTCATATACATTAGAGACAATTAGGATAAAAAAATATATAAAAAAAATAAAATAAAATAAAGGATTTTTTTCCCTTATCGACCCTAATAAACTTCATTTTTTATTGTCGACCATAATAAAAATAAAAAGATTTTTGTTTTGCATCCTTTTTAGTTGCATTTTTATACCCTTATTACCTATGTTATATGAATAACGATATTACTAATAATCATTTTATCTTATTTGGCGGCTAATAAAGAAATAATGAATAAAAGCCCAAATGACTTAAATTCAATTTCTACCAATATTTGAAGCCCAAATCGAAGACAAACCAAGGCCCAAGATACCAAATTGATCCAAGAGAAATTCGTGAAGAAAAATCAAGAAAAGACAAATTCGGTTGGGAACCAATCGGTTGATAACGGTTGTAACCGGTTAGCTAACGGGTTAGCTAACGATCAACCGTCGGTTCCCAAATTTCAGATTAATGGTGGATTTCTCTTCCTTTTGGCTAGGTTTGATCCAATGGTTCACATCAACTCCGTTGGGCTATAAATAGGGTGAAGGTGAGTGTTTTGAGTGTGAAATATTTTGTAAAACTCCATTTGGAGAGGAGGGTTACTCTTAATTGAGGAGACCTTCCAAAATTGTAACTTTTGTTACACAATAAATGAAAATTTTCACCCCTTCAATTTCCTTTCTCTTCTTCTAATCCAAGGACCAAAAGGAGGATTAGATTAAGATCAGGAGTTGTTGGTTTCTATTTTATTTCTTTTTCATTTTCTTTCTTGTTCATTTATTGCTTTGTAGCTTAGATTTACTTTCATGCAATTTAATTTCATGCAATTTACTTTCATGCAATTTACTTTCATGCAATGTATTTAATTCTTGTATTTACTTTCTAGAATAGATTTTCCTTTTCTTTAATTCACTTTGAGGCTAGAACCCTCTAGGGGATTACCCTTTTCTAAGTGTGGAGCTAATATTCGTGGGATCCCTAGAGATTGTTTGAAACTAGCTAACAAATCCAACTCATTTCCATGAGATTGAGATAAGCTAAGTGGATCTACTCTAGATTCCTCATATCTTTAATTAATCCTCCATACTTTACCTTCTTGATTTTGCACTTATCCTTATTTTTTATTTGTTTGTTATTTTCCTTTATTCTTGATTTTGATTTTCCTCTCTCTCTCTCAATCTTGCTTTCTTTTATTTTGCACTTATTTTCTCTCAATCTCATTTTCCCTCCATGTGCATATAATCTCAAACCTAGTTTTGTTATTATGTGCATATAACCACCACCACACTCTCAACTTTATTTTTCTCCTCCTTTGCACATAATCCACAATCCACTCTCTTTAACCTCTCCACATCCACATTCACCATTTTATCGTTTTCATTATATTTGAATAAACTCCTAATTGTCGCGCATAATTTGAGAACCAAACTTGAGCAAAACTCTCCCTACTTTCCCGTTCCTCGTGGGATCGATAATCTTTTATACTATAACTTGATAAGGGTTGTATACTTGCAACTAAGGTAATCACTCAAAATTACCCATCAAGTTTTTGCCATGTCGGGAACGGTGCATAAGTAGGATTTTATTAAGTTTAGTTTTTATTTTGTGTGTTTTCTTTTGTGTAGGAACTTGGAGCTTGAAGATCAAGAGTTGAAGATTCAAGATTGAAGAATTGCCTCCAACGAGGCTTTGCATTGCTTTTGCGTGGGTAACTTCTCCATCTAGTATTTTCAATTCCACCATTTAGATAGTTCATATACATTAGAGACAATTAGGATAAAAATATAAAAAAAAATAAAATAAAATAAAGGATTTTTTTCCTTGTCGACCCTAATAAACTTCATTTTTTTTATTGTCGACCATAATAAAAAAATAAAAAGATTTTTGTTTTGCATCCTTTTAGTTGCTTTTAATTCTTAGGGTTGCATTTCATATAATAGTAGGAATTCACCAAGTGATTTGAGCATCTTGATTTGGCACACACTTGAAAATATCTTAAGGGCAAAACCCATTAATCAAGATAAGGTGAGGGATTTCATCACCCTTTCCTTAGCCCAAAATCACTAATTCCTCACTACACATACCCAAGCCTCTTAAAATTTGATTAGGCGTTGGCCCCTAAGGATTCGAGCTCATTATGGAACAATAATTTCTTAAGTGAACGGTCCAAGTTTATTTGGATTAATTGGTGTCTAAGGCAAGGTTTAGGGGTTGCGTAAAGCTCAGAAAGGAAAGAGGTACTTAATTGATCTTTGATCTCCCTCTAGTACTATCCTTACGGCTAATTACCCAAGTAAACTTTGATCTTTTCATTAAGGGAATTCTTGGTTAGGAGCTGGTCTAAGTCAAGTTTAGGCTTAACCCTAGAGTTAGGGTGATTGAAAAGTGATTGCTTTGATTTATTTTTAGTTAGTTTTTCTCATCTTCTTAACTTTTTCTCTTATCCTTTTCAAATAAAAAATTTTTTTGATTGTGGTGTATGCAAACTTGGGTTAGGGATAATACTAATCGCTTAATTGCTTTTGATTCATCTCTTGAACCAAACGAAATGGCTAATACCAACCCACCTGTTCTTCAAGATGTTTGTTACCCCACTAGAAATGCAATCCCTCTTGCATAAAACTCCCGAGGTAAATGGAACCAATTTTGAACTTGACCGCATTTTATAAACATGCTTCCCAAATTCTTAGAGTCGAAACCGAAGACGATACATCTTTATCTCCGAATTTGAAGAAGTTTGCCTCATGATCAAGATGAGGGACTTAACGAAGATGCGATCAAACTCCGATTTATTCCATTTGCCCTTAAGGACAAAGCCAAAAATGGTCAGATAGCTTGCCCACGATTCCATCTCAACTTGGGGTGAATTTGTGACGCTTTTCCAAAAATTCTTTCCTATCCATAAAACAATCAAGCTTAGAAACAAGATTCAAAATTTTAAAATTGTCCGGAGAACCTTTTGGAAGTATTTTGACAAATTCAAAGATCTTCTTATCCAATGTCCTCACCATGGTCTTGAAAAGTGGCGATTATGCCAAATCATTTATGAAGGATTGGATTATTCTTCAAAACTTCCTTAGAGTCAATGTGTCAAGGGATTTCATGAAGAAAAATGCGAGATGAAGCTTGGGACTTTTAGAGAGTTTATCTGAGAAAACCATGCGATGGGAACATTGTGATGACCGTGTTTCATCGGTTTCCCAACCAAAACCGATTAGTGCGTCCTTAGAAACAAACATAGCCTCTGAAGCAAAGATGGCGACAATCATCGTAGGTTAGAAGCTTTAGAAGTCAAAGAACGAGCTCGGCTCAAATCAACCAAGTTTCTACCTCGGGTTGTCATAGCTGTCTGTCTCCATCTCATGTTTGAGGAATGTCCTCTTTTAGGATCCGGTCGGCCACTAGGTCGGATAATGCTGCATTTTGTCCGGTGAATGATCCATTTTCTCCAACCTACAATCGGGTTGGAGAAATCATCAAATTTTGCATGGAACCAGGGAAACTACTCCGAAATCAAAATTTCACTCCCTCTTCAACCCAACAATTCTCTAGGGCAATACAGTTCCTCTCAATTTTCAACAACCAAATCTGTCATTTCAAAACCGGTCTCCTCATTACCAATCACAAATCACACTCCTCAAATTGCGGATCATGATAAGCGTCTTAATGTTGGAAAAGGGTCTAGATACTTTGATTAAAACCTCTACACGACCACGAACTTATTGACTCAAACATCAAACACTGAATTCCTTCATGCAATCAACGGTCAAATCCTCACCTCCAACACTCAAGCCATAGCTAGGTTAGAAACCCAACTTGGTCAACTAGCTAATGCCATGAGTGAGAGAGAAAGGAACTTTTCCGAGTCAACCTGCCCAACCCGAAGGACACGGATCAAGTTCAACCTACCAAGCTGAAGTGAATGCAATCCATTCACTACGGTCGGTAGACAGTCGATAATCGGTTAGAATGCCTCTAAGTGAAACCCCGAACGGAACAAATTCTCTCTCCTTCTGAGAAATCACACCCTTCTGATGACCCAGAACCTGAACCAGAGTCTAATCAATTTAAACCAGTTGCTCCTTACCCGGATAGACTCAGGCCTAGGAAGCACTCCTCTCAGGAGGAGAAAATTCTAGAGACTTTCAAGCAGGTTAAGGTCAACATTCCTCTTTTAGATGTCATTGAACAAATTCCTTCTTATGCCAAATTTTTAAAGGAATTATGTACCAAAAAGAGGCAAATAAATGTTCCAAAGAAAGTCTTTCTTGCCGCCAATATCAGTGAAGTCCTCTCAAAGTCTGTACCATTGAAACATAAGGATCCAGGTTGTCCTACCATCCCATGTATCATTGGTAATACTCATATCGATAAAGCTTTTAGACTTAGGGGCGATGTCAACTTGCTTGGTATTGATCTACCAACAACTAGGTGTCGGGGAACTCAAGCCAACTAGATGTACACTTCAGTTAGTGATAGATCCGTTAAGGTCCCTATGGGTGAAATAAACAGATGTATTGATAAAGGTTGGAGACTTTATTTTTCCTGTTGATTTCGTAGTCCTGGAAACACAACCCGTTTCCAATCCCAAAGGACAGATACCCGTGATCTTAGGAAGACCGTTCTTAGCCACTTCTAATGCTCTCATCAACTGTAGAACTGGTCACATGAGCTGTCTTTTGGGAATCTCGCTGAACTTAATATTTTCAATCCAGAAATAATATTGATAAGCACCTTTCAAATCAATTACATCCAAGAAAGTTTAAGTAAGTAGAGAATGAATCGACATTAGTTTTGAGGAAATCTTTCATGAGGAACCTGGAAATCTTAAAAATTCAGATTTGATTTTCCAAAATGAGGGAACCGTGTTGAATACATGCCTTTTGAATGCAACATTCAAGAACTCTTTTCGATGAGCTTAGATTTTGAAAGAGCAACCAAAATGTCAAATTGTCATTAATCAAAAATCTAAGTTCAAAATGCATAACACCAATAAGACCTACCTTAATTTGTCAGAAAACACATTGCAAACCTTGGAATTTTCGAATTTGAGAATATCATTGATTATATCATCTTGAAATTTTTAAATTTCGTAGAATTTTCAGCAATAATAGGATTTAATGTAGAATATGAGCTTCTCATGTTTTATCTTTTATTCTACATTTTTATTTTTGTCCCACAATAATAATAAAAGAATTTATTCTTCTCTCATGTGAGTTTCTTGTTCTTTTCAAAAAAAGAAGAAAAGAAAAAGAAAAAGAAAAAGGAGAGAATAAATTTTGACTCCACCTTTTCATACCAAAGATAATTACAGATTTTTATCATTGTTCAAGTCGACCGAACAAATGTAAGTGCTTCCATGCTTATCTATTTTACTTTGTGTAATAGAATTTGCATTGAGGACAATGCAAAATTTAGGTGTGGGGGTGGGAATTAGTCATTTTGCTCTTTATCTTAGTCATTTTTCCTCTTCTTACCATTTTCTTTCTTTTTTATGTCATTTTTTTCCTCTTTTCATAAATAAAAAAAAAAAGAGTCACTTGCCAACTTAATAGAGTTGATTAATAATTGATCAATTTGATAGAATTTAAGTCTTCTAATCCTTAGTTGGTTCTATACTCAAGTTTACCTTTTATGATAACTCCAAATAAATTTCTTAAGAAATGATTTTCAAAGTAATTTACTTTACTTAAGTTGTAACTTAGATTTTTAATTAAAGTAATGAAATTTTGCATGCCTAACTTAGAGTTGAAAATAATTTTTCAAGTTGTCTTGATTCAAATATTGTTCAGAATATATATACATATACACACATATATACTAACTTAATAAATAGAAGAAAAATTTCTCTTAAAATCATTGGTGGTTCTATTTTACTAAGCCTAAGTTGACTGAGTAATTAAGCCCGAGGAGTATTTCTATGCTTAATGACCTAAGCCCAATTGGTTGGGATTCATTGGCCCAAAACTCGCTAAATGGTCACTTAGAAAGCCGATTAAAAGAACAAAACCACCAAGGAATAAAGAGTAAAAAAAAAAAATCATACTAACCATGTTTTTGTATATAGTTATATTTGTATATGTTCTTGAAAAATAAAATGGATTAAAAGACTTGAAGTTGTTTAAAACAAAGGGTTAGCATGTTCGTTTCAAAACTTTTAAATTAAATTTTGAGTTAAACTTGGTTTTGTATAACTATAATGAAAGGATTTTCTTAAGAAAATTACATTGGAGTTATGATAAAAACGTTTTCTTGAGTATTAACCAACTTCAATTGGAATGTTTGAAGATATCAAATGAATTAATTATTTTATTAACTTCTTTAAATTGGCAAGTTGACTGAATTTTGTGGGTATATTCACTGCAAACCCTCACGAGACTACAACTCGTCCACTAGGGTAACCTAGGATTTAAAGGCTTGTTGTATGTGCTAAATACAACCGCGATTCCTGCGAAAGTGAGTTAGGTTTTCTTTTTATTTTCTTTGCTAGAGGACTAGCAAAAGCTTAGGTGTGGGGGTATTTGATTATCACATTTTAATTACATTTTTTATACCCTTATTACCTATGTTATATGAATAACGATATTACTAATAATCATTTTTATCTTATTTTACAGCTAATAAAGAAATAATGAATAAAAGCCCAAATGACTCAAATTCTCAATTTCTACCAATATTTGAAGCCCAAATCGAAGACAAACCAAGGCCCAAGATACCAAATTGATCCAAGAAAAATTCGTGAAGAAAAATCAAGAAAAGACAAATTCGGTTGGGAACCAATCGGTTGACCAACGGTTGGCCAACCGGTTGGTAACAATTGATTGCCGATCGGCCAACCGATCGGTTCTCAACAGATTTCAGATTAATGGTGGATTTCTCTTCCTTTTGGCTAGGTTTGATCCAATGGTTCACATCAACTCCGTTGGGCTATAAATAGGGGTGAAGGTGAGTGTTTTGAGTGTGAAATATTTTGTAAAACTCCATTTGGAGAGGAGGGTCACTCTTAATTGAGAAGACCTTCCAAAATTGTAACTTTGTTACACAATAAATGAAAATTTTCACCCTTCAATTTCCTTTCTCTTCTTCTAATCCAAGGACCAAAAGGAGGATTAGATTAAGATCGAGTTGTTGGTTTCTATTTTATTTCTTTTTCATTTTCTTTCTTGTTCATTTATTGCTTTGTAGCTTAGATTTACTTTCATGCAATTTAATTTCATGCAATTTACTTTCATGCAATTTACTTTCATGCAATGTATTTAATTCTTGTATTTACTTTCTAGAATAGATTTTCCTTTTCTTTAATTCACCTTGAGGCTAGAACCTTCTAGGGAATTACCCTTTTCTAAGTGTGGAGCTAATATTTGTGGGATCCTAGATTGTTTGAAACTAGCTAACAATCCAACTCACTTTCATGATTGAGATAAGCTAAGTGGATCTACTCTAGATTCCTCATATCTTTAATTAATCCTCCATATTTTATTTTTATTTTCCACTTATCCTTGTTTTCCATTTGTTGCTATTTTCCTTTATTCTTGATTTTGATTTTCCTTTACTCTCTCCTCTCTCTCTCAATCTTGCTTTTATTTTGCATTTATTTTCTCTCAATCTCATTTTCCCTCCATGTGCATATAATCTCAAACCTAGTTTTGTTATTATGTGCATATAACCACCACCACACTCTCAACTTTATTTTTCTCCTCCTTGCACATAATCCACAATCCACTCTCTTTAACCTCTCCACATCCACTTTCACCATTTTATCATTTTCATTATATTTGAATAAACTCCTAATTGTCGCAACATAATTTGAGAACCAAAACTTGAGCAAAACTCTCCTACTTTCCCGCTCCTGGGATCGATAATCTTATATACTATAACTTGATAAGGGTTGTATACTTGCAACTTAGGAGGTAATCGTTTATTTCCCATTAACTATTCATGTCTATTGGAATGTAATGTAACATGACTTGTATTTCATATTTCCATGTATGCTATTTATGTGATGTAACATGACTTGTAATTCATGCCGCTATTAATGGTGTATTATTAATGGTGTATTTTATTTTTGATCCATGTATGCTACTTATGTGTTGTAACATGACTTAACATTCATATTAGGGCATGTATGCTACTTATGTAGTTTATTTTTTTGATTCATATTTCCATGTATGCCACTATTACATATATATGATGATATATTCATGTTTTACATTGCAAATAGGTATGGCTAAGAATGGGGAAGATAAACAAAATAGTGGGTCTCCTTCAAATGCAATGCCAAGTCCTACACATGGCATTAATAAGAGCTTCATGTCATTTCAACCACCACCTTTATCACCATTCCCACCGTGATGATGGTCATTATAGTGGAATGACACGCAGCCCATGTCATACATGAGCATGCTAAACATCCACAAGGTTTATTTCATCCCACTTATAGTTCTCAAAGTAGCGGGCCTCCTCAATTTTCACCAACAATAGGTGATTCGGTGGTAAAGTAATTCATAATTTAGATGAGGAGGAGCAAACTTAGCCTATAAAAAGGGAAGAAATTAGCACATAAGAAAAAGGTCCCGGCAACAAGGCTTAACTCAAGGGGTGTGGCTAATAAGAAGTGGGCACCAGAGCACGATAATGTGCTTATCCCTTATCTTGCAAAGTTAGCAAAAGATGGAATGAAGCCAGATAAGAACTTCAAAGCAGAAGCTTATAGAATGGCAGCTATGAAAATAAACATGCAATTCAGACAAGATTTTAATCATCTTCATGTGGTTAATCACTTAAAATGCTTGAGAAACAAATTCAGTGATATGAAGGCTTGCCTTGATATAAGTGGAGCTGGGTGGGATGAGGAAAATCAAATGATTACCCTGGATGAGGAGACTTTGAAATCATGGACACAGGTATATTACTTTCAATATCAATAGTGCAATTAGAAATTTATTATATTTGGTGCACATACTTGTAAATTTCTAAGCCTTGTGGGTCTATTGTTATTGCAGGATAAATTCAATTTTAGGCTCAAAGCATACATAAACAAGCCTCTCCCTCACTTCAAAAATTTACAAATCATCATGAGTGATGACCAAGTTAAGGGTGACTTTGTTAGAGCTGTGTTTGATGACATTGGCTCTAGTAGGTCCATACCTATTGAAGATGATGATAATATGATTCCAGAACATAGTGAAACTGAGCCACAATCTGATGCTAACAATGGAACAGAACCTACTAGGCCACAAAACAAAAGCAAAGACAACTTTAAGTTATCTTCTAGCAAAAAATCTAGAAAATCATATGATCAAGATGAATTGTTGTGCTCCTTTGTTGAGACAATGTCTCAGTCCATCAGAAATCAACACATGGTTCAACACATGGTTCACTGGACTGAGCAGTTGGCTTCAGCGTTGAAGGAACATAGCGATGACTATTCTGATGTATTTCTTGACAAAGTGTTAGATCATTTATATGATGATGAACGTGAGGCGAGAAGGTTCATTATAAAAACCAAGGAAGCTAGGAAGAGGTACATCATCTCACTGATCGATGAGCAACATTGGACTGTTAGCTAATTTACTTGCACACTTTGATCACATTTTGGAGGAGTATTTTGCTTGTGCACAAGTAAACAATGCTATGAACTTGTGTATCTTGACAGTTGCAAACTTTTGATAGTTGCAAACTTTATGTAATTGCAAACTTTATATAGTTGCACACTTTATATATGATGGCATGTAATTGGTACTACTATGATTTTGTTGCAGGTACAATGCATATGGGAATGACCAATGAGCTTATTTTTTGGACTTTATTAAATGCTACGGTATGCATTTAAAAGTTTATTTATATGAGCAATGATGAGGATAATAAACTGATGATGCAGCCTAGAATTATTTTGTGATGTTTAGGCGAGGCAATCCCTCAAAATTGCAGCCTACATTGCATCATAATTTTATAGGCGAGGCAATACTTTATGACAAATCAATTTATATTCTGAGCTCTAATTATTTTGTGATGTTTATCTCATTCATGTTGCTGTTGGTTGTTCTTGTTGGTATTTTTGAGCTTGTGAGGCTCCGTATTTGGGTATTTTGAGCTTGTTTAGCTCGTTCTTTGCTTCTTGTTGGTTGTTCTTGTTGGTATATTGATCTTGTTTAGCTCCTTTAATTGGGTTTATTGAGCTTGTTTAGCTCCTCATTTTGTTAGTTTTATTGCGGCTGGTTGGAGCTTGTTTAGCTCCTTGATTGGTGGGTTGTTGCTACTGGTTTGAGCTTGTTTAGCTTCTGTTGCTGCTGGTTTGAGCTTGTTTAGCTCCTCGTTTTGTTGGTTTTTTTTTGCTGCTGGTTGGAGCTTGTTTAGCTCCTTGATTGGTGGGTTGTTGCTGCTGGACTGAGCTTGTTTAGCTCCTGTTGCTGCTGGTTATAGCACTTTTAACTCCTCGTTTTGTTGGTTTATGTTGTTGTTGGTTGGAGCTTGTTTAGCTCCTTGTTTTGTTGGTTTTTGTTGTTGCTGGTTGGAGCTTGTTTAGCTCCTTAATTTGATGGTTTTTCGGTTTTTTTTCGCTGCTGGTTTGAGCTTGTTTAGCTCCTCGTTTTGTTGGTTTTTTTTTGCTGCTGGTTGGAGCTTGTTTAGCTCCTTGATTGGTGGGTTGTTGCTGCTGGACTGAGCTTGTTTAGCTCCTGTTGCTGCTGGTTATAGCCCTTTTAACTCCTCGTTTTGTTGGCTTATGTTGTTGCTGGTTTGAGCTTGTTTAGCTCCTCGTTTTGTTGGTTTTTTTTGCTGCTGGTTGGAGCTTGTTTAGCTCCTTGATTGGTGGGTTGTTGCTGCTGGACTGAGCTTGTTTAGCTCCTGTTGCTGCTGGTTATAGCCCTTTTAAATCCTCGTTTTGTTGGTTTATGTTGTTGCTGGTTGGAGCTTGTTTAGCTCCTCGTTTTGTTGATTTTTATTGATGCTGGTTGGAGCTTGTTTAGCTCCTTGATTGGTAGGTTGTTGTTCCTGAAAAGAGCTTGTTTAGCTCTCATGGTCACGATGTTTTCTCGGTTCTATTTCTGCAACTGATTGGAGCGTGTTTAGCTCTATGTTTGGATGGTTTTTTCAGTTGTTTAGAGCTTGTGTAGCTCTCTGGTTCATTGGTTTTCCGGTTGATAAGAGCTTGTGTGATTGGTTTTTTCGTGATTGATATTTGGCAATGATGATTGTCTTTTACGTAGAGAAGAGCAATCTAATTTACAGTTTTTATGTACAGATATGGAATTCTGTGATGAGAATGCAACCTACATTGAATCGACGATGTATAGGTAAGGCAATCCATCATTAGAATGCAATCTAAAATAAAGCTGTAAGTTATAGATGGGGCTTTCAACTTCGACAAACAAGACTTAATTCTGAGCCATTACAATATCAATTATTTTTGCAAGTACAATTACATGACATGCGGTTTACAATGATGTAAATAATACAAAACAACACTACTAAAATTGCCGAAATTTTCCAAACTAAGAGTTGTTTTTCGACAAGCTTCAATTCTTGCTTCAGCCTCTTTGATTTCAAAAAATATTTATCTCCGAACCTTTTTTCTTTGGAAAATTGGTGTCCTTGGTTGCTAATTTCTCCTTCTTCATGCGCCCATTCAAAAAAATTACATTCTTTATTTGGGTATTTAGCACACCCCCAATAATATCGCCCCTTATTTTTACCATACTTGCAAACTTTCATGGGTGTTTGGATATTGCAATCGCACCAAACTTCAAAACTTTGAGGGCATTCTTTTGATTTCATGTTTGGTTGGAGGAGATGAAACTTGTTTCGACTTGAGGTATGATGCTCCATATTTATAGATAAGAAGCCCTTGGAACTAGCCGTTGGAGGCATTTTGGTTTTTAAAATTTGAACATGGGAATAAACTAGCCGTTGGAGGCCTTGGAATAATTTTGACTTTTGCCAAATTTTAAAAAACTAGCCGTTGGAGTGTTATCATCCATTTATCCCAAAAATTGGAATTCCAAACCAAACAAAAGAATAGGATTTGGAGGAGTTCTATAAAGTTGGAATCCATATATTTTTTATGTGAAACAAACATAGAAAGAGGAAAAAATGGGATTCCCAAAAATTCAATGACATCCAACAAATTTTTATAGATTAGGTTGGAATCCATAAAATAAGTGGGATTCCTAATCCTATTCCTATTTTTGTTTGAACCAAACATGCCCTAAAAGGGAATGTGCAGTTAGTACCACTTGCGATCTATGTTCTTTTTCTGAAGAATCAATTGAACACCTCTTCTTCTCTTGCTCGGCAGCAAAAAAAGTTTGGAACTTCTTCTTCCCTGGTAAAATGGGAGTAAAATCTATAGACACAATTTTTTTTGTCTTGTTGACAGTAAAGAAAATTTCATTTCTTATACCTCATTGAGGATGTTATGGAATCTCTTACTTCCTACAATTTGTTAGTGCATATGAGAGCTAGATATAATTTTACTTTTTGGGGAGCACTGTCGAGTCAAGAGTGATTATTGCTAATTGTGTGTACTTTTTAAAATTTTGGACAAGTGCCTATGAGAAGAAGAAAGCCAACTTTGATCGAGGTGGCAAAGGAAACCCACAACATCAATGAGCAAACAAGGAATGATGACGGAGAGGACAAAAGAATATATATCCATGGCAAGCACAGTTTAGCTTTGGTGTTTTTTCCCTCCTTTTTTTTGCCTACAAAACTATGAACTATGTTTTTCGTTGTGGCTCCAATGATGATGCTTTTTATTTTATGAAATCTTAACTGGTTATATTTATAATAGGTTCAATATGCCATTTAGCTGGTCCTAGCTTGTGGTGGTGACGATCATTGGTTCGCTCCTCATACTCTAGGATATAGCCACGTGGTTATCTCCTCTCCTATTTTAGATATAAATGGGTTACTTAAGGGGCTAACTTTGCATCACTTTATGTAAATATTTTTTTTCTTAATATATTTTCATGGGTAGTTTTGTTCTTAATATATTTTCATGAGCAAGACATATTTGCCCAGCATTTTTACCTAGAAAAAAGGTTAAGAGGGATATGCGAATCACATTCTAATGTTTTGAGATGTGAAAATTCTTGAACCATTGTAAAACATGAAAATTTTGAAAATAAATATAATCTATAAATTCTCTTTATACATAATAGATTCCAACTACTAGTGAAAGACTTTCTCCTTTAACAATTCCCTTTAGGGGCTGTTTGGATGTTTTCCGTCATTTTCCCCCAAAGTTGGGGTTTTGAGGCCGGAAAATTTTCCGGCCTCAAATCCTACATGATTTAAGCGTTTTTCATCACTTTCCGGGCTGTTTTGACAAACCAAACATACACTTTTGAGGGAAAATGTCATCTTTTCCATCACTTTCCTCCACTTTTTGTGTTTTTTTAACCAACCAAGCAGCCCCTTATTCTAAAAACATAAATGAATAAGGCCAAATGATAAGACCTTTGGCTTTTCTGAGAGCCAAACAAAGCACCGAAAAAAGTTTTTTCTTGTGTAGCAAAGAAAGAACACGGGACCCGTGCAAGCTGTCGCTCCTTGATGTGAGGGGAGTGGATATAGGTAATGGCTTAGCTGTACTCCAATGTGGTGTACGACATGGGACCCAATTACTTTCACAGACAAATTGGTATGGGGCTCAGCATACACAGCTTTTAGTAAGGTTTCTTAATTTATGAGTTTTCTCGAGGTAATTTCACAAAAATCCTCCTACTTTCGGGGGTTTTCTTTTCATATAATTCATCGGAACTAGGTCTATCTCACTTAAAACCCCTGAACATTGAAGAGTCTCACAAAGTGGGCAATATATCAACAACACTCTTTCGGGTCCCGTCTATGTAGCCTGAAGACCATGTTGTTTTTTGTATAGTGATATTTAAAAATAATCTGGGCCTACCTTTTTAGTCTATGTTTGTTTTTTTATCTTGCCTAGTCTATTTTTAAGGAGGGATAACATAATCGCCCAAAAATGGACTACAATAAATCCACCCTACCCACATCTTTACAATCCGGATACTAATTATCTAGAGGATTAAATTTTTTGACAAAAACACCCCTAACTTTTCTAATTCTAACGTCTTTTTCATTTATTATATCGAGTTATTTTTCTTTCTTTTCGTTTTTTTTTTCATGAGATTTTTCCATGTTATTTTCCCCGGCTTTTGTTCCTGTAAGTTTTAGTTTTGGGTCTACCGCAAACAAAAAGAATGCAAAAAACCATACTTCTTCAATTGGTCTCCGCTGCTAAAAACGAGACTTCTTCAATCGGTCTCCGCACATGTCTGACTTCGTTGCTACTCTCAGACATCTACCATTATAAAAAATATTACATGTAATGAAATTATAATTAGTTGTATTCTATTCATTAAATATGTAATGGAATTATAATTAGTTGTATTCTATTCATTAAATATAGTGTCATCTTAAAAGCATGCTTATTGAATTGTTGGCGGTGGATAAAACCAAGAAACAATTGTAATGCTTTCAAGAGGATCTGTATCCTTTTCACGATCCAATAGAAATTATTATCATTAATCACATATGTTTACTATTTATTAAAAATTATAATTAATTTAAACGAAAATGAAACAACTGCAAATCATAAAACTTACGATATGTGTTAGCTAAGCACGGTTGTTTTATTGTCATATAACATGTATAGGATGGCATGTTTATTCTTCCGACAAGATCATGCCCAAATTTGGAAAATTTTGCCAGGCACATCTGTCAATACAATATTAATTGACTTGGGTTAAAAAGTCATTATGGTTATAATATTAGTCGGAATAGTAATAGTCCTCCTAAAAACAAACACTAGTTTAGATTATTTGAAGTTAGTCTGAATATTAGTCCATGTGAAATCAAACATTGTGTTGGACTAAAATGGTCCCAAGATAATACAGTCTGTTGAGGATCGATATCGTCGTTTGGCTCAGAAGCCTGCTTCAATCAGTCACGATTGATCCTTCTCAAGTGCACCACCAAGGATACAAGGGGACAAAGCCACACAGTCTCTCACAAAGAAAGGGGGGGATCGCACAAAGCAATGGACGGAGAAAAAGCCTCACAGAGAAACGGGGAGAGGATCGCACAAAGTCCCTCTCGATCTCATCCCTCGAGCTACTACCAACCCTTCTATATATAGGGAAGAGGGCAGCCGTCACGAGAGATCGATCCTAGGGTTTCCGAGGCAGCCGTCGAGAGGGGGAGAAGAGGAAACTAGGGTTTCAAAGGCGCCGACTAAAAGAGGAAAGAAACCGAGGGTCTGTAGTAGAAAGTGAACTGGCCTCTCCATCAAATGGGCCGGCAGTTCATGGGCCAAACAAATAGCAACAATCTCCACCTTTGGCTCAAGGTAGTGCACTGAAGAAAGGAATACGGAACTGCAGGACTCATCATCGCCATAACATTACCATTACCTGTATGATCACAAAGAGGATACAAGCAATGGAAGAGAATACACAAAGTAAACTCGATCACAAAGATCGGGCAAGATCACCAAGCATGCCAAGTCCATTAAAGGACCGAACTCTACCAAACGGTCATCGAAGTTCAAAGGGAAAAATCACAACGCTACTAACAAACACAAAGTAAGTTAATAGGCCACAAAGGCAAAGATACAAAGCAAGGGGAAAAATAATTACCCAATGTCAAAGTTCAAAATTCTTTGACACGAGATAAATTTTTCAGCAGGCAAACACTTAGTACCCATGCCAGCCGGATTAAATTCTGAGGGAATTTTCTCCAACTTCACAATACTCTTTTCAACTATATCCCGAATGTAATGAAATCTGACATCAATATGTTTAGTTCTATCATGAAAAACAGGATTTTTGTAAAGTTGAATAGCAGATTGACTATCAGAAAATACAACCACATTTTTATCAAGAAAACCAATTTCGATATAAGGCCCCTAAGCCAAATAGCTTCTTTAAAAGCTTCAGCAAGAACATACTGATTCAAGAGTAGATAAAGCAACAATGGGTTGTAGTTGAGATTTCCAACTTATGCAAGAGCCACACAAAGTGAACACATAGGAAGTAGTAGATTTTCTATTATCTCTATCATTTGCATAATTGGAATCTACATAGCCAACTAGTTTAACACCTTCTAACACTTAGAGAAGGTTAATCCTACATTCACGAGGATTTTAAATATCTTAAAAGCCATTTCAAGGCATTCCAATGAGGCATACCAGGATTTGACATATATCTACTCAAGCAACTAACTGCATATGCAATGTCAGGTCTAGTGCTAACCATGAGATACATGACTGATCCTATAGCATTCGAATATGGCACCTTCTTCATATCATTTATTTCAGCCAGCTTTGGGGACTGATCCTTACTCAACACAAAATGGGAAGCAAGAGGCACATTCACGATTTGGCATCGACATAGCAAATTTACTCAAAAGTTTTTCGACGATGGACTTTGGTTTAAAACTAGCGAGATTTGTTTTTGTCTCTAATAATATTCATGCCTAGAATTCTTTTTGCATCGCCTAAGTCTTTCATGTCAAAATTTTCACAAAGATATTTTTGAACATGCTCAATGGACTTCAAACAAGGGCTAACAATCAACATGTCATCCACATAAATTAAAAGAAATACAGTACGAGTCTATATTCTTATAATACGTGCAATGATCGCAGAACTCCTTTTAAACTTTAAAGATTGCATGCATTTATCAAATCTTATATTCCATTGCCTAGGTGATTGTTTTAAACCATACAAAGCCTTTTTAACAAACACACATGATCGGGCAATTTAGGGTCCACAAAGCCCTCGGTTGGTGCATATAAATATTTTTGTCAAGGTCACCGTGTAAGAAAGCGATAGTTACATCCATTTGTTTTAATTCCCAATTAAAATGAGCAACTAAAGCAAGCATAATTCTAACAAGAGTGAATTTGACAACAGAGCAAAAATTTCAAAGATAATCAATTCTCTCCTTTTGAGTAAATCCCTTAGCTACTAACCTAGCCTTAAACCTAACACCTTGATTCTTGTTTCACCTTAAATGACCACTTACAGTCCACTCTGAGAACAACTAGCGGGTTTAGGAACAAGTTTCCATGTTTGGTTAATTCTCGTGGATTCCATCTCACTCTTCATAGCACTAATCCATTCTTTAGAATATTTTGACCTTAATGCTTCACTATAAGTCTTAGGTTCATTGCACTCAAGGGATTCAAACACATTAAAGGCAAACTGGGACATATAACAATCAGTCAAATTGCAATCTCTATATCTATCGGGTTTCCTAATGGTTCTTTTATTTCTATCCCTAGTGAGTTGATAATCATTCAAATCATGCATGTTATCTATTTCGTATATTATGCTCCACCTCATTAGGAATAATCTCATCTTGATTTTCATTAATTATATCATTCAATTTCTCTTGGAGGTAATTCAGATTGATTAATAATAGGCATTTGCTCCACCTCATTTAGAGCATCATTTTGAAATAGGAGCAGGTAAAGATAAACAAGGAAATTCATTTTCATTAAAACAACATCTCTACTTATTACTATCTTAAACCCGGTTCACTCTTATTCCAAAGCCTATAACCTTTTACCCTTGAGGTATCCTAAGAAAACACATTTCTTAGATCTAGGTTCTAACTTATCAATCCTTTGATGCACATAGCCAGCACTCCCAAAATTCTCAAGTTAGTTAAATCAAGAGGTTTGCCCGTGAACACAAATTGTGGCATTTCCTCCTAAGGAACGAAGGAGACCTATTAATCAAATAAGCATGATAAACAAGACTTCTCCCGAACTTCTTGGAGAGCCGGATGTGGCCAACATAGCCCTCACCCTCTCTAAGAGAGTTCTATTCATCCTTTCGGCAACCCCATTTCTTTGTGGTGTGTAGGGAACAGCTTTATGTCTTTTAATACCCCAAGTAGCACACAAGTCATTCAATTGTTTGTTACAAAACTCAAGACCATTATCTGTCCTAAGAGTTTTAATTTTCTTTCCGTTTGGTTTTCAATCATAATTTTCAGTTTTAAATTTATCAAAAACTTGATTTTTGTTTCATGAGTAAAACCCAAACTTTTCTAGAGTAATCATCAATTATGGAAAGAAAATATTGGTTCCCTCCATGTAGAAACACTAGAGGGACCCCACACATTAGTATGCAAATATTCAAGTACATCGGTACACTTAGGCGATTAGGAAAGAAGAAACGGAAAACTAACCCTATGTTGTTTTCCTAGCACCTAAGATTCACGAAAGGGATGGTGGATATTTTATCACTACCAAAGTGACCTCCTTTATGCAAAATTTCTAATCCTTTATTACTCATGTGACCTAATCTATTATGCCATAAAACAGATTTATCACCTATCACGAGTTAACGAGAATCAAGCACGGGTTCACATGACAAACATACAAGTTATTTTATTTTTCGTGATAAAAATAACAAGAGACCCTTCGAATTTTCATAACCCCTTTACCCCATTTTCCCTCCAAACCATCATTTTCTAGAGATGCACAAGAAATCAAGTTATAACTTAAATCGTGAACATGCCTAACATTCTTCAAAGTAAACTTCGAACACGAAAAAACCTAAGGCATACATCACGGTTCCTAAAACATTGCTTTTCTTTTCATTTGCCATTGACACAAAGCCATTCTCTATTTTCTTGTAGTTTGAAAACATGTTTTTAAAAGGAGTCATATGAAAAGTACAACCGAGTCTAATAACCAATCGGTTGCACAAAGAATCGGACAATCTGAGAGTTCAAATATGCATAATCACAAAGATTATTAATCATGAAAATTTCACCCATTTTGCCCTCACAGACTGACCATATTAGCATGATCATTTTGCTGATATTTCTTAGGTTTAGGACAATCTTTAATAAAGTGACCGGTTCATGACAATTATAGCATTTTTAACTTTAAACACGGACTTTGATCTACCCCTTCCATTTTAAATTTTTCTTACTTGATTCCCCATTACTTGCATTCTTTTGGTTATTAGACCTATTCGAGGCCTACCCTCACATGCATAACCTCACGGAATTTTTATTTTTCCTGAATGTTTTAAATCTAATTCCTTACTCTTAAGACCATTGATCACAATATCAAGGGTAACTTCATCTCTACCATATTTAATAGCAGATTTTACATCACTATATGAGTCGGAATAGCATTTAGAAGTGCAATAGGAGTATATTAGTCTATATGTTTATCACCTGCTAACTTAATGTCCGAAATAAGTTTTGTGAAAACATCTAGGTTCTCCTCAATGTCCTTAGACATATCCAATCTAAATTTGAAAATTTTTCAAGCAAAAACATTTTCTTGGGTAAAGAGGTTTCTGTATATAGTTCTTCAAGTTTATCCCAAAGGGTTTTAGCAGATTCCAAAATTCCAACTTTTCTAAGCACAGAGTCAGATAAGTTCAAATAAATTGTGGAACATGCATTTTCGTTCATTCGACCCTTTTTTCTTGATTAATGGAAGCCAAATAAGTCTGACCAATAGCCCTAACAGACTTCTGTTGAATTAAAATACATTTTATTTTTTGTTTCCAAATGCTAAAATCAGATTTTCCGTTGAATGGAACCAAACCATATCGAACCATACCATAGTGATTAGTAGCAGACATTCTTCACACAGAAAAAGTAAACGATGAGCACGAAGCTCGGGTTCAAACCCTTTGTGCTTTCTCACGAGCACAAACAAATTTCCACTTCAGCAGTTAAACGCAGCGAAATAAACCCAGAGATTTAAATGCAGTGAAAAGGGAAAGAAAAAAAAAATTGATAACCACAATCACTGAATACTGTAATATACCTGAGCGAAACCCTATGAGAGGGTTTCGACCTTACTGTGGCGATCCGGCGTTGCAATGGCGATGCGGCGGTTGGCCGGTTGGCTGCGGTTGATTGCGGTTCGGCTCAGCGATCTCGCTGGAACGGTGGCTCAGCGAGATCCAACGACAACGGCCGGCGGTTTTGAGCGGCGGCGACTCAGCGAGGCTCGATACCACCGTTGAGGATCGATGTCGTCGTTTGGCTCGAAGCTTGCTTCAATCGATCCACGATTGATCCTTCTCAAGTGCACCACCAAGGATACAAGGGACAAAGCCACAGTCTCTCACAAAGAAAGGGGATCGCACAAAGCAATGGGCGGAGAAAAAGCCTCACGAGAAACGGGAGAGGATCGCACAAAGTCCCTCGATCTCATCCCTCGAGCTACTACCAACCCTTCTATATATAGGGAAGAGGGCAGCCGTCGAGAGATCGATCCTAGGATTTCCGAGGCACCGCCGAGAGGGGAGAAGAGGAAACTAGGGTTTGAAGGCGGTGGACTAAAAGAGGAAAAGCAGAAGTCGGGTAAGTAGAAAGTGAACTGGGCCTCTCCATCAAATGGGCCAGCAGTTCATGGGCCAAACAAATAGCAACACAGTCTCAGGACTATAGTTCGAGTATTACAGTACCTTCTCGTCCGAGGATAAAAGACAAATGTGGCCGAAGTGTGGAAAGTTAGAATGAGACGTAGGATCCACGCATTTGGGATTTACTTAGTAGGTATCGGAGATTGATTTGAAACTTCAACCTAAAAATTCTCCTGCCTTGTCAAGATTTCCCTCATATTTGGAAAAAAGAAAAAGAAAAAACAACGTCAGAGGACGTGGAGTGAAGACAGGCGGAAATATGTTTAGTTGTAGAATAATGGAAAATTAAGGAGAGAAAATTATAGAAAATACCCATAAAATGACATAAATCTTTGAGAAGTCTCAAAGCTAATATTTTTCTCTCTCATTTCAAATTTTCCTATTTATTGACAAAATGGCTCTATCTCTTTTCTTTGGAAAAAGAAATAATTAATCAGGAGGGCATTTTATTATTCAACACGTCACACAATAGCCATGAGATCTTGTTTGATAGAAAAATCAGAAATAAGAGGATAAAAATGCTAACTTTAAAACTTGGAAAGATTTATATCATCCGAACAAACTTTAAACGACTTCCTAAAATTCACAAAGAATAACTATAAACAAGATGTAACTATGAATGCCATAAGTTTTAGAGTATAAACAATATAACTCTCAACTCTTAATAAAACTCCGTAGCTTTTGTGGCAGAGATGTTAAGATAGCATTATAGCAATCTAGGTAGAAATCTTGCTAATCAAAATATTATGAATTAGATTAAAAAATAGATATCCTTATGGAAATTCACATTTTGGTTCATAAAAGGCCTTTAATTTGCAAGAGTATGTTTAAATATAAAAATATAACAGACAATTTTATTAAAATTTAATTTAAAATTTTGATATAATGGTAAAAACTTCAGGAAACAAAATAATGAGAATAATACCGTACAAGCCTGACAACGATGAACAGAGAGAAGATGTGAATTAGAATGGATAAGGACAGCAGGTAAAAAGCGAAGTACATATATAAGTTATAATGGCCCACTCTGCAATTCTTTGCATTGTGAGATGAATAGCTAATCCAAAACATCGTTATTGTAAGTATGGCTTTTCTTGGAGTAGGCCCTTGCTGTGGTCCAAGAAATGAAGCATGAAATGGTGCGTTACGGAGCGCATGAAGCCAAAGAAGAGAAGCATATGAAGCACCTACCGCTGTACACGTGGTTAGAGTCCTGGAATTTTTTAGACGGATACAATACTTAGGCTTGTCACATGACTCACATATGACAGACTGACAGTCTATATTTTATTTTATTTTTATTCGACTTAAAGAAATAGGGAAGGATCAATCACGGTGTAGACTCTTTCTCTTTCTGGTGTTCAATTACACCCACAAACCTCATTGAGGTTTTTAAGTAACTAGTTATAGGAGCATGTACTTTACATATGGATAAATATTTAATTGTTTCTTTTAAAATTACGTCTTATTTGTAAAATAGTTTATACTATTTGTTTAGGGGAGATATTATAATATTAATCTATAGGTAGGATGCACGTGCAACACGCACGTGGTCAAATAATTTGATTATTTTTTAGGTTAATGTTATTATTATAACTCTTTTAAATAGTTCATGGCTACCATACAATATATTGAGCTAAATAAAATTAATTTTTTTAAACATCTACTTGATGATGATTATAATATGGTGATAATTTTTGTGGACTAATATCAAACTTGCTATTGCATTGATTTTAATTGTCATTTCAAGTGTTAAAACATTGATCTAACAGATATATCAAATATTCTAAGTAGTAATTTTTTCACATGTTATGCCATATAGCAAATTCATAACACGATGGGAAATCCATAATAAATACATACGTGAGAAAATTCACATGAGACCAACAAAAGAGATTAGTTACATGGTAGACAACATCAGTTTAAGAATATAGATACTATATATCAAGATGTTACTTGTTATGGTCCTGAATCCCATTTAATCCCTAATTTATGATTAGAAAGAAGAAGTCCATGCATCAGGTAGATATACATTTTAACCTATTTGTTTAAAGGCAATCTGGACTCGCCAGCCGAGTCAATTTGGACAGGTCACTTTCTTTGCTTGGCCCAACCATTCGAGTTGATCAGACCCCTTCAAGAACGACTTGAAGCGCAGTACTAGTCGGTCCCTCGGCCGACTAGCTTCATGGACGACGCGAAAGGCGGTACTAGTCGGCCTTTCAGCAAATTATCTTCATGGACGACGCGAAAGGCGGTACTAGTCGACCTTTCAGCCAATTGTCTTCATGGACGACGCGAAAGGCGGTACTAGTCGACCTTTCAGCCAATTGTCTTTGTGGATGACGCGAATGGCGGTGTGAGTCGTCCCCCTGGACACGCGACTGTTTCCACTCATCCAGAGTGGTTACTTCAACCTAAACGACGGTTACACGAAGTTTGATCCCGACAATACGTCAATATCGCATTAAATGCATTGTCAGCCCCTTAATTCCTCCATCTCTTACAGTAATTAAGACTCCTCAAACTAGTTCGGCTGCGGACGTCGTCAATCCCATCTCATTAATAGTCAGGGAACAGCACTAACTCTTAGATTAACTCTTAGCTTAACACCTGTAAAGACCGACCGCCGTGGCCGACAACGAAAGACACTTACCCAGTCATTAGTCTACACGTGGAGGAGGGATGTTGACTCGTTTACTAGTTTTCTTACCAAATGAAAAGATGAAAATACCCTTCAACCCTTCATATCAATAGCGAACCGTTCAATGGAACAAGTAAGTGATCTCTCCCAGAAAAAATCCTATTTCGTTAACTTCTATATTTCCTGACATACTGACTTGACCGTCGGAGGGATCACCGGAGATCCCAACTCCGTCCTTCCACAGGTTCTTTCTCTGCCATAGGTAAACCCTCGGTTAGCCAGCATCACCGGATATTAGAAGAGAAGGCGGACTCCACTCAATCAATAACTAATCCAACAAGAGTTTCGTGACTGTGATTTCATACATCAACTGTTTGGCGCCCACCGTGGGGCCTGCTTTCTTCCTCTAGCAACCATGTCCGGAGGCGATGATCTTATCAGATTGGGGAACCTACCAGTGGGCTACGTTACTCAAGCCCAACTTAGGGATTCCAAAGATCACACAAGCAGTACAAGCTCAGCTCAAAGCCTTTGCCGATGAACTCTTCAGCGCTTCCTGCGCCCGCGGTCGGCCCGACCACTTCGGCTGCTTACCCGGCCGTAATTCTACCTCCTCGTGATGCTCAGCAGCTTGCGGTGCAGCAAGTACCGATCCTGAAAACTCCTCTCATCACCAGGCCAAGAAGGGAACAACAAGAACGCGCCTCTCAACCGCTATAGACGCAGCCGACCCCGCGCGCTAATCCAAGACGCCGCCCTCAAATCTTTGATGTTACTGATGAAAGCCCTGGACCAAGTCGTCATGAGAAGGAACCAGACGTCGAAGCTTCGAGGCCTCTCCGCATAGGACACGCCGCTCCAGCTCCCACAGCCCATCAACCCACCGGCGGTTATGATCAAGCATACCTACCCGTCGCCGATGCCATTGGAGGGAATACTCCCTTTACTGACTCTATTATGCAGGTGCCTACTGAGAAATTTAAGATGCCTACAATAGAGAAGTATGGTGGCGAAAAAGACCCTGCAGAACATGTTTAGAATTATTATGACACTATTATTATGATGCATGCACCGGAGGAGACCATCTGCCACTGCTTCCCAGTCACCTTGACAGGAAGCGCAAAGCTTTGGTGGAATGCCTTGGAGAAGAAGTCCATCGACAGCTTTGAGGAGCTTAGCTGAAAGTTCATCCATCACTTTTTGGCCGACTCCAAACCCAAAGTACCTCCCCATGTACTCATTCAAACCAAGCAGGAGCCGAGTGAAGGCCTCAGAACCTACATAAAGAGATTCCAGGCAAAGAGGCTAGAAGTTGAAGACCCAGGAAGTCGAGTTGCCATGGCGGCCTTAGTGGCGGGATTACGGCCTGGTGATTTGTCCAAGGCCCTTGCTAAGAAACCCATCAAGAGTTATGAACACTTGATGGCCAAGGCTCACGCCTACATGAACATGGAGGAAGCTGAAGCTTACAAGATTGCGGCAGACGCAGCAGAATCCAGTCGGATGACTATCCCTACCTCCACAGCCGCCCCGTACGCAGCTACAGTAATCCCTCAACCTACCAAACCGGCTCCATTTGTTGCCCCAGCTATGACTCCGGCCGTCTCACCAATCCAGCCGACTCAAAATTCACCTCGAAGAGAAGAACCCAGAAATGTTCCAAGGAATCCTCCCCCAAGAACAACAACCGTAATAGTCGGTTCGACAAGAGGGACGACAGAAGAGTGGACGCTCCTCCCCCAGTTTTCACAATCCTCAACACATCCCTCTCTGGGGCCCTTGATAGAGCCCAGAAGAAGGGGCTCCTTACTACCCCCCACCACCGATGAGGTCAGATCCTCAAAGGAGAGATGAGCGGTAGTTTTGCCGATATCATAGGGACCATGGTCATAACACTAGCGACTGCCGTGCCCTCCAGAGAGACATTGAGGACCTCATCAACAGGGGCTTCTTGAAGAACTTAATCAGGAGAGATCCACCTCCCAAGGGAGATGATCAAAGGTCTCGATCACCTCGACCGTGACCCGACTCGAACCACCAAGAAGTCGGGCAAGGCAACCGAGGCGTCATTAATACCATCAGTGGTGGTTCTACTCTCGGAGGAGAATCTAATAACGCTCACAAGAGATATGCCAAGCATTCTCTACCAGTGAATAGTTGTGATAAGAAGCTGCGGTTGGATATGCCCATTTCTTTCAGTAATGCTAACTTGGAAGGAGTCGAGACGCCCCATGGCGACCCCATTGTCATCTCAGCCGACATCAATGGCTTCGAGGTGAAAAGAATTATGATAGACACAGGGAGCTCCGTTGACATCTTATTCTTAGATGCGTTCAACCTCATGGGCATTGACAAAGCGAGGTTGCAGCCATCTCTGGGCCCTCTCATTGGCTTCACAGGGCACTCTCAACTGCCGGAAGGATTGATCACTCTCCCCCTAACGGTTGGACGTCCCCCTGCCAGTCGACTGTCAACGTCCAATTTGTGGTGATGGATATCAAGTCGGCGCACAATGTCATTCTAGGCCGGACATCCCTTCATCTCTTGGGGGCTATCCCATCCACCTACCACCAGATGATCAAGTTCCCAACACCGGGTGGTGTTGGGATGGTTAGGAGCAACCAACGAGAAGCCCGAGCTTGCTACGTGCTCTCCACTAAGGGGAAGGGAGTGGCCACAGCCATGCCCATTGAGAAAATGAACCTTCAATTCGAGAAGAAGATGGAGCGAGAAAGAATGACACCGGTTGAAGATCTGCATGAAATCCCAATTGACAGTGAAGGCAAAAAGACACTCAAGATCGGATCCAACCTCACAGAGCCGCTGCGAGGAGCTTTGATCTCTTTCCTCTTGGCAAACCTTGATGTGTTTGCCTGGGGACCGGAGGACATGCCAGACATCTCCCCCGATGTCATTTGTCATGAACTCTCTGTCGACCGACATAGCAAGCCAGTTCGACAGAAGAAAAGATATTTAGGCCCCGAACGGCAGAAAGCGGCAGTAGAAGAAGTTGAACGACTCTTGAAAGTTGGCTTCATTCGGGAAGTCCAATATCCTGAATGGCTAGCCAACGTGGTGTTGGTGAAGAAAGCCAACAGCAAATGGAGGATGTGTGTAGATTTCACGTACCTCAACAAAGCTTATCCTAAGGACAGCTACCCTCTCCCGCGCATAGACCAATTGGTGGATGAAAGTGCGGGACATGAGCTGTTGAGCTTCTTGGATGCTTTTTCAGGCTACAATCAGATCTGCATGGCGATATATGATCAAGAAAAGACGTCCTTCATTACAGACCAGGGCATGTTCTGCTACAATGTGATGCCTTTCAGTCTCAAGAATGCTGGTGCGACCTATCAGAGACTGGTCAACAAGATTTTCAAATCTCAAGTTGGCCGTAATGTAGAAGCTTATGTGGACGACATCTTAGTAAAGTCGAAGTTAGCTGCTGCCCATATATCTGATCTTGAAGAGACCTTTTCCACCCTCCGGTGTTACCGCATGAAGCTTAACCCGACAAAATGCGCTTTTGGAGTGCAGTCGGGAAAATTTCTAGGGTTCATGATTACCCAGCGAGGCATTGAGATCAACCCGGAGAAGATAGACGCCATCGAGCGACTATCTGAGCCGCGCACCATGAAGGACATCCAGAAGCTCAACGGCAAGATAGCCGCCTTGGGGCGTTTCCTCTCCAAGTCTGCTGAGAGGAGCCTCCCTTTCTTCAAGATGCTTAGGGGAACCAAGGACCCCAGGAAGAAGTTGGAATGGACCGAGGAATGCTGCGCCGCCTTCAAAGAGCTCAAAGCATACTTGAGCACCAAGCCGTTGTTGAGTCAACCAGCAGAAGGAGAAACCCTATATTTGTATTTAGCCGTCTCTCCTGAAGCTGTCAGCTCCGTTCTCATTCGAGAAGAAGATCATGTCAGAAGCCAGTTTATTATATCAGCCGGATCCTCAGAGCAGGAGAGTTAAAATACCCTCTGGTCGAAAAGGCGTCCTTTGCCCTCATTACAACTGCTCGTAGGCTTCGCCCTTACTTTCAAGCACACTCCATCATTGTGCGAAAAAGCCTACCATTAAAGAAAGCTTTGGGGAGTCCGACCATCTCTGGAAGAATGGTCGCTTGGTCGATTGAGCTTAGTGAATATGATGTGCAGTTTGAGCCTCGCACCACCATCAAAGCTCAAGCTTTAGCCGACTTCCTCATCGAATCAACATCGCCAGATGGCGAACCGGCAGAACTTCCTCCCACAGATCAATCCTCACTAGCAGAAAAGGAAAGCAAAGAGAAACAGTCGGCAACTCCCCCTGCGTGCTCCACTCCCGAGAACGACTTGCCAGAATTTGCCTCTTGTGGCAATTGAGGGTGGACGGGTCATCGAATGAAGCCGGAAGCGGAGCAGGTATAGTTCTGCGCAGTCCAGATGGCACAGTTACTGAGCAATCCATTGCCTTTGAATTCCCTGCTTCAAACAATGAAGCCCAGTACGAAGCACTTATCGTCGGTCTAAGAGCCGCCCTGACAGTCAAAGCTAAAAGCCTATACATATTAGCCGACTCCCAACCCGTAGTACATTAAGTTAATGGCAAATATGCAGCTAAGACAAGAGGATGATTCAGTATTTGAAGATAGTCAAGGATTTGTTAGCCCAATTGGCAAATTTCAAGGTTGCTCAAGTCCCTCATGCCCATAATGCACGAGCAGATGCCTTGTCAAAGCTAGAATCAACTAGTTCCATGAGCAGCCCAGGGCCTATCTACACTGACACACTCAGACGTCCCAGCATTGTAGAGGCTTCTTTGGACGTCATGCAAACCGACACTCTTCCAGAACCTTGTTGGATGAACCCTATCATCCAATTTTGACCAGTGAGTCCGCCTCGGATCTTCTTTGAAGCGAAGTGTCTGAGAGGAATGCTCGTTGATATCTCATGATGGACAATCAGTTGTATCGATTATCCTATCATGGCAGTGGTATAGGACCTTATCTTTGATGCTTGCGACCTGCTGAAGCTGACTATGTGTTGAGAGAAATTCATGAAGGCGTCTGCGGAAATCACCCAGGAGCAAGGATGCTCGCTCAGAAGGTCATTCGACAAGGATACTACTGGCCCACAGTAATAGCCGACTCCAAGAAGCTCGTCTCGAAGTGATCTTCGCAGAAATACCAAGAGCTGCTGCCACGGAGTTAACCCCATCTCAAGTCCCCTTCCTTTTGCCTAGTGGGGCCTGGATATACTGGGACCCCTCCCTCTTGCTTCGGGACAGCGCAAATTCCTTATAGTCGTTATCGATTACTTCACCAAGTGGATTGAAGCTGAACCCTTGGCGAAGATTGGGGAGAGCAACATTACTAGCTTTGCTTGGAAATCTATCGTCTGCCGATTTGGTGTCCCTCGTTCGTTCATCACAGACAACGGCACCCAATTCAGCAGCAAAGGATTCCAAGACTTTTGTGAAGAATGGGGGATTCAACTCAAGTTCGCCTCAGTAGCTCACCCCAAATACAATGGACTGGCAGAAGCCGCTAACAAGTGTATCCTCCAAGACCTGAAGAAGAAAGTAGACAATGCAGTCGGAAACTGGGTCGAAGAGTTGCCAAGCATCTTATGGTCGTATCGGACGACTCATAAAAACTCTACTGGTGAAACTCCCTTCAAGTTGGCCAATGGGACGGAAGCGGTGACTCCAGTAGAAGTCGGCATGCTTACCATCCGCCTACAACACTTCGACGAAGATGTGAATTCTGCAGGGCTTCGGGTAGAACTAGACCTCGTCGATGAAGTCCAGGCTACAGCGTTGCACACCAAATTGTCAATCAGCAACGAGTCGCCCGATACTATAATAGCAAAGTCCGACCGAGAAGGTTTCGTGTCGGCGATCTTGTTCTCAGAAAAGCAGCGTTCAACAAGAACACCAAGCGTGGCAAGTTGGCGCCCAATTGGGAAGGACCATACACCGTCCTTGAAGAATTGCGACTAGGCACCTACCAGCTCAGAAGCATAGATGGAAGGATCTTACAGCACCCATGGAACATCGAGCATCTTAGGAAGTTTTTTCAATAAATTTTGTATTGTAAATCTTGTTCAAGATCTTTCAATATAAATAGACTTTTGCCCCTAATTGTTATTATCTGTTTTATATTGTCCAAGGAACGTCTTAATGACCTATTTGCTAAAAGGCAACGCCCCATTCACTGCAACAGATCGAAGTGTCCTTCCTGCTAAAAATGAGTTGTAACCATCCAATTTCACTTGGCGAGTAGGGAAAATCTCTTGGTTGAAGCCGAGTTCAGGAGACCCTTCCGGTTAGGCTGAGTCAAGAAATCCTTCTCGTCAAAACGAGTCAAGGAACCCTTCTCGCCTAGCCGCGACAGGTGATCTGACTCGCTCAGTTAAGAAGACACCCCACACGCTAAGTCAAATCAGGTTATCCCACTTCGTTAAGCCGAGTTGAGATGCTCGTATCTGCTTGCCAAGACAGAACAACATCAAGGTGACGGTCATCTTTCGGCATTGCCAAGTCGCCGCTCCCACTGGGGCTGACTCCAAAAGACAAGCTTTCTCTTTGCCTAAAAACAGAGATCGATAATGTCGAAAAAGACCTAGGCGCCACGTAAGTTCTAGACACCCAACCTACGGGTTGTCAATTACCGAGTCGCCGCTCTCACTGGGGCCGACTCCAAAAGATAGGCTTTCTCTTTGCCTAAAAATAGAGATCGGCAATGCCGAAAAAGATCTAGGTGTCACGTAAGCCCTAGGCACCCAACCTACGGGTTGTCAATTGCCGAGTCACCGCTCCCACTGGAGCCGACTCCAAAAGACAGGCTTTCTCTTTGCCTAAAAACGGAGATCGGTAATACCGAAAAAAGACCTAGGCGTCACGTAAGTCCTAGGCACTCAACCTACGGGTTGTCAATTGCCGAGTCGCCGCCCCACCGGAGCCGACTCCAAAAGATAGGCTTTCTTTGCCTAAAAACGGAGATCGGTAATACCGAAAAAAGACCTAGGCGTCACGTAAGTCCTAGGCACTCAACCTACGGGTTGTCAATTGCCGAGTTGCCGCTCCCACTAGGGGCGACTGACTAAAACCTATGGGTTATCTTAACATCCACAACTTCAAGACCAGGACACTCGGCTGCGGCTCATTCATACACAAATTATACTTGTTTTGCTCTATCGGCCGACTCAACTCATTTGACCTTTCGGTCGACACGGGTCCAGGTACTCGTTAAAAATAAAATTGTTTATTATTTTCCATGTTATGGTGAATACTACGTTATTTACCCGGCTTATAGACATAAGTCAGAGTAGCAACCGGCACTACACGCCCATCAGATGCAAGAAAGCAAAATAAATAAAGAATGGAGTATTCAACACAAAGAAATGCAAAACAAATTTTCATTTATAATTTAACATAATCAATAAATGTACAATGGTCGAGATAACCCGACAAAAGTAGTGAAAAACTGGGCGACTAAAACTTGGTTAGGTGACATCTTAATTATGATCACCACCATCACCATTTTCATCGTCGCCGTCCTCATCTTCATCTTCGCCTTCACCCTTGTCTCCGTCCTCATCCTCGTCCTCATCGTTGCCGCCATCTTCGGTGCCTAGCTGCACTCCTGCCCCCCTCTCCTCTAAACCCTGCAGGATGGGTAGCCAGTTCTGTACTCGAGGGGGGTAAGTGGGGCCTAGAGGTGGGGGAACACCGGGAGGAAGCTGGGCCTTTAAGTAATCAAAACCGGCCTTGACGACCAGCGACAACTCGACCTTCCCCAATTGCCCATGTCGATACGCCTCGATGATCTCCCTCTTCCCCTCCTCTGACGTCACATAGTTGAGTCGAGTCTCAACAGATCGAACGTCATCTAAGGCCGCCTGGTGAGCCGTCTTTGACTCATCTAACTCAACCTTTAGACTTTGGAGGGCAAGTTGTTCAGAGCGAACACTCTCTTGAGCCGACAGCTTTTCACGCTTCTCGGCCCCAACTTGCTCCTCCAATTGCTCGACTTGTTTCCTCCACTCAGCTATCTCCCTCTTAGAACCCTCGACCGTCTCCTTAAGTTTGGCCGCTTCATCTTTCAAACTCTTTATAGTAGCTAGCTACTTGGTATGATGAGTCTGAAGATTAGCAATCGCAGATTGCTTTGCCTCCAGCTCGCTACGCCACTTGGCGTCTACCCCTTCCTTCTCCATCTCGAGAGCCGCTGCCCTCTTCTCAGCTTCTGCCCGACCTTCCTTCTCTTGAACAAGTTTCCTCGACAACTCGTCAGCAACTTGCATCAAGTGGGCAAGCGGTTAAAAAGCTCCTCCCCAAGCAGAGCCCCTTGAATTTGATAACTTTGGAGGGCCAGCCTCAAGCCAGTCGAGAGCACCTCCCTTAGTAGATCCAAGTCTCGGGGTGGCAGGTGTGGCGGCGATGGTGAGCCCTTCCCGATAGAAACACGGAATCTTCCTTATGGAGAAAGCGGTCGGGGATAAACCTATCACCCTCGGAGGGATCCTCCGTAGACGCATACCCCTCCCATAAATCCCCAATGAGGTGGGCTCGAAGTTCTTTCTATTTTGGGTGGCCAATCTCGGCAATCCGATGATAGAAAGGAATCCGAATGCCTGAACTCTCAAGTGAATTCAGAGGAACTGACCCCTGCGCTGACTCATCCGAGACAACCGACTCTTTTTCCGATCTTTGAGTCAGCTTGGAGGAAGCCGCAACAGCGGCACGCTCGATGGAAGTCTCCATGGTGGCAACTAAAGCTTCACACCCGCGGCGAAGCTTCGGCGTGCGGGGAGAAGGCTTATCTCGTTGGCGGCCTCACGGAGGCGACCGCGGAGAAGTAGGCTTTGGAGCTAATTTTTCAGCACCCACTGAAGCCATCCCCGCTGCCACTCCAACCACCTTTGGGATGACCCCCTCGGGTTTCTCCTTGGGAGCCGACTTCTTCTTCCTTTTCTTCTTATCTGGCTTGTCAGCTTGAGAGGCAGGAGCTACCCCTTTCAACATAGCGGCCATCTGGTCAAAATTCTGCTCCACATGTCGCCCCTCCTTGGCCGACAATCCTCCCCTTGCCCTCTTAAGGCGGTGAGACTCCACGGCTTTTAGCGAGGCCCGTGAGGGGCTTCGGTCGGGGCTTCCGAGGCTGAGGTGGCTTTCCTTGTCTTTGGAAGCCCCACCTGTTGGGTCTTTGGACTGCTTTGGGATGGCTTTAAGCAGTTCCGCCTCCCCCTCTTCGTCGGCCTGTGTTGGACGAACAAACGACGACCCCGCCATTCTCAACGAGGCATTGTCGAACAAATTGTGGATCTTGCGGGACCCAGAATACTGTCGGATTTTCTCCAAATCCTGGCGCTCCTTGGCAGAGAGAAGAAGAGGCTTCAGGGCATCCTTCTCGACTTTCGGCCATGAGCGGCAAGCCAGAATTGGGTCAGCTCCGAAAACCCAGACGAACCTTTCCTTCCAGTCTTTGTTAGACTCAGGAATATTCACCAACTTGCCACCCACATACCCGAAGAAGAAGTGAGCGTCTTTCTTGGTTGTCTTCACACTGACTAAGTGGCTGAACAGTTGAAGACTTGGCTCGACTCCCACTCGGTGGCATATCACCAGGAACGCCATAATCGTCGCTATGGCGTTGGGAGCAAATAGCATTGGGGAAATCCCCAATCGCTCGCAAACCCTTCTCACGAACGGGGGAAGGGCAAGACGTAGTCCATACTCCATATGGACTATGTACAGCGGCACCTTGTCGGCGTTATGCTCATACACAGCGCTGTTCTTCCCTGGCAAAGACAGCTTGAACTCTTTTGGAAGGTCATACCTCTCATGAAGACCCTCCAATTCTTCTTCCTTCACCTTCGTCTGCCAAGAGTTGAGGATACCGATCCTGTCAATTGGAGCGGAAGAAGAAGCAGCCATGGCGGAGAGCTTTGAAATTCAAAAAGATGGAGAAAGAGGAAATAAAATTTTCGAGAATGTGTAAAGAAAAACTCCCCAATGGGGAAAAGAATATATATAGGCACCCAAAGGACACGCGTGGCGGCTTTTGGGTGGCTCATTAATTTCGAGATCAATGGTCCAAATTGATTTCAGAATCCAAACCGCCTTACAGAAATCAAAACGCTAAAACTGCCTTTAATACCCCACATCTCTTCACCCAGAAATTGAAGCGACGTTGGCGGCTAAGGTACAGCTGACGTCATACCCTGTCCACTATAGTGACTTTTCCCAGTCCTACCTTGGAACTCGAATTCACTTGTCACCCAGGGGACCCAATAGACCTTAGTCGGTCGACCATGCAAATAGACGACCAAGAAAAAACAACAAAAATTGGAGAATCGACTCAAAATCAATGAGGCACTACTCCAATTCAACTGTCTTCTACAAATTCATCTCAACAAGAAAAGCTGAAAATTCGATAAGATAAGTATAGACGACTCACTGAGTCGAGTGACATGTTGTCATACCACAGTATATGGCGAAAAATCTTAAAACGATTTAAGTGGTGAAAAGTACTTTTATTCATATTTTCTTAAACTATATACAACAAAGAATGTAAAATACACAAGATAATAGGGCTTTAAACCTAAGCTACGAGAGGTCCATGTCGCCTCCGGGGGTAAGAGGCAATGAGACGCTCGTGGAAGGTGGAGGAGTCGAAGGGAGATCATGTACCACCTCGTCACTCCTCTTCCCACTTAAACTCTCACCAACATCGTGGTCAGCTCCACCAGGGGAGCCTTCGGCCGACGACTCAACCTCCTCCTCTAGCTCCTCCTCGGCCTCGCCTCCACCTACATTATAATGTGCTCCTACTTCCTCTAATTTAGAGAGGAGGCTTACATGGCTAGCTACGCTTGGAGGATACTGAAGTCGACCGGGGAACTCTTTATACTCAGCAGGAAGCTGCTTTACGATAAAGTCACTTCCTGCCTTACAAGCCAACATCACCTCGATCTTCCCCATCGAGCTTTGGCGAAACTCTTCAATGATAATAGGTCGATTTTTATTGGCGACGACCCGGCCGATGTCGTTGGATTCCAAATATCCAACTTTGCCCTCTGCCTCACGTAATGACTCCCTAAGCTGAGCACACTCGTCCGAAAGCTTCTGCTTAGCCACCAACTCCTCTTCTAGTCGATCCTTGGCGTGCTGCGCGATTTGATTTTCCAGAACTGCTTGCGTTACGGCCAAGTCTCGCTCCCTTAATGCTTCGTTGATAGACCTGTCTCCTCCAACACTGTTCTGGAGCCTCTGTTTTAACTGTTGGATCTCGGCTATCATTTCAGCATTAGCCGCCTTGAGTTCCCCTATAGTTTGCTCCTTCACAACCATCTCTTGATGCCAGTCATCCAGCTCAGCTTGTTTGGATGAAAGCTCCTTGATGACTCGATCAAACTCTTCGCTTTCGCTGACTTCTTGGGATGCCCGTGTCCTCCGAAGCTTCTCATAGGCATGATGGCCTTGAGCTAGCTGGCCATATATCTCCTCCTCCACAAGGCACCCTCGAGTTAAATAACTCCGAAGGATCACGTGAAGACCCACATCAGGAATCTTCTTTAATAATTTCTTATCTTCGGGAAGACTAAACTGTTCTACAGCCTTAGCCTACATATATCGAGATTGGAGCACCGACGAACGGGTATCCAAGTGGTTAACCAGGTTATATCAATATTCTGCATCGGGCTCTTTCTCATAGCGGCCGGTAGGGGGGGAGCATCCCAATTAGCAAGTCGCTCACTTTATTCTAAGCCCCCACTTCGGATTCGGCCATATAATATGGAGAGGGCCATCACGTGGGGGTGAAACCCGCCTCCTTGGTGCCAACAGGCTCCTTGCCTTGTCGGCGTGTCTGCTCTGCTTGAGAACCAGAAGCTCCCACTCCTGAACGGGCCTCGGCACCATCGAGAACCTTCCCCGCAGCATTTTGTGTCATGGTTTCGGTCGGCTGAAGGTCAACCCCTTCCTGTGTGTCAACTTTGGGCTCGGGTTCAGCTGATTGAGGACCAACCTCTTTCTCTGACTCAGACGATCTCGCCTCCATAGGGTTCGCTGCGCTTTCGCCCAGTCGTCTCGTTCCTCGCGGACCATAACTGGTCTTCTTCTGCCATGACCTTCGATAGCCGTAAGCGCCCCTCGGAAAGGTGCCCGTAGTCGCTTCCTCACAACCCATAGCCGCCGTTTCATCTCGACCCTGAGTAGGAACTACCCCTTTTGGGCCCGACTCCTGCCGCTGGCGCTTGGCCTATCGAGTCATCACTCCTTCATGAGGTTCCTCCTGAAGCTCTTCATCCGAAGCCGACGCCGCTGCGGCAATGGCACCAGCCATGTCTCCGAAAGTTACGTTGTGGGCTCTCGTTTCGTCCCGAGTGCTAGGAGGGACAGACAAGATTCCATGAAGCCGCAAGACCGACTTATTAAGAAGAGCATACATCGTTCGCGGCCTCGTGTATTTAAGAATCTACCCTAATTCTCGTTGTTCATCTGCCAACAAAGGTTTTGGCTCCAAAGCCTTTCTTCTTATTTCAGGCCAGTCCGAGCAACCTAGATTGGAGTCGTCTCCCTCTACCCAGACAAACCTGTCCTTCCACCCCTTATTCGACGTAGGAGTGTCAAGAATGATCTTGAATTCTCCTGTCGCCTGAAGGTGATAGTGGGGTGTTTTCTGGACTGTTACGCTGACCAAATGTCTCAGCACACTCAATTTAGGACGAATTCCCAACTAGTAACAGATGATGGTGAAGCCAACCAATATAGCAATCGAGTTGGGCTTCATCTGCATCGGAGACCCTCCCAATTCCTCAAACACCTTGCGGAGGAACGGATGTATGGGCAATCGCAGACCGCACTCCAAGTGTTTGATATATAGGGGAGCTCTCCCTCGCCGGTGTAATACAAACGCGACATGTTGGAGTCCTCAGCTTGAACTCCCTGGGAATATCAAACTTCAAATGGAGAAGCCGCATCTGTGCATCGGTCACCTTCGAACGGAACTCATCCAACAACTTTCAACGATCGGAACCCATGGAAGATGCTTGTGAGAATTGCCGAAGGATCGCCGGAGCTTTTTTCAGGGAAACGCAGAAAATAAAAGCTTATTCTCTCTTCTTCTTTCTTTCTTCGTATTTATAAAGGGGCCCACAAGCAATGGGCCAACCCGTAATCAATGAACAGGATTAAAGCTCAGAGCTCGAAACGTTGCATCGAAGGCCGAGAAACTGCTCTCCACATTTTGAGAGGCCTACCATCGGGCCCAGGAAACGAAGCGTCAATAGCTAAAAAGCTGTTCGCTGACGTCAGCCACGTCTCATCATGAGAATCTTCGCGATCATCCCCGAATGCACCTCTGTTCGTCCAGAACCATGATTTCTGTTTTCGCTCGCACTCGGTTCCAACCAATTCCGAGCGAAAGGGGCCAACTGTTATGGTCCTGAATCCCATTTAATCCCTAATTTATGATTAGAAAGAAGAAGTCCATGCATCAGGTAGATATACATTTTAACCTATTTGTTTAAAGGCAATCTGGACTCGCCAGCCGAGTCAATTTGGACAGGTCACTTTCTTTGCTTGGCCCAACCATTCGAGTTGATCAGACCCCTTCAAGAATGACTTGAAGGGCAGTACTAGTCGGTCCCTCAGCCAACTAGCTTCATGGACGACGCGAAAGGCGGTGCTAGTCGGCCTTTCAGCAAATTATCTTCATGGACGACGCGAAAGGCGGTACTAGTCGACCTTTCAGCCAATTGTCTTCATGGACAACACGAAATGCGGTACTAGTCGACCTTTCAGCCAATACTAGTCGACCTTTCAGCCAATTGTCTTTATGGACGACGCGAAAGGCGGTACTAGTCGACCTTTCAGCCAATTGTCTTCATGGACGATGTGAAAGGCGGTACTAGTCGACCTTTCAGCCAATTGTCTTTGTGGATGACGCGAATGGCGGTGTGAGTCGTCCCCCTGGACACGCGACTATTTCCACTCATCTAGAGTGGTTACTTCAACCTAAACGACGGTTACACGGAGTTTGATCCCGACAATACGTCAATATCGCATTAAATGCATTGTCAGCCCCTTAATTCCTCCATCTCTTACAGTAATTAAGACTCCTCAAACTAGTTCGGCTGCGGACGTCGTCAATCCCATCTCATTAATAGTCAGGGAACAGCACTAACTCTTAGATTAACTCTTAGCTTGACACCTGTAAAGACCGGCCGCCGTGGCCGACAACGAAAGACACTTACCCAGTCATTAGTCTACACGTGGAGGAGGGATTTTGACTCGTTTACCAGTTTTCTTACCAAATGAAAAGACAAAAATACCCTTCAACCCTTCATATAAATCGCGAACTGTTCAATGGAACAAATAGGTGATCTCTCCCAGAAAAATCCTATTTCGTTAACTTCTATATTTCCTCACATACTGACTTGACCATCGGAGAGACCACCGGAGATCCCAACTCTGCCCTTCCATAGGTTCTTTCTCTGCCGTAGGTAAACCCTCGGTTAGCCAACATCACCGGATATTAGAAGAGAAGGCGAACTCCACTCAATCAACAACTAATCCAATAAGAGTTTCGTGACTGTGATTTCATACATCAACATTACTAATTACTAGGAAGTTGAAAGTCACATCTAATGATTATGATTTTGATAATTAGTTCACTTTAAGGATAGGTAATAGAAAATCCGCGTCCAACTAAATCCTCAAACTAACAAAAGTGAAAAATCGCTCCTCAAGGCAAAATGTTCCTTTCAATAATTTCTTGCAAAAACATAGAATCATCCGAATTGCTAATGAATGCATTATCTCTCTCTCTCTCCCTCTCCCTCCCTCCCCCCCTCCCCCCCCAACCCTATCTCCTAATCATAAACCAGCTAGCTGCGAACAATGAAAACCGTTAAGAGCGTGTTTGGGATAGGGAGGGGGGAGAGATGCTGGCTGCGCATTGGTTGGGCCATGAGGAGGGGAAAGGGAGAGAAGAGATGCTACTACAAATATGGGCAGTCCAAACGGATCCTATAATGGTTCCACTCATTTGGACTAAAAAAGAAACCGTTTGGGAGGGAGAAATTGGTTTAAACCGTGTGGGCTAAAAGCGTCCCAAACGGTTTCGTTTTCAGCCTAAACGATTTTAACCGTTTAGGGCAGGGTTTGCCCAAACGGTTTCACCCATTTTGGTTGCCTATGTTTGTAGCATTGAGAGGTTTATGTACAAATTGGGCAATATAAAAAATAATTATTAGAAATGATAAAAGACGGAATTTTGTTAGTGAGGCATTTTCCCCTATCTGTGAGGGTTTAGCGAGAAAGCTCAAGGGGAAGAGAGTTTAAGGGAATAAATCAAAGTTTATAAGGATTTCCTGAGAAATGACCTGAAGTTGGAGTTTGTAAAATTTACCTTCACTTTTAATTAGCTTGGATTAGTTAACCGGACGCGGATATTAAGTAATGAAGCACGTTTTTTTAAACCATTTTGAGTTACCAAAATGGTCCTTGTTGCAAGTTGTATTAATAAACATGGACAAACAAAATCCTCAACTACGCGTACATACCGAGTTCGAATCATTGAGAAGAAGATTCAAACATCAATTCAAAGACATCAAAACATGGGATCACATAAATTTCTTTACAGGGAAAGTACCAGCTGAAGCAATCAACAAATATATCAAGAGTGAGTTTTTGGTATGTGACCAAAAAATATATATATCTATATTGATGCAATTTATTATAAGCAGATGCTTTGATGTCTTTAATGATGCAATATCAACATCTACAGGGAGGAAATTTTCATTGTTGCCATCTCGACGCATTTTATGCGGTGCATGTGTTTCTAATCTTTAAAAAAAATTATTTGTTCGGCCGCGCGCGGATGTTAACCGTAGTTACGTTGATTAAACATAGGACTTATAATTGTTTATTTATTATAACCGCATGTTACCATTGTACCATTCTTATATTTTCAGGGGATTATAAAAATTCTATGTCCATCAAACATTTGAGTTTGCTGACTACATTCGCGGCACTTTAACATTATGGTAACTTACAAATCTATACATAGAACTTTCTCAAAAAACAAGTCTATACACAGAAGCAATTTTTTTTAAAAAAGTAATACACTTGATAAACAACCATATAAACAGTAACCATATTTAAGTAGGAAAAGAAATCGAGAGTCGTTTATATGCCCAAGGGTGTTGGATCTTGTATGCAAGTCTAGAGGTGGTGAATAGGGTTGCACAGATATTTCGACAAATAAAAATATTGATCAAGTTATGTAGCAAACATAATTGCGAAATAAAAGACAAGCAATCACAAATACAAACATGTGAATTTTTACAGTGGTTTGGATAAATCCTACCTTCACTCTTCCTCTTCAACAAGAGGAGCTTTCACACTATATTAGAGATTCTTGTATTACAAACCCTAATCCAATGAGGTGTTACAAAGGCTGTTCCCCTAGTTTAAAACCTAAACTAGTCGTCTACACCCTAGCTCCCCACTAGTAAACCCTCAATTCACCCTGACTTGAGTACGCCGTAAAAAATAACTTTAAACCAAAAATAACAAATATCAGTTAAGCACAACTAGAAAGATCTTACAATCCTTTTGATTAAGATCGTTCTCCAAACGACATATTGTGGAGATCTAGAAGAACGACGATAAAACTGACATCCAATGGAAGCACTCCTCGAATGATTGATGATCGAATGATGAAGAACGACGTCGAGAATGCTTTCTGAGAAGCCTGAGCAAGATCCTTTCTCTTAGGTTGAAACCCTAGATATCTCTCTCTCTCTCTCTCTCTCTCTCTCTCTCTCTCTCTCTCTCCTCAGTGAGGAACTTCTATGAAAATCATGAGTAAAAAGCCTATATGCTCCCGACAATGAACGACTAAGATTATGTCCAAAACAGATTAAAAATTGTAAATATGATAACCTCCAATCGATTGACAACTTTAGCCATCGATTGGCTAAGTTGCCCATTGATTGGCAAAGTCGCCCATCGATTGGTAAGACCGCTCTGGACCTTTTACTCATCAATGGGTACTTATCAATCGATTGGTACATGCACAGTATTCTATTTTGTAGATCATAGCGAGAGCTTTCAAAAAACATACTATAATAGTAATTTTAATAACCGAGTCAAAAGTTATGGCTTGTGCAAGTTTCAGCCTGATGTTTTCAGTCTGCTGCTGATTGTTTTGACCCTATCTGGCTAAAATATTTATATCTTGAGTTATACATGTCTGAATTGAGTTCCATTTATTCCGATAGATTTATGACAAAGAGACGGACACACCCATATGATAAAAATTGATTTTCACTTTTGATATTTTTCTAAAATTAGCTATGATTAACTTATCATTTTGTTCTTCTGAACTTTAATTCTAACTTCCGGTAACCTGTATACAATATCTCAAATATATATTAGACCAATATGAGAGTCTGTTGTTCATCAAATTGAGTCAATTGCATAGACACGGTACTAACGATCTCTCCCTTTTGATAATACAAACCATAAAATTTTAAATCAAAAGAACACATGTTTGAAATACATGAAATGTATATAAGTCAGGTTCATGATATATGAAATATGATATGTAAGCTCTCCTTATATGTGTGCATACAAAAATATGAGATACATATTTATCAAGCTCCCCCTACAACTGGGTTTCTCTAGTTTGAAACTCGCACCCCCTTTTTCCCAAAAAATAAATTGTTCAAAAGTTTTTAAAATCAATTTCCAATTTCTAAAACTCTCATCTTTCAAAATTTCTCCCCTAGCAATAGAACACAACACTTTCACAGAACATATAAAAGAGATAAATTATTGAATAATATAGTCCAAATGGTAAAAGGAGAGTACTTGCAAGTCCACAAAAATTTATATTAATATAATATATATATATATATATATATATATATATATATATATATATATATATATATATATATATATATATATATATATATATATATATATATATATATATATATATATATATATATATATATATATATATATATATATATATATATATATATATATATATATATGGAAATAATGTATATGATAAGGTGATGCTACAATGAGCTACGCTAGAGAGTCATGGTTTCCACTTTACTAGTCACATCAGTGGATGGACCTCACCATTCTATCTCTTGAACTCATTTAAGAAAAATGCCACCTCATATACATGATTCCTATATATATTTATATATATATGAATGACAAGTTAATATCAATATATATGTGGAACCCATCAAATTACTTAGGTAATGCGTCTAGAGAAATCATAGCATCAATATGAAGTGTATCGAAAAGCGTGACTCAAATTAACAAACAAATATGATATGCATGCAAACAAGTCAATCTGAGCAAGCGAAAGAAGAAAATAGACTCAACTTTCATAGAAAGACCAAAATATCAACATATCATCTACGCCTTATAAGACTCACAAGGAATATTAATAGAGTTTGGAGGACAAGTACACAATCTCTAAACATGTTTCGTTTAGTATAGGATGACTACCCATTGAGATATGCAACTAACAATAAATCCAGTGTGGGTTTTAGACCATCTTTTTCTCGAGTATAGATTTTATATGAGTGTGGATTTTTTATCATCTTTTAGCAATACACATATATTTAATTTGACATTTAAGCATAGTTGCACACTAGCAAAAAAATGAGTGCATAGAATCCTTCCCAGAGCTTGTTTCATGTAATTGAATACATGCATATACAAACATGAAAGAAATTTAGAGTCAACTCCTGTCAACAACACACCATAATAGACACCACGAATCTCATTCACGCAATATGAAAACAAAATAAAGTGAAACCATAAAATACATGTTAATCAACAAGTCATTATCAAATATAATATATATAGATGGGAAAAATATGGATTTATTAAGAAAATGCAATCTCATGTGCCATTTAGCAATATTATGCAAAAACTCATCTCGAAATATGTTGACACATAGAAAGCCAAGTATTTATGATTTTTTTCAATATTTTTATTTATCAAATTTTTTAAGAAACAAAAAGAAAGAATTTTTTAATTTTATTTTTAAAAAGAAAAAACAAAAAATGAAATAAATAAATTATTTATTTTTAAACAAACAAAAGCGAGAAAGGGAAAATTATATACCAATAACAAGGACGATATATAAAATATGCCTTGCACTTACCCTAATGAGAAGACTTGCTAAACCAATCATTTATGCAAGCATTGTATACCTCGCAATAAATCCATGCTTGTATGTCAAGATTTTCTCAGACAACATATCAACAACATCTCCTTCGAGAACGAGAATTTTACAGCTTAGTATAAATATCATGAATGTTCTAAATGTAAATATTTGCATATCTATTAACATTCAAGTCAATTGAACCTATTTAAAATAGTCAAAGTTGCATGTGTAGTTTCGAAATGAATAGACATACCTTAGTCCATTACTCTTCTAATGGATAAGATATTATCATTAATCCCTCAACAAAACTAAAAAATAAGGAGTTTAAAAGAAGCATTACCTTTCTCATCAATTCCAACAATTTACCGTATTTGTTGATCTCAAAAATCACGTACCCTTTTCTGCTTGATCAGACTAAGGAACAGATTCTTATTTCCTATCCCATGCTTTGAGCAACCAAATCAAGATGTTGTCTTGCTATTTAGCCCGCTTGCACACCTATAATAAAAAAGATATGTGTGATCTAGGTATCCACATGTAGGCGTTAAAAATTGCTTATCAATACCCAAACAAGACTCGTAAACGGTGGGTTGACAACCGACGATCCATCCGACGGCGCTGACCGTAACGCCGCCGACGGATTACGCCGCGAAAACGATAAAGCCAGTCGACGAACCCATGAAGTGAGTCGAGAATCTGACCAATAAAGACCGTCGTGGAGAAAACCCGACGACGGCTCAACGAGGCGAAGTTGGCTAAACTCAAACGTTGACGAGACGGAATCAACCGTACTTAGTCCGCCGATGCAAACGAACCGCTTGAGCTCGAAGTTGATCGGACACGGACTCAACACAACGCGACATCACCGAGCAAAACTAAGCCCGAAGACCAAGAATCGACGAAGAATCGACGGAGAAACGACGAAAAACGACGCGAGACGACGGAACGCCGCGACGCGGCACCTCGGCCAAGTGGCCAAGGTGGCTCGGCCACTTTGTCGAGCCACCCTACCAACTTGTCGAGGTGCCCCTACCAACTTGTCGAGGTCTGCCAAGTGGCCGAGGAGGCTCGCCACTTTGGTCGAGCCACCTCGCCAACTTGGTCGGTGGTCGGCCAAGTGGCCGAGGAGGCTCGCCACTTTGGTCGAGCCACCCTACCAACTTGTCGAGGTGCCCCTACCAACTTGTCGAGGTGCCCCTACCAACTTGTCGAGGTGCCCCTACCAACTTGTCGAGGTGCCCCTACCAACTTGTCGAGGTGCCCCTACCAACTTGTCGAGGTGCCCCTACCAACTTGTCGAGGTGCCCCTACCAACTTGTCGAGGTGCCCCTACCAACTTGTCGAGGTGCCCCTACCAACTTGTCGAGGTGCCCCTACCAACTTGTCGAGGTGCCCCTACCAACTTGTCGAGGTGCCCCTACCAACTTGTCGAGGTGCCCCTACCAACTTGTCGAGGTGCCCCTACCAACTTGTCGAGGTGCCCCTACCAACTTGTCGAGGTGCCCCTACCAACTTGTCGAGGTGCCCCTACCAACTTGTCGAGGTGCCCCTACCAACTTGTCGAGGTGCCCCTACCAACTTGTCGAGGTGCCCCTACCAACTTGTCGAGGTGCCCCTACCAACTTGTCGAGGTGCCCCTACCAACTTGTCGAGGTGCCCCTACCAACTTGTCGAGGTGCCCCTACCAACTTGTCGAGGTGCCCCTACCAACTTGTCGAGGTGCCCCTACCAACTTGTCGAGGTGCCCCTACCAACTTGTCGAGGTGCCCCTACCAACTTGTCGAGGTGCCCCTACCAACTTGTCGAGGTGCCCCTACCAACTTGTCGAGGTGCCCCTACCAACTTGTCGAGGTGCCCCTACCAACTTGTCGAGGTGCCCCTACCAACTTGTCGAGGTGCCCCTACCAACTTGTCGAGGTGCCCCTACCAACTTGTCGAGGTGCCCCTACCAACTTGTCGAGGTGCCCCTACCAACTTGTCGAGGTGCCCCTACCAACTTGTCGAGGTGCCCCTACCAACTTGTCGAGGTGCCCCTACCAACTTGTCGAGGTGCCCCTACCAACTTGTCGAGGTGCCCCTACCAACTTGTCGAGGTGCCCCTACCAACTTGTCGAGGTGCCCCTACCAACTTGTCGAGGTGCCCCTACCAACTTGTCGAGGTGCCCCTACCAACTTGTCGAGGTGCCCCTACCAACTTGTCGAGGTGCCCCTACCAACTTGTCGAGGTGCCCCTACCAACTTGTCGAGGTGCCCCTACCAACTTGTCGAGGTGCCCCTACCAACTTGTCGAGGTGCCCCTACCAACTTGTCGAGGTGCCCCTACCAACTTGTCGAGGTGCCCCTACCAACTTGTCGAGGTGCCCCTACCAACTTGTCGAGGTGCCCCTACCAACTTGTCGAGGTGCCCCTACCAACTTGTCGAGGTGCCCCTACCAACTTGTCGAGGTGCCCCTACCAACTTGTCGAGGTGCCCCTACCAACTTGTCGAGGTGCCCCTACCAACTTGTCGAGGTGCCCCTACCAACTTGTCGAGGTGCCCCTACCAACTTGTCGAGGTGCCCCTACCAACTTGTCGAGGTGCCCCTACCAACTTGTCGAGGTGCCCCTACCAACTTGTCGAGGTGCCCCTACCAACTTGTCGAGGTGCCCCTACCAACTTGTCGAGGTGCCCCTACCAACTTGTCGAGGTGCCCCTACCAACTTGTCGAGGTGCCCCTACCAACTTGTCGAGGTGCCCCTACCAACTTGTCGAGGTGCCCCTACCAACTTGTCGAGGTGCCCCTACCAACTTGTCGAGGTGCCCCTACCAACTTGTCGAGGTGCCCCTACCAACTTGTCGAGGTGCCCCTACCAACTTGTCGAGGTGCCCCTACCAACTTGTCGAGGTGCCCCTACCAACTTGTCGAGGTGCCCCTACCAACTTGTCGAGGTGCCCCTACCAACTTGTCGAGGTGCCCCTACCAACTTGTCGAGGTGCCCCTACCAACTTGTCGAGGTGCCCCTACCAACTTGTCGAGGTGCCCCTACCAACTTGTCGAGGTGCCCCTACCAACTTGTCGAGGTGCCCCTACCAACTTGTCGAGGTGCCCCTACCAACTTGTCGAGGTGCCCCTACCAACTTGTCGAGGTGCCCCTACCAACTTGTCGAGGTGCCCCTACCAACTTGTCGAGGTGCCCCTACCAACTTGTCGAGGTGCCCCTACCAACTTGTCGAGGTGCCCCTACCAACTTGTCGAGGTGCCCCTACCAACTTGTCGAGGTGCCCCTACCAACTTGTCGAGGTGCCCCTACCAACTTGTCGAGGTGCCCCTACCAACTTGTCGAGGTGCCCCTACCAACTTGTCGAGGTGCCCCTACCAACTTGTCGAGGTGCCCCTACCAACTTGTCGAGGTGCCCCTACCAACTTGTCGAGGTGCCCCTACCAACTTGTCGAGGTGCCCCTACCAACTTGTCGAGGTGCCCCTACCAACTTGTCGAGGTGCCCCTACCAACTTGTCGAGGTGCCCCTACCAACTTGTCGAGGTGCCCCTACCAACTTGTCGAGGTGCCCCTACCAACTTGTCGAGGTGCCCCTACCAACTTGTCGAGGTGCCCCTACCAACTTGTCGAGGTGCCCCTACCAACTTGTCGAGGTGCCCCTACCAACTTGTCGAGGTGCCCCTACCAACTTGTCGAGGTGCCCCTACCAACTTGTCGAGGTGCCCCTACCAACTTGTCGAGGTGCCCCTACCAACTTGTCGAGGTGCCCCTACCAACTTGTCGAGGTGCCCCTACCAACTTGTCGAGGTGCCCCTACCAACTTGTCGAGGTGCCCCTACCAACTTGTCGAGGTGCCCCTACCAACTTGTCGAGGTGCCCCTTAATCAAACATGCCTTGTTATCGAGTGCAACCGCGCTTAAAACGATCGGAAAGGCCTGGTCTTTGATAGGTTCTACGACGAATGCCCGAACCCAAGTCAAGACGCCCGTAAGAAAAGATGGGCGCATGCATGAATTGCCGAAAGTGTTACCATCAATATGACCAGCAGAGGGACGCCGCCACGCGTCGCTCCCGGCATCGCGAACGAATGACTCGATTGCGGTCCGACCGTTAGACGACCCAATTATCGCAAGATGCGTATGATTACCTTCGAAGATGAAGTGTCGGATGTCGGCTCCGCAATGGCTTCGATAATACAATTTCAAAGATAGGACAACCTCGCCGCTCATGATCGCCGCTTGAACAAGTGTCCCGTGATGCTTGAAGAGGCCCTAACCAAGCAAAAGGACAACTTTAAGCTTGAATGGAACCGCCATGCGCCAGATGAGAGCAATGCATGACCAATGATCCGTGCAATAATGAACCGCCAAGGCAGCCAAGTCGCCGCAATAATGTCAACTTAACGTGATAGCTGCATTACGACGGGAGGGAGGCCAAAACGTAGATGATCGATCGCCAAAGAAAACGCTACCGATAACACCGCTATTCCTCCCCAAGTTTACCCGAACGGAGACGAGGGGAAAATGAGAAAATAAAGACCTCGAGAGCAAAATCAATACTTTGATTTCCGCCAAGAGGTAAAGAAGACGGTATACCATGTCCTTACCCAAGGGAGTGGGAATCAATCCCGATCCCACAAAATTCAACCTCATCAACTTTACACCGCTTGACGGAAGGATCGCCCACTCAAAGACTTGATCTACTTCAAGTCTCATCTAGGTGTTATCTCCTAACGAGCCCTTGATGGTTCGGTCATTCGCTGGCACCCTTCGTGAGCCGCTTCGATTGGTACCGCCTCAAACCGTGGAGCGCTAATAGCCGGATGATATGGAGGCCATGTTTCTCACCAATTTCTTCGACGATGACACCGAGGTATCCATCGGTTCTTTGTTGGACGAAACGTAAAGACGGGAAATAGTGGATAACTTCGCCAAGAGGTTCGTAAATAAGGCAATGAATTGCCGAGACCCGATAACGGAGAAGTTCATCCTCCAAACTTGTCATAAATCATTATTGGACGGTTGGAAGCAATGGAACCGCTAGCCGTCCGAGACCCTGGAAGATTTAAGGATACGTGGAGAGCAAGTTTGCATTCCCGAGAAGGAAGAAAGCGAGAGAGGTCACCTATGGTGGATGCTCACAAGCGTAACTTTGTCCCCGTGGCAAAGGTAAAGCGCCAAAGAAAGTCCAGACGCTTAATCAAACGCTCAACCGCAACCACAACAAAATCGCAACAACGCGGCACCACAACAATCGCAGCCTCAATGGCGCCAACAAACTCGAATCGAAACCATCCGCTCGAGGTTTCCCAAGACTTACTCGCTCAAGGACGAGGAAGTTCCGCATCTTCAAATACCTTCGAAAACAATAAATCCAGCTTGCCCCCAATTGTAAACCAAGAGGAGGCAAACAAGGTTACGGATCCTGGCACCGGCTTACCACAGGCGGTACACCATCCTACAAAGTTACGCTACCATCTCAAGGACAAGATTCGTGCCTTGATCGATGTTGAGTCATTATCCAAACCCTCTAAAGAGAAGAAGGTGGAGCAAATGCGCTCTATAAGCTTCGGATCGGCCTTCGATTGGTTCCAACCGACGCCAGAAGGTAGGAATGAAGATCGAATGAAGATCCTCACGGCAACGGAGAAGGGGCTCGCATCAGCACACCCACAAAGAACGGAGAAATCCTTTGGGTCCACCCCGACTTGCCGGAAGACGATCAAGGACTACATCCTCGCCAAAAGGAAGTCCAAGGAAAAGGCAAGCTATGCCATGCCGCTTCAAAGAATTCCAGAGAAGGACGATGAAAAGTATCCACCTTCCAATTTCCTAAGAAGAGCGGAAGTCTTCGCTACTAGGAGCGACACGAATACTCCTACAAGTATCCGTGACACTCCAAATCCAAACGCCAAGACGCTGTCGAACCGGGTGGCCACGACTCTCACTCGCAGAAAGGATTGACGGCATAAATGCTATAAAGAAAAAAGTACCAAGAAGGAGAAACACCTGTCCAGAAGCTCAACTCCGGCAAATTCCGATTCAATCGCCTGACAGAGGGATAGACCGAACATCGAGCTCTCCATACCGCTGACGCCATGGCCCGCTTGGCTAACATCCCGCCGAATAACTCTCTACGAAGGTTCGATTGTCAAAGGAAACCCGAAGCTCTACAAGAAGCTCGGCCGATTCGAGGTGTTTCTCACTGATCGCCGATTCCTAAGAATCGCGACAACAATGCAACTTGGCAACCAAGCACTTCCCCGCATTACTTTTACAAAGGAGGATATGCGACGAGAGATTCCAAGCACGATAGGCCGCTATACTTCACCGTATATTGGCTCTAGTGAAGTTAACCGATCCAAGTCGATCCGTTCCACAGGAGCATTATGCCCTCGCTACCATGTATCACCTTGAATCCCCGCCAAGAAGCCGGCATCAACAGCACAATGATCTATGGGTTTAACACCAGCGGTCTCTACGCTTGGTAAGATCCGATAAAGTGCCAAATGGGGATTTAAAGTCCAAGTCACCGCTATGTGATTGACGCAGACTTCCTATAACTTATTGTTGGGTTTAACCTGGATCCACGGTAACGCTATAGTCCCATCTACTTTCATCGTCTCAAATATGTAGACACTAATAATGAGGTCAAGACGCTGGTCGCGACAAACAACCGCTTAAGGGGTGGAGAATTTACTGATTTCTCCTACTGTGAATGCTCATGAGAACTTTGTCCCCGTGGCAAAGGTAAAGCGCCGGCAAAGTCTGCGTAGGCGCTAATCAAGCGTTGACTGCAACCACTATGGCGGTCGCAACAGCGTGCACCACAACAATCGCAGCCTCAATGGCGCCAACAAACTCGTAATCGAAACCATCCGACTCGAGGTTTCCCAAGACTTACTCGCTCAAGGACGAGGAAGTTCCGCATCTTCAAATACCTTCGAAAACAATAAAATCCGGTTGCCCCAATTGTAAACCAAGAGGAGGCAAACAAGGTTCTGGATCCTAAGTCTTGTGCTTACCACAGGCGGTACACCATCCTACAAAGTTACGCTACCATCTCAAGGACAAGATTCGGGCCTTGATCGATGTTGGAGTCATTACTCGAAACCCTCTAAAGAGAAGAAGGTGGGAGCAAATCACGGTCTCTATAAGCTTGGATCAGTTCCTTGGATTGGTTCCAACCGGCGCCGGTTGTGAAGGTAGGAATGAAGATGGTGAATGAAGATCCTCACGAACAGCGTGAGAAGGGGCTCGTACCGCTTTTGACGACAAGCGGAGAAATCCTTTGGGTCCACCACGACTTCTTTGGAAGGCGATCGATGGACTACATCCTCGGCCAAAAGAAGTCCAAGGGAAAAGGCAAGCTATGCCATCTTTGCCAGCAATTCGAGAGAAGGACGATGAAAAGTATCCACCTTCCAATTTCGGAAGAAAAGCGGAAGTCTTCGCTACTAGGAGCGGACACGAATACTCCTACAAGTATCCGGACACTCCAAATCGGGCGAGCGTTGTCGAGGCGGGGGTATTACGACTCCTCTCACTCGTGCGAGAAAGGACAACGGACGGTTGCTAAAGAAAAGCGGTGAAGCAAAGGAGAAACACCAGTCCGTGAAGCTCAACTCCGGCGATCCCGATTCAATCGCCCGACAGAGGGATAGACCGAACATCGAGCTCTCCATACCGTTTCGGCGTCATGGCCCGGTTAGCGAACATCCGGCGAATAACTCTCTGAGTTGCTCCGATTGTCAAAGGAAACCCGAAGCTCTACAAGAAGCTCGGCCGATTCGAGGTGTTTCTCACTCCAGATCAAGCCGATCCGGAAGAATCGCACAACAATGCAACTTGGCAACCAAGCACTTCCCTGCATTACTTTTACAAAGGAGGATATGCGACGAGAGATTCCAAGCACGATAGGCGCTATACTTCACGGGTATATTGGCTCTAGTGAAGTTAGCAGGATCCAAGTCGATCCGGGTTCATTAATGAGCATTATGCCCTGCGCCTCATGTATCACCTTGGAATCCACTGATGGTGGCATCAGCGAGCACAATGATCTATGGGTTTAACACCAGCGGTCTCGGCGCTTGGTAAGATCGGATAAAGTGCCAAATGGGGATTTAAAGTCGAAGTCACGCTATGTGATTGGCGAGACTTCCTATAACTTATTGTTGGAGTGGACCTTGGATCCGCGGTAGCGTTATAGTCCCATCTACTCTTCATCGATGTCTCAAATATGTAGACACTAATAATGAGGTCAAGACGGTGGTCGCGACAAACACCGCTTAAGGGGTGGAGAATTATTTTATCGATTCTCTCCTCTACGGTAATGAGTCGGCGAATCATCGGCTGAGCACGGACAGCTGAAGAAAACAGAAGCCGGGCTTGATTATAGTGGTGGTTTTGTGTTAAATGACATTGTACCTTGTAATCAATCTTGGCGATGAAGAATCGTCGGATGAACATTGTAATTGGCAAATTGCCGATGAATTAATAAATGGCGATTTAGAGTACCCTTTGTCTTTGAATGATGTAATGGCGGTTTATACAACCATCGAGTTGCACTTACCAACTTCGGTCTTCTTGCTTTACACAAAAGCAATTCCAAGACTCCTTTGGGACAACACTTTCGTCATCCCGAAGATCAAGTAGTGAAAAGACTTGGTTTACGGAAAGGAGATCACGGTTCAACGAATCATTTCTTAGAAGAAGATGAAGATGACAACGGGCCTATCCTCAACACATTCGGATATAGTCGAGAGACGGGTATCATGAAGAAGTGGGGGTGCGACTTGACACAAGGAGAAGGTCTATGTTTGGTGAGGTCCTCGAGTCCCTCCTAAAGCGGCATATGTCCCAAAAGGGAAGCCGGATAACTACTATGCATTTAGAAGGGGATTGGGATACTAATCCTCCTCGAAGATGAATGCTCATGGCTAATTGATAATAACTCAGTCCGTGAAGCTCAACTCCGGCAGTTCCGATTCAATCACCGACAGAGGGATAGACCGAACATCGAGCTCTCCATACCGCTGACGCCATGGCCCAGCTTGGCATCCCGTAATAACTCTCTACGAAGGTTCGATTGTCAAAGGAAACCCGAAGCTCTACAAGAAGCTCCGTCATTCTCGAGGTGTTTTCACTGTGATCGCCGATTCTAAGAATCGCGACAACAATGCAACTTGGCAACCAAGCACTTCCCCGCATTACTTTTACAAAGGAGGATATGCGACGAGAGATTCCAAGCACGATAGGCCGCTATACTTCACCGTATATTGGCTCTAGTGAAGTTAACCGATCCAAGTCGATCCGTTCCGTGGAGCATTATGCCCCGCTACCATGTATCACCTTGAATCCCCGCCAAGAAGCCGGCATCAACAGCACAATGATCTATGGTTTAACACCAGCCGGTCTCACGCTTGGTAAGATCCCATAAAGTGCCAAATGGGGATTTAAAGTCCCAAGTCACCGCTATGTGATTGACGCAGACTTCCTATAACTTATTGTTGGGTCGACCTTGGATCCACGGTAACGCTATAGTCCCATCTACTCTTCATCGTCTCAAATATGTAGACACTAATAATGAGGTCAAGACGGTGGTCGCGACAAACAAACCGCTTAAGGGGTGGAGAATTATTTTACCGATTCTCTCCTCTACGGTAATGAGTCCTAAATCAATCATCGCCCAAGGCACTGACAGCGTGAAGAAGCCGATACCGGCCGGGCTTGATTATAGTGGTGGTTTTGTGTTAAATGACATTGTACCCCTTGTAATCAATCTTGACGATGAAGAATCGCCTGATGAACATTGTAATTGGCAAATTGCCATGAATTAATAAATGACGCATTTAGAGTACCCTTTGTCTTTGAATGATGTAATGGCAGTTTATACAACCATCCGAGTTGCACTTACCAACTCGGCCTTCTTGCTTTACACAAAAGCAATTCCAAGACTCCTTTGGGACAACACTCGCCATCCCACCTAAGATCAAGTAGTGAAAAGACTTGGTTTACTAAAAGGAGATGCGCTAACCAATCATTTCTTAGAAGAAGATGAAGATGACAACGGGCCTATCCTCAACACATTCAGATATAGTCCGTAGACACCGGGTATCATGAAGAAGTGGGGTACGACTTGACACAAGGAGAAGGTCTATGTTTCTGCGAGGTCCTCGAGTCCCTCCTAAAGCGCATATGTCCCAAAAGGAAGCCGATAACTACTATGCATTTAGAAGGGGATTGGGATACTAATCCTCCTCGAAGATGAATGCTCATGGCTAATTGATAATAATCCACCGATGAGGGAGACGGACATTCGCCCGATTCTTCTGGTTAGATTCTACACAACTGGAGAAGCTTTCAAGGCTTTGATGTCAAATATGGCTACGGCCGATCCCGCTACTATTGAGGGTGATGAAGATATGCCAACATGGAAAGACCCATGGATCCATCAACTCAGAGAGCAGTTTGGGGATAGATTCGAACAAAGAGAACCCCCCACTAAGGACGAGGTAGTCCAGGTCAATATGGGTGAGGAGAAGCATCCTAAGCTCATAAACATCAGCAATACCCTTCCCTCGAAGAGAAAGAAGAGTTGATCGCCTCTAATCAGGAGTATATCGATGTATTCGCTGGAGTTATGAGGACATGCCGTGACTCGACCCTAATGTAGCACACATCGCCAACATCAAGGTGGATGTCAAACTCGCCAAGCAACCAAGAAGACGGTTTCGCCCACAAATCTTGCGTGCAATCGTTGACGGTGAAGAAACTCATAGAATCGGATTCATCGAGGAAATTCAACATCCGGATTGGGTGGCTAATATAGTCCCGCCATGAAGAAGAATGGTTCGATCAGATCCGTGGTCGACTACGAGATCCAACGCCGCTGTCAAAAGACGACTTCCTCTTCCAATCACCGATGTCATAGTTGACAATACGCGGTGGATTTGAAAGAATGTCGCTCATGGATGGTTTCTGTTATAATCAAATCAAGATGCACCCCGATGACGCCAAACACACAGCCGCTCGTAACGCTTCATCGGTATATTTTGCTACACGGTCATGCCATTCGGCTTAAAGAACGCCAAGCAACATACCACCGAGCAATGACGGAGATTTTCCAAGATCATCTCCGAAAACGGTCGAATGCTACGTCGGCGACTTAGTCGTAAAAGCCGGACAAAGGAGATCACATCAAAGATCTTAGAACGGTATTCGAGCTCATGCTAACTCATCGCCTAAAGATGAATCGCCAAATCCTTCCTTGGAATGTCCAAGGGCAAGTTCTCGGTTTCGCTGCCACCGACAAAGGAATCCACGCCGATCCCGACAAAGTGAAGGCGATTCAAGAATTGCAACCTCAGAAATCGAGAGAACTCGGGGTTACAAGGACGACATGACATCCGACGGTTCATATCGAACCTATCCGAAGTGCCACCGCTCTCCAAGTTGAACAAGAAGGGCGGTCGCTTATTTGGGACGACGATGTCGAAAGCCGCTTGAAGAGATAAAATCGTGATCTCGCTAAACCTCTGTTCTTGTTGCACCGCTAGCCGAAAACCGCTCTCGATCTACGCCAAGGCAACGGACACTGCAGCGTTTTATCGCAGGATGAGGGTTACACAGTAAAGTATATTCCGAGCCGACATTGGTCGGCGCCGAAGTCTCGATACCCAATGGTCGAAGCGTTTTGCATTAGTGTTCGCACGTAAAATGCGACACTATTTGGTCGCATTGCACGATTTATGTTATCTCTAACGAACCGGTCCAATATTTATGACCCACCGCTTCAATGAGTTGGCGTTTGGCGAAATGGGCCTTGTTCTTGTCCCAATATGACTTGCACTTCAAACAACAAAGTCGGTCAAAGGACAAGCGATTGCGATCTCTTGGTCGCCAACCCGACAACGGACGCAGTTGAAGCTATATGATGATCTCCTGATGAATTTCGTGAAGTCAACACTACATCGCACCAACAAATATGGCGATTGTATTTTGACGGAGCTTCTGCCACTAATGTGGCAAGTACCCCCGATGTTCTAAAATCTCCGCCGAGTCGGAGTTGTCTTGATTTCCGGAATCATGTCATGCCCCGCGCTTATTCACTCACCAACCTTGTTCCAATAACGTAGTCAATACAACGCTACTTATCGGACTTAGCTTCGCCAAGGAGCCGGGGTCGAATATCTCAAGCATACGGCGATTCACAACCGATAGTTAAGGTGTTCGTGGTGACTACGAGGTCGAATCCGGATCTAATCCCCTATCATCGATAGTCGTTGAAATGGCGGACTCATTCGGCGATTCTTCATCGAATATATCCCACGCCCAAAACGCCACGCAGATGCACCGGCGGCGTCGCTGCGAACCGTTTCCACTTTCGACCGAGCAACTAGTTACGGTCAGACTCACCAACTCTTCGCACTATTATACGATGAGGCACAAGAAGGTAAGGGGTAATTACCAAAGAAGTACATGCAACCCAAACCAAGTTGGAGCCCCGAGATTGGCTTTCCTATCATCGACACGCCTTACATGGTATTCTACCGTAAGACGGAAGGACAGAGAGTCAATCCGCCAAGAGCTCCAAGATTCTTTTACGACACGTAAACCCGCTCTCGATCTACGCCAAGGCAACGGATCACTGTTGCCTTTACAGACGACGACAGCCGTCACGTAACAGCAAAGGTATTACCCGAGCCGAACATTGGTCGGCGCCGAAGTCTCGATACCCAATGGTCGAGAAGCAAGGTTTTGCATTAGTGTTCGCATCCGTAAAATGCGACACTATTTGGTCGCATTGCACGATTTATGTTATCTCTAACGAACCGGTCCAATATTTATGACCCACCGCTTCAATGAGTTGGCGTTTGGCGAAATGGGCCTTGTTCTTGTCCCAATATGACTTGCACTTCAAACAACAAAGTCGGTCAAAGGACAAGCGATTTATGATCTCTTGGTCGCCAACCCGACAACGGACGCAGTTGAAGCTATATGATGATCTCCTGATGAAGTTCGTGAAGTCAACACTACATCGCACCAACAAATATGGCGATTGTATTTTGACGGAGCTTCGGCCACTAATGTGGCAAGTACCCCCGATGTTCTAAAATCTCCGCCGAGTCGGAGTTGTCTTGATTTCCGGAATCATGTCATGCCCCGCGCTTATTCACTCACCGAACCTTGTTCCAATAACGAGTCAATACAACGCTACTTATCGGACTTAGCTTCGCCAAGGAGCCGGGGTCAATATCTCAAGCATACGGCGATTCACAACCGATAGTTAAGGTGTTCGTGGTGACTACGAGGTCGAATCGGATCTAATCCCCTATCATCGATAGTCGTTGAAATGGCGGACTCATTCAAGGATTCTTCATCGAATATATCCCACGCCCAAAACGCCACGCAGATGCACCGGGCGGCGTAGTGTGTCGTTAGCACAACCTTCCGAGACCGAGCAACTAGTTACGGCCAGACTCACCAACTCTTCGCACTATTATACGATGAGGCACAAGAAGGTAAGGGGTAATTACCAAAGAAGTACATGCAACCCAAACCAAGTTGGAGCCCCGAGATTGGCTTTCCTATCATCGACACGCCTTACATGGTATTCTACCGTAAGACGGAAGGAGAGAGAGTCAATCCGCCAAGAGCTCCAAGATTCTTTTACGACACGTAAACCCGTGGCTATATCGCCGGGGTACGATGGTCTTTATCCGATGCCTCTCAAACAAAGAGGCGTAAGAGGTCCTTCGAAGCACACGAAGGTGAATGTGGTGCGCACTACCGTCCCAAGCTCTATGAGCGAATCAGAGAATGGGCTACTTTTGGCCCACGATGATTAATGACGCAGCTTGAGCACGCCGAAATGCCATGCGTGTCAAATTCCGCGAATTATATGCATCGGCCGCCGGAGCGGTACATCCCGGCCACATCACGGCCATTGAGACATGGGGAATGGGCGTTGTAGGTCCCATTTTTCCTCCGTCGGTTAAAGGAGATCGGTTTATTCTAGCGATCACCGACTACTTCTCAAGTGGTGAAGCAATCCCACTAAAGGAGGTCAAAGCGAGTACCGCCGCCGATTCATCAAACACCATGTCATCTATCGACATGGTGTCCCAAGCGGATCGTGCATGACAGCGGTCCACAATTTATCGGCAATTCCTTCATCGGGTTTTGCGAAAAATTTAAGATACAAGATGTCTCGTCGGCGACCTATAATCGGCGAATGGGTTGGTAGGCGTTCAACAAACGATCATCAAGATTTTGTCGAAGCTTGTGAAGAATAACAAGCTTAGACCGATGATAAACTCGAGAAGCACTGGGCATATCGCTGCAGCGATGCGTCTGTAGGCGAGAACTACCGTACTCTACGGTCACGGGTGTGAAGCAATTCTCCGTTGGAAATCAGATTCCGTCGCCGTCGCCCTTGAGATGTGACCGAAGAACAACATCAAAAACGTCTCGAAGAACTTGAGATGTTAGATGAGAAGCGCCTGGAGGCTCAACAATGCATTGAGTTCTATCAAGCTAGAATGTCGAGGGCTTTCAACAAGAAAGTTCGACAGAGAACCTTTAAGGAGGGAGATCTCGTCCTCGCCGCTAGACGGTCGATAATTCTCAACTCCAAAAAGAAAGGTAAATTCGAACCCAAATGGGAAGGACCGTTTATAATAGACACAGTCTATTCAAACGGTGCATATCGCCTATCACCTGAGAATGGCGGCCAGGCAATTAATCTTAGATAAATGGGAAGTTTACGAAAAGTATTATCCTTAGTACATTCAGGATAACCCATTTTGATGGGAAGTTCCTCAGAGAATATCTCACTCATATTCATGAGGATAACCCTAAATTATTGTGTTTTCCACCAAAATTCTCTCACCGATCAAATTCATTGACGGTGGGCCCACTAAAAATCTCCCTGGTCCAAACACCAGCAAATTCCCCTATCGATTCCTTCCACGAACGAGAGGTCCACTTTCAGATTCTGGTTAGCAATCCTACAAAAGCCAAAGCTATCCATACCCTTCAAGATTCTCAGAGTGGAGACCCCACTCTTAGTTTCTCATCGGGAAATAGAATACATTCTTCCTTTCCCACCTTCACCTGGAGATAGGACACATCCTTCCTCTTCAGAAGCAAGAGATAGAATACATTCTTCCTCTCTTGTCTTAGATTCTCGGAGTGGAGATCCCACTCTTAGTCTCATCTTTCAAGAGTCTCAAAATGGAGATCCTATTTTTAGTCTCTCTCCTTTGAAGAGGACAAAATCCTTCCTTTCCAATATCCGGAGATGGGAGACAAGATCCTCCTTCCTCTCCATCAATAAGAGATAGGATACAAAACCTTCCTCTCTTATTTCAAATGCGTGAGCACCTGGAGATAGGACACTAAACCTTCCTCTCCACTGGCAAGAGATAGGATACAAAACATTCCTCTCTTGTTCATCACTTACTCGGAGATAGGAGACAAGATCCTCCTTCCTCTCCACCTTCGGGAAATAGAATACATTCTTTCTTTCCCACCTCAATCAATCTTAATCCGGTTCAACCCTTCTCCGGTCAAAAGAAGGGGCCAAGATTCATCTTGGGGTATTTTATCCCGAAGCCTAAGAAGGGATAAAGCCAACACCTCACACGCTGTCGGTTTAGTCTTTCTCCGATTGAAGAAGACACGAGTTGATTACGGGGCATTTTATCCGAAGCCTAAGAAGGGATAAAGCCAACGCCTTACACGCTGCTGTCGGTTTAGTCTTTCTCCGATTGAAGAAGACGCCAGAGTTCGATTCTGGGGCATTTTATCCCGAAGCCTAAGAAGGGATAAAGCCAACGCTTTACACGCTGCTGCCGGTTTAGTCTTTCTCCGATTGAAGAAGACACGAGTTGATTACGGGGCATTTTATCCCGAAGCCTAAGAAGGGATAAAGCCAACGCCTCACACGTGTTGCCGGGTAGTCTATTCCCGTGATAAAAGACGGCTCACGTACTCAACATCGTAGCATTAAGTCTAGAAGAGTTTCATTCTTTTAGCACAGCGTTGTGTGTGGAGCAGTTTAGATAATCTACATGCTAGCCCAACTCAAGCGGTAGTTGGTAAAGGCTCATCAAACCCGCTGAAGGTCGGGGTTGGCCAATAACCCTAAAGTCAACGCCTTTACACGCTGTCGGTTTAGTCTTTCTCCGATTGAAGACACCGAGTTCGATTCGGGGTACATCATCCCAAGCCTAAGAAGGGATAAAGCCAACGCCTTACACGCTGCTGTCGGGCATCTCTTGCCCGTAAGAGAGTACCAAGCCTATGTATTCAATATCATAGCAACGAGTCTAGAAGAGTTTCATTCTTTTAGCACAACGTTGTGTGTGGAACGGATTTAGATAATCTACATGCTAGCCCAACTCAAGCGGTAGTTGGTAAAGGCTAATCAAATCCGTTGGCGGTGAGGGTTTGCCAAAATCCTATAAGTATTATGGTTAATTATTTGTGAAATAAAAGAATCATAATAGAGCACAAAAGAGGATAGAAATATGTTTTGCTTTAACTTCGGATACTTTATTGAGGAAAGCTTGTTGAAGTTCCTCTGGCTTCGGCCACGAAAGTCTCCTCGCTGCCATTAAGGGCCTCATGATCTCCTTCTTGATGTCAACCGGCTTACGCCCGAGTTCAAATTCCCGCACGACCGCGAGAGTCTTTTCTTTGTTGGCCTTCGCCGCCTTCAAGACGATCGCTCTCCTCGCCGCTTGAAGCTCTGTTCGAGCTCTACTATCCTCGCTTCTCCGGCGACACAAGACCAAAATGTCCCACGGAAGATGAAGCTTGACAGCGGCGATCTCAAATGATGCACGGCCTGGCGCATTTGAACTTCGAGTCCAAGAATAACGCAAGCATCCGGCCAAGGCTCAGTGAGCCTCGATATATGAGGCGAGCCCGCTACTTCAAAATCTTGTAGACTTTGGAGCTTAACCTCTAAATGGTCGAAATCATCGACAAGGTGGCACAGGCGGACTCAATCTTCGGATATTCTCCCATGCCCTACTCCAAATAGGATTACAGTATAAACTAATTCACGGTTCTTAGCGAAGTTCACGGAGAATATTACCATATTCTTAAGGATAACTTCGATAACCCTCAACTTCCTCCCAGGGAACCTCAAAGAGGATAAATTGATGAATTACGGCGGTGCTTATGTTGGCGTCGGACGGTAGCGTTCAACCTTGAAAGAATTCCTCCCATTGTATCAATGCCGATTCATGCCGCCACAAGAAGGCCAATGGTCAACGATGCAGGTGGGATAAATCCCAAAAGAATTCCTCCCACGAGGATAATTGTGCTCCAACAAGGAGTAATATAGTGGCGACGACCAGCGTCGTCGTAGAAGGATTCACCGATCAACGGTTCGATCCACGCAGATCGCGACGTCAACGCTGCACTCACCCATTGAAGGCTAAAACCCATATAGTTTGAAGCCAATTAGCGTCGTAGTGAAGAATTCCCCGATCAGCGGAGGAATCTCGAGGTCAATTGGGCGACAATCCACCGACACGAAGTTAACAACAGTAAGGAAACTTAATTAGCTACTGATTCGAAATTCCAACAACGGTCAAGCAATAAATGCGACACCGCAACACCCACAGGGATCCTACAAAGCAGGAGAACACGAGAGGATTGGAGGAATCAAATGGAGCCAATCTCAAAAGAAATTTATCTACGCTTAGGTCAAGTCTTTTTCCGATTGAAGAAGACACGAGTTCGATTAGGGTACATCATCCGAAGCCTAAGAAGGGATTAAGCCAACGCCACACGCTGCTTGCCGGGCATCTCTTGCCCGTAGAGAGTACCAAGCCTATGTATTCAATATCATAGCAACGAAGTCTAGAAGAGTTTCATTCTTCCAAAGACAACGTCATCGCGGAACGGATTTGGACAATCCGCACGCTAGCCCAATTCAAACGGTAGTTGGTAAAGGCTAATCAAACCGCTGACTACCGAGGGTTTGCCAAAATCCTATAAGTATTATGGTTAATTATTTCGACGAAATAAAAGAATCATAATAGAGCACAAAAGAGGATAGAAATATGTTTTGCTTTAACTCGATACTTTATTGAGGAAAGCTTGTTGAAGTTCCTCCCCGGCTCGCCCCGAAAGTCTCCTCACGCCATTAAGGGCCTCCGCAGCCTCTTCTTGATGTCAACCGGCTTACGCCCGAGTTCAAATTCCCGCACGACCGCGAGAGTCTTTTCTTTGTTGGCCTTCGCCGCCTTCAAGACGATCGCTCTCCTCGCCGCTTGAAGCTCCTGCTCGAGCTCTACTATCCTCGCTTCTCCGGCGACACAAGACCAAAATGTCCCACGGAAGATGAAGCTTCAAAGAATGCTAGCCTCCAATGATGCACTGCCTCACAGATTTGAACTTCGAGTCCAAGAATAACGCAAGCATCCGCCGCCGTCAGTGAGCCTCGATATATGAGGCGAGCCCGCTACTTCAAAATCTTGTAGACTTTGGAGCTTAACCTCTAAATGGTGAAATCATCGACAAGGTGGCACAGGCGGACTCAATCTTCGGATATTCTCCCATGCCCTACTCCAAATAGGATTACAGTATAAACTAATTCACGGTTCTTAGCGAAGTTCACGGAGAATATTACCATATTCTTAAGGATAACTCGATAACCCTCAACTTCCTCCCACTGGGAACCTCAAAGAGGGATAAATTGATGAATTACGGCGGTGCTTATGTTGGCGTCGGACGGTAGCGTTCAACCTTGAAAGAATTCCTCCCGCTGTATCAATGCCGATTCATGCGTCGCCACAAGAAGGCCAATCAGTCAACAGTCTGGAATTGGGATAAATCCCAAAAAGAATTCCTCCCACTGAGGATAATTGTGCTCCAACAAGGAGTAATATAGTGGCGACGCCAACCAACGCTGCCGTCGTCCAGGATTCACCGATCAACGGTTCGGATCCACGCAAGATCGCACGCCGGTCAACGCGTTGCACTCACCGATTGAAGGCTAAAACCCATATAGTTTGAAGCCAATTAACGCGTCGTAGTGAAGAATTCCCCGATCAACGGAGGAATCTCGAGGGTCAATTGGACGACAATCCACCGACACGAGTCAACAACAGTAAGGAAACTTAATTAGCTACAGTTCGAAATTCCAACAACGGTCAAGCAATAAATGCAGCACCGCAACACCCCTGGGGATCCTACAAAGCACTGGAGAACCTGAGAGGATTGGAGGAATCAAATACTGGAGCCAATCTCAAAAGAAATTTATCTACCGACTTCTGGTCAAGATCTCGACAACGGTCAGACAAAAAATGCAGTACCGTAATGCTTTCAGCAATCCTACAAAGCACTGGAAAGACTGAAGGGAGATGAGAGATCAAACGCCAAGGTCATTCGTAAGTCCTATCACGCCAACTAAAGGGGTGAAGGGCTCATCATGTCAAAGCATCCCGGACTCATCAAGAATCGAGGCGAGGCGGCTTTGGAGGGGTATCTGTGGCGTTAAAATTGCTTATCAATACCCAAACAAGACTTCGTAAGCGGTGGGTTGACAACCGACGATCCATCCGATGGCGCGACCGAAACGCCGTCGGCGTGATTCTGCCATAAAGCGAAAGCGGCGAACCCATGAAGTGAGTCGAGGCGTCTGAGCCAGTGAAACGGCAGCGTCGTGGAAAACCAACGGCAAAGCTCAGCGGCGAGTTGGCTAAACTCAACGTTGGCGAGGCGGAATCAACCGTGACTTAGTCCGTCGATGCAAGCGAACCGTTTGAGCTCACGAAAGTTGATCGGACACGGACTCAACACAACGGCGATATCACCGAGCAAAACTAAGCCGGAAGACCGAAGAATCGGCGAAGAATCGATGGAGAAAGCGGCGAAAAGCGGCCAGCGAAACGGCAGGCAGCAAGACACCGACAAGTGGCCAACTCGGCACTTGGCGACCACCTCGACCAACTTGGCGGGGTGCCTCACGGCAAGTGGCGAGGAGGCTCGACACTTTGGCCGAGCCACCTCGACAATTGGTAGAGGCCGCCGACCAGTGGCGAGGTGGCTCGACCACCATGTGCGACCACCTCGACAACTTGGCCGGGTGGCGTACCCTTTTGTATAAATGGGGGTCTTGCTCATGGGGAGGGATTTTTGGATTTTGGGGATCTGGGATTGGAGGCTTGGACTTGGATTGTTTGAGGATTTGGCTTTGGCTTTGAGGCGGATTTTCGAGGAGTTTCGAAGAATTCTCCACGAGATCCACGAGCCGATCAACGCCGCAGATTCAGAGCAGTACAAGTCGGTCGGCGTCGGATCCACAAATCGCGGGGTAAGAAACTTCGGGTCGAACTACTGAGATACCCTCTAGGTTAAGCCGTCTTAATCTCGGGGATAGCGTGATTTCTCCTTGTAGATCTCACCGCTCGGCGATCCTCTCGCCGTGAGTGTGATCCCCGCAGCGATCCTCTCCTTCGTGAGTGTGATCCTCAGCGCTTCGCTTCCTTCGCGGAACGAGCCCCTCGTCTGTAGTTCCGAACCCGGTTTACACCAGATCGAATTGCGCCGTGGTCCACGGACGAATAAAAGTCCCGACACGGGCAAAGAACCCATGGCGAGGATCCGGAAAATAGAGATCCTCGTGTTTGTTCACAAAAGGAAGAAAGTTGTAATTTTCGTTTTCATTGTAAGCCTGAAATAAAGGCATTTCTTTTGTTTGAAATTTTGTTGTAGGCCAACGAAGCTGTACACGAGTTCAAACGAGCAATGAATAACAAACTAACTTTCCCCGCGAACACCACACAGGTCCACTCTGGTTAGGAATGATCACCTTAGGTACCCAAATCTGCTTTACAGTTTTAGTTCGATACTACAAGCGACATGATATAGAGAGATGCCCCATTCAATCACACAAAGTGCAAGTAGTAGATGATGCATTAGAGATAAGTGCATAAAATACCAAATTATTATCTTTAATAAAACATCATTTGAAGCTCTTGTGCTTATTCAAATATGAGTAACCAAGTCCAGTTTTCTCTTTTGTAAAACATTGATTAGATAAAACCATGTCTAAACCTTTTGATCTCAAGGAAAAATTCTTCATGGATTTTTTTAAATAAAAATTTTTGGACTTGAGTAACTCAATTTCATATACAATCATTGTACAATGAATGAAACTTTCTTTGTTCAGCAGATAAATTGCACGAAAGCTCATTTACCGTAGTAGCTAGTTCTTTGTTTCATTCAATTTTAAGTCTAGTTGCTTAGATAAATTAGAATTCATGTCACGATACATAGAACATTGTATACATTCAAAGGAGACATTTTCACTTGCATTGTTAGATGCATTCAATTCTACAAGAGAATTTTCATGTTTATCAAGTGAGGATTTATTTTCTTTTTTAAACTTGAATGCACCTTTTTCATAATTTTGTATTTCAATTAGTTTTTAAAATTGGCTAAATATTTTATTATATTTAGAATATAAATTATCATATGTAAGGTATACTTCACTGTAGGAGCTCTCATTTTCAAAATTGTTTGAAATAACCATTCTGTGCCACGAGACATTGATGTACAATATCCTCGTCATCACTTGAACCATTCTCTGACTTCTCATCTCCACTAGTTCCATGTTGCTTTTGAGCGTTTGCTCCTTATCTTTTTCTCTTTCTTATTCAAGGGGCATTTGTTCCTAAGGTGGTCGGGTTTCTTGCAATGATAACAGATAGGTTCAGAATCTGAATCACTACTGCTTCTCTTCCTTAACTTTAAGGAATATTAATTCTTTTTGCGGTGCAACAGCTTTTGGCCATCTTTGGATTTGTGGAAGGATTTGAATCCTTTCATGATTATTCCTATATCGCCGTCTCTCTCATCTTCTGAACTCAAACTTGACTCTGCTTCTTCTTTGTCATTTTAGCTTTCAAAGCCAAAGATTTATTTTGGTATCCTCAATGGAATCCCATTCTCGCTCCTTCACTCTCACCTCATAGATGATGATGTTCCCTACAAGATCATCAATTGTCAAATCGGTTAAATCATGAGCCTCTTCAGTTGCTGTTACCTTAGGGTCCTATTTGCGAGGGAGTGAGCATAGGACTTTTCGAGTGAGGTTGTCTCTGATGTACTCCTTTCTCAATACCTTTCGACTTGTTTACAATATCTATGAAATGTGTGAACATTTCTTGTATGCTCTCTCCTTATCTTGAAATTTTCGACATGCTCACGAGTATTATGAGCTTGGCCTCTTTGACACGTGAAGTAGCCTCATGTGTAACCTCTAAAGTTTTTCAAATTTTCTCAGGCACCATACAACTGAAACACGATTAAATTCATCAAAATTCAAAGAAAAATACAAGCATTCATAGCTTTAGCATTAAGAGAGTATAATTTCTTTTCGGTTCTTGATCCACTTGTCTCTAGGTTTAACTATAGTGACTTTGGCTATGGTGTCAATGGGTTTGTGATAATATGATTCTACTATATTCTAAATGTCATAATTAGTGGACAACAAAAGACTCACATACAAGCTTTTCAATATGAAAAATTTGTGCGACCGAAAAGTGGGGGTTGGCTAACTGCATGGCCTTTGGGGAAAGTGGTTGAGGACCCTAAATTTGCCATCTATACTAGGATTTTAAGCCTAATATTGGGATACTGGGCTCTGATACCACTTATTGGATCTTAGATGCAAGCCTAGAGGGGGTGAATAGGGTTGCACAAATATTTTGCCAAAAAAAAATATTTATCAAGTTATGCAGTGAAAAAAATGCAAAATAAAATATAAGCAACTCTAAACACAAACTCGAGAATTTTTATAGTGGTTTGAATAAATCCATCTTCACTCTTTGTTACCTTAGGGTCCTATTTGCGAGGGAGTGAGCATAGGACTTTTCGAGTGAGGTTGTCTCTGATGTACTCCTTTCTCAATACCTTTCGACTTGTTTACAATATCTATGAAATGTGTGAACATTTCTTGTATGCTCTCTCCTTATCTTGAAATTTTCGTACATGCTCACGAGTATTGCGAGCTTGGCCTCTTTGACCTGTGAAGTAGCCTCATGTGTAACCTCTAAAGTTTTTCAAATTTTCTGTGCAGTCATACAACTGGAAACACGATTAAATTCATCAAAATTCAAAGAAAAATACAAGCATTCATAGCTTTAGCATTAAGAGAGTATAATTTCTTTTCAGTTGCAGTCCACTTGTCTCTAGGTTTAACTATAGTGACTTTGGCTATGGTGTCAATGGGTTTGTGATAATATGATTCTACTATATTCTAAATGTCATAATTAGTGGACAACAAAAGACTCACATACAAGCTTTTCAATATGAAAAATTTGTGCGACCGAAAAGTGGGGGTTGGCTAACTGCATGGCCTTTGGGGAAAGTGGTTGAGGACCCTAAATTTGCCATCTATACTAGGATTTTAAGCCTAATATTGGGATACTGGGCTCTGATACCACTTATTGGATCTTAGATGCAAGCCTAGAGGGGGTGAATAGGGTTGCACAAATATTTTGCCAAAAAAAAATATTTATCAAGTTATGCAGTGAAAAAAATGCAAAATAAAATATAAGCAACTCTAAACACAAACTCGAGAATTTTTATAGTGGTTTGAATAAATCCAATCTTCACTCTTCCTCCTTGACAGGAGGAGCTTCCACACTATATGAGAGATTCCTGAATTACAAATCTTAATCCAGTAAGGTGTTATAAAGACTGCTCCCTAATTTTAAATCCTAAACTACTCATTTACACCAATCACACTCTCACATGGCAAAATCCTAGCTCCCCGCTAGTAAACATCCAATTCACCCTGGCTTGAGTATGCACCAAATTCACCCTGGCTTGAGTATGCCGTAAACTCTAAATTCACACCAGCTTGGGTATGCCATAAAAAATAAGTTTAAATCAAAAATAACAAATATCAATTAAGTGCAACTAGAAAGATCTTACAGTCCTTTTTTATTAAGATCATTCTCTAAAAGATATATTATGGAGATTTGGAAGAACGACAATGAAACTGAGATTCAAGGGTAGCATTCCTCGAATGGTTGATGATCGAATGATGAAGAATAACATCGAGGATGCTTTCTGAAAAGCCTGAGCAAGATTCTTTCTCTTAGGTTGAAACCCCAACTCTCTCTCTCTCTCTCTCTCTCTCTCTCTCTCTCTCTCTCTCTCTCTCCCCCCTCTTTCTTTTTCTCTCTTATTTTAGTCAGAAACTTCTGTGGAAATCGTGAGAAAAAAGCCTATATGACCCCTGCAATGAATGACTAAGATTAAGTTTAAAACAGATCAAAAATCATAAATTTGACAGCCTCAAATGAATTGACTAACTTTACCCATTGATTGGCAAAGTTGCCCATCAGTTGGCAAAGTCGCCCATCGATTGGTAAGATCTCTATGGAATTTTTACTCATCGATGGGTACTTATCAATTGATTGTAAATGAAAATTATTCCATTTTGTAGATCACATCAAGAGCTTTTCAAAAATATATTGTAGTAGTGATTCTAATAACCGAGTCAAAAGTTATGGTCTATGCAAGTTTAAGCATGATGTTTCTAGCCTGCTGGTAATTGTTTCGACCTTGTCTCGCTAAAATGTTCATATCTCGACCTGTACATCTCTTAATTGAGTTCCATTTATTCCTAAAGATTCATGACAAAGAGAAGGACACTTCAAATTTGATTTTTAATTCTGATATTTTTCCAGAATTAGTTGTTATTAACTTATCGTATTGATCTATTCATTTCCAAACTTGATTCAAACTTCTTATAACCTGTATATAACATCTCAAGTATATATTAGACCAATATGAATGTTTGTTATTTATCAAACTAAGTCAATTACAGAGAAACGATCCTAACAAAGGGATGGCCTTTGTTTTGCGATTGTCCCATGGAATCACAATAGCATGTGTTGATGTAATGTTCTCGAAAGTGTATGGAGGTTTGGCATACGCTGTCTATGTCCGCCTAGTGTTTGCATTAACATTCCCCATTTTAGATTGGTGAATCCAACATATTAATTTACTTCAACGGAAAGAGGTATTTCAATGTGTGATTTGTGTTTGGGGGCTGTGGTTTGATCATAATCGTGTTGGTGGGAGAAGAAGTGGTAAATTGAGAGGTAAAAGTAAAGGTGGTGATTGATTATGTGAATAAACTAGATTGGACTATATATAGTTGGGGAAACAAGGATACAGCTGTTTTGCAATAAAGAAAAGGTTGGAGACCTCCTACTTTAAATGGGTAAAAATTAATTGTGATGGTGCCTTCCCGATGATGGTAGCGTAAAAGGGTTTGGAGTGGTGATATGTGATTTGTAAGGTTCTTTTGTGAGATAAAGTCTAGATTTTGTAAGGTTCTTTTAGTGAAATTGAGAGAAAATTTCTTATAGTGATTTGAAGAACATGTATATAGTTTTCGGTAGTATGTGATCTAATTCTATTGATTTGTTTGAAGCTCTAGTGAAGTTTTCTAATAAGAATATATATATATATATATATATATATATATATATATATATATATATATATATATATATATAAATTCCTATAAACTTAAGTTTATAGGGAATAGTATACACCGACTTGTTTATCCATTGATGTTGTTTTAGATTTGTGCCATCAAGAGATGCACAAATCTCAAAATGGGCTTCATATCTTTCATGAATCCCAATGTAACATCAATGGATAAAAAAGTTGGTGTATGACTATTCCTATAAACTTAATTTTATAGAGATTTGTTATATATATATATATATATATATATATATATATATATATATATATATATATATATATATATATATATATATATATATATATATATATTAAATCTCCTATAAACTTAAGTTTATAGGGAATAGTATACACCGACTTGTTTATCCATGATGTTTCTAGCCCCACGGTAATTGTTTCGACCTTGTCTCGCTAAAATGTTCATATCTCGAATGTACATCTCTTAATTGAGTTCCATTTATTCCTAAAGATTCATGACAAAGAGAAGGACACTTCAAATTTGATTTTTAATTCGATATTTTCCGAATTAGTTGTTATTAACTTATCGTATTGATCTATTCATTTCCAAACTTGATTCAAACTTCTTATAACCCAGATATAACATCTCAAGTATATATTAGACCAATATGAATGTTTGTTATTTATCAAACTAAGTCAATTACAGAGAAACGATCCTAACAAAGGGATGGCCTTTGTTTTGCGATTGTCCCATGGAATCACAATAGCATGTGTTGATGTAATGTTCTCGAGTGTATTGGAGGTTTGGCATACGTTGTCTATGTCCGCTCTAGTGTTTGCATTAACATTCCCCATTTTAGATTGGTGAATCCAACATATTAATTTACTTCAACGGAAAGAGGTATTTCAATGTGTGATTTGTGTTTGGGGGCTGTGGTTTGATCATAATCGGTGTTGGTGGGAGAAGAAGTGGTAAATTGAGAGGTAAAAGTAAAGGTGGTGATTGATTATGTGAATAAACTAGATTGGACTATATATAGTTGGGGAAACAAGGATACACGCTGTTTTGCAATAAAGAAAAGGTTGGAGACCTCCTACTTTAAATGGGTAAAAATTAATTGTGATGGTGCCTTCCCAGATGATGGTAGCGTAAAAGGGTTTGGAGTGGTGATATGTGATTTGTAAGGTTCTTTTTGTGAGATAAAGTCTAGATTTTGTAAGGTTCTTTTAGTGAAATTGAGAGAAAATTTCTTATAGTGATTTGAAGAACATGTATATAGTTTTACGGTAGTATGTGATCTAATTCTATTGATTTGTTTGAAGCTCTAGTGAAGTTTTCTAATAAGAATATATATATATATATATATATATATATATATATATATATATATATATATATATTAAATCTCCTATAAACTTAAGTTTATAGGGAATAGTATACACCGACTTGTTTATCCATTGATGTTGCCTTTAGATTTGTGCCATCAAGAGATGCACAAATCTCAAAATGGGCTTCATATCTTTCATGAATCCCAATGTAACATCAATGGATAAAAAAGTTGGTGTATGACTATTCCTATAAACTTAATTTTATAGAGATTTTATATATATATATATATATATATATATATATATATATATATATATATATATATATATATATATATATATATATATATAGAGAGCAAGGCTCCTATGAACTTAAGTTCATAATGAATAATGGTGCACCAATTTTTATCCACTATTTGTCTTGAGATTTGTGATGCACAAATCTCAAAGTGGCTTTATATCTTTCACGGATCCCAAAGCAAGATGAGTGGTTAGAAAAGTTGGTGCACCACTATTCATTATGAACTTAAGTTTATACTGATTCTGCTATATATATATATATATATATATATATATATATATATATATATATATATATATATATATATATATATATATATATATATATATATATATATATATATATATATATATATATATATATAGTATAAGACCTAAAGCCATAATGAATAATGGTGCACCAATTTTTATCCACTATTTGTCTTGAGATTTGTGATGCACAAATCTCAAAGTGGCTTTATATCTTTCACGGATCCCAAAGCAAGATGAGTGGTTAGAAAAGTTGGTGCACCACTATTCATTATGAACTTAAGTTCATAGAGTTTATATATATATATATATATATATATATATATATATATATATATATATATATATATATATATATATATATTCTTTTTGTCCAAACTCCTAACAATTTATGATAGTTTTTGAAATTTATCCAAATTAAATATATGAAGATTTGGGTTCTATTAAAAGAGGCGTCTAATTTTGGATGTTTATATAAACACCAATAAACCCAACAAAATAATATTCAACAAAAGGATCTATAGACCAGGACAGCCTAACTTGTTAAATCGATAGTTCTCATTAAATCTGCTCGTATTACTTGTGGGGTTGGTGGATGGACAGACTTACTTCCTATGTTTTGCGTACGTTCCGCTTCCACAAAAAGTAAAAGACATGAAGTCCAAGTTGTTGTCTGCATTTTTTTGAACATAAAATTAATTAAATTAATAATACAAAAAGGTTATTAGTATTGATATTTGAGAGCTAGATTCATTTGAAACCACATCCTTAATCTTCACGTCGATTCCGCCAACCGGAATGGAATAATTGAATTATGACAACGACCGGATTCCAGTGTGTCAAAATTTCTAGGTTTGAATTAGTGTTGCTTTCTATATTGTGGAAAAAGAATTGAAATGAGAAAAAAGAAAAAAATTCAGGATATTCTCCTAGGTGCTGGCATTTCAAACTTCAAAGAAAAGTTAAAAACCCTCGAATCTAAAGGTAGAATATTCCTTCAATACTTGAGACAGTGGCATGATTCTAAGTATATTAGGTAAAGTTTCACAAAAAAACCTCTGAATTTTGGGGCGTTTTCCACGAAACCCTACTGGATTTTATTTTCACTAAAGCTCCATGACTTTGGGTATCTCACGATACTCCAGGTGGCAGATCTACCAGTGGCAGCTATATTTTAAAGAAAGTGGTATTATGTGACACTACTTACTTCAAGGTGCTTCTTATAGACTTCCCAGTTATCTCAAAGTCCACAAAGGATCCAAGTTCTCAAGTTTACCAATCTTAAGCCTAGAGACATGATGTTCAATATAAGAACCACAATAACACATGTTCAGTCAGCCCTTATCTTGAAGTAGTTGACAATATTGTTAGCTCACGTTAGTGATTTATGGAGGGAAAAAAAAAACTTAAAATTTTTATCCCAAGATAAGGTGTATTGTTAAGATTTTCTCCTTTCGAAGATGTCCATGATATGCGTAAGAAGACGAGCTCCCCAACACAGATATTAAGTAACATATGTGATTATGTATTTGATAGTGTAATGATGTAATAGATAATATTATCAGTAATGTGATTATGTACTTTTGTCAAAATATGAAAACTCATCACAAACAGCTGTAAGTTTAAGTGGGAGGGTATTTTGGTCATTGAGGGCCAACTTGCAGTAACCTAAATATCTGAGTGGCTTAAGAGCAATTTCAAACATTTGAGGGACTTATATGAAATTATTGAAGATTTTGAGAGACTAATATCTAAATAATCCTATATTATTATTATTACTACTACTATTTTCACTATCATTAGGACTTTGCAATGTGACTTTTTATGGAGTTCCACCATGTCAATGGAGTCCTAATCTGACTCGGTAAAATAAGCGATTTCTCAACGAATTAATTCACAAAAATCCTCACGCTACAAACTCGTTATCCCCCGACTCTATAAATACACCCGTCACCCTCTCTCTCTTTCTCTCTCTCTCATCTCATCAAAACTCAGAAACCCCAGTTTCAGTTTTCTAGCTTCTAGATCCTTCCGATCCCTCCCTCTCATCTCTCACGTGCATGGCAGTATCCCTCCTCTCTCATGACGTATCCGACCTCTGCATCGGCAAGCCGCCGCTGAGACCCCTGCCGGCGACGGCCACCGTCGGCGAGGCCCTCGTCGCCCTCAAGCTCTGCGGCGAAACCTTCCTCAGCGTCGCGGCGGCGACCAAGGCGGCGCCTCCGTCTCCGGCCGTGGAGATCGCCGGAAAGATTTGTATGGTTGATGTGCTCTGTTTTCTCTGCTCTGAGGGCAATATTTCGAACCCTGCTGCTGCGCTCAAGAACCCTGTTTCTGCCCTACTCGCGAAGGGCGAGGGTTTGGTTAAGAGAGTTGAGGCGAATTCCAGGTAAATTTTAGGTTTTTTTTTTTTTAGTTATCTGGATTCAGTTCGATTTTATTTGGGGGTTTTCAATTTTTTTTAATTTAGATTTGTTGTTAAATGCGGATGTTTTATTTGGCTTTACAGGCGTTGCTGTTAAATTTATGGGAGAAATTATGACTTTTGGACGAGGGTTTGTGGGCAGATCTATGAATTTGGGATTTGGGATCAATTTTTTATGGGATCTAAAACTTTAGTGCGTGTTTTTTTTGGTTTAATTTTCTGTTTAATTTCAACTTGTTTAAATTTGAAAACTGGTTTTTTTTTTTCCACTTGATTAAGCTAGGGTTATGTTTTAATTTTTTTTATAAATTTTTATGTTTATTTTGCTGTGTAATTTCGACCTCCTTCAATTGAGGGGAAAAACAGTCTTTCCCCTTGATTAAGTTAAGCTCTGGGTTTCAATTCCACTTGGATCACCCTTTTATCTAAAATTTTACTTTCTCAATTCCCCTTTTGTTAATTTCAAAGATTTTTTAATGGATTTAAGTGCTCTAATGGATTTATTCACTATAGCTTTCAATCCCAATTTGAATCGCCTTCTGATCTCTAAAATTTTACCTTTTAATTTGAGCTTTGTTTAACTTCATAGATTTCTTCTTTAAAATTAGCGGAAAGGAACCAACTTTTTTTGAATATTTTAATTCACCGGCAGTTAACAATATTTATAATAAAAATCTTATCTTTTTTCTTGCCTCTGTCTTACTCTGTCGTGAAATTCTGAAATATTTTAACATAAAATCAACAGTTCTACCTAAATTCTAAGCTTTTTCATCTTCTCATGTTGTAATCTTTACAATTTCAATCAATGCAGCATCTTGGAAGCAGTAGACGTGATCCTAGACACCAACACCCAAACCCTGATAGTCCCAATTCGATCCGCTTTCCCAAAGAAGAAGAGCCAAATTCAAGAATTCTGCTGGCTGACACAAGAGGACCTCATCCGCTTCTTCCTCAACAACATCTTCCTCTTCTCCTCCATCGCCTCCCTCTCCGTCACCTCCCTCGGCCTCGTCCGCCCCTCCGTCCTCTCCGTCCCCCACCGCCTCCCCGCCCTCTCCGCCCTCCCCCTCATCCGCTCCGCCCTCCTCGACAACTCCTCCGTCGCGGTCGTCACCGATGACAACAAGCTCGTCGGCGAGATATCCCCCTTCACCCTCTCCTCCTGCGACGAGACCGCCGCCGCGGCCCTCGCCTCCCTCTCCGCCGCTGACCTCATGGCCTACATTGACTCCTGCAGCTGCGGCGGCGCCCCTGAATCTGTTATCCATGCCGTCAAAACCCGCTTGAAAGAACAAAACTTAACCGGAATGCTTGAGTTTATCGATGACGATGAGCTGATATCGGCTCTGTCGAGCTCGTCGGGGTCGAGCTCTTCAGCATCGTCGACCTCCTCATCCTCAGAGGAGGAGGAGTCGGTGGGGAGGAAGAGGAGGCCGAGGAGGCTGAGGTCGGGGAGTTACTCGGCGAGGATGGGGAGGCGGTCGGAGGAGGCGATCGTTTGCCATCCGGAGAGCTCGCTGGTGGCGGTGATGGTGCAGGCCCTGGCGCATAGGGTGAGCTGTGTCTGGGTTGTGGATGAGGAGGATTACGGGCTTGTCGGAGTTGTGACTTTTGAAGATATTCTCAGGGTTTTCAGGGATCAGCTGAATTAAATTGAGCAAGAGAATGTGTGAATGAATTTTGAAGGGGTTGAGACTTGAAATGAAGTTGGCGGATGTGATTAGTGTTCTTTTTTGATCTTTTCTTTCGTGGGTTTTTTGTGAATTCTGTTTAGGTTTGCTTCATCATCATATAAGAATGAACAAAGAACTTCTCTGTTTTTGTGCATGATTCTGGTGTTGTGTGCTCACTGTGTTTTCAGGGCTGTGTTGGTGTGGGTATGAGGTATCATCGAAGCATATTGAATTCCGGAAATACATGGTCTGCTATAGCATCAAATTGCTTGCAACGATATATGTAGATATTGGTTAATAGTATCAAAACATTTGACATATTATGTGTCCCTGCATCTAGTTCTTAGCTGTTGCGTCAGGAAGTTTAACACTTCACAAATCAGAGGATCTTTTTGTCTTGAGAACACATGGTGAAAGCTTATAATTTCATGAAAACTGAAAGTTGAGAGACTTTCTTAAACATGGAGTATGAATGCAATGCACCTATTTGGCTATTAATTCAGTTTGAGGGATACAACATTGGACTGAAATCACAGTTTCTTCTGTGCATTATTCCAATTACTACTGTATATATTGGCAGTAAAAAGTAACGGTTAGTGGTAACCACACTCAACACTGAGAAGGCAGTACAGAGTTTTTTTTTTCCTTCACTTTTATTACATAATCCAGATTGGAATCGAATTCCAGACTTTTGAGTTATATTGGAACCTCTCAACCATTTGGGTCAACCTCGATGGATAGTATAGGGCCATTATTAGATGTGTGCCGTGTGGGGGTTCAGTTAACATGACAAAGAAAAAATAAAAATAAAAAAAAATAGAAAGGACCAACTAATATAGGAAAGAAACAAATTTACGTGTGTTTTTTTAAAAAAAATTTATGAATTCAATATTTTATTATTTACAGTACTTATATACTATTCCGTTCATACTAATTTTTATTGTTTACATTGATACATTTGCCAGCTTAAATTGATCACGGAGCATATAACTACTTACTTAATTCTTACATGAACCCATCTTTAAATTTTGCCTCGTCTTATAGATCTATGGTGTATTACTGTGATGCAGAATATGATACTTTCCTAGCCCATCATTTTGTAAATTCAAATTATTTTTAGGTCAGGTAGTTTAATAAGCATTTTATGTACATTTACTTGCTTTACTTATCGTTGAGAAAGCAACAACGAGCAGCTGTCAGCAAATATTGGTAGGTGCGCTAATAAATTACTGTACAGATCACGTGGTCGTTTCTTTAACAAGTCGTATGTAAGGATCATAATGTTTCCCTAAATTAAAGAGTTGAAGGTCTTAATAAAATGCAAAATTTGAGAACTAGCACCTTCGACGAGACAAGGCAATACAAATTTTATGACCACTTATTTTCTGTTACTCTTATGTCAACCCTTCTTGCTTTATAATCAAATATTTGACTAAGGAGATAGATCTGTACTACACAAGAAGAAAGGAGTTGGTTGATGCAATTTCCATATAAAAAGATGACCAAGTTGGCACAGTATATATATTAATGAATTTAAATGCTCTCTCAAAGAAGAAGTAGCCATTTACTCTGTATCGGGGGTAAACTACTAAAATCCTACTAAACCCCATTAATTATTGGTATTGCAGAAACTCTCAATAAATTTCCGTGTTTTGCTAGTAACCCCTATTGATGACGTCAGTCCACATTTTGCGTTGGCGATACATTTAGATCATAAATGTGGGCTACCATTGTGATGGGGTAATCTGCAAAATGCAAAAAAGTATTGGAGGATTTTAGTGTAATTTACCCTAAAAGAAATGTGTTCTTCACCCTTTCAAACTACAAGTAAACCATGTGCTTTTTTGACAAAATATATTGAAAACAAAAGGAGGGCAGCATCAATTTTACGAGTGCAGATTCTATCAGAATACCCCCATAAAATAAGAATCTTCCCAATCCTATAAGGATGGTTATGATATATGATAGAATGCTTATTCCAATTTTACTTGCCTTAACTTTGAAGGACTTTTCAAATTCTTCCTTTCTAAGAGCCAAATTGAGAGGACAGAAAATCTTCTCATATCACTTTTTCCATTATTGATTGTGATTATTCAATAGTATAAAGAGCTAAATGACCATATCCAAAGGCTAGAAAAGTTAGATGAGCTGGAATCTCCTCATCTTAAAAGAAAAATATTAAAGTAAATATCTTGAATGAGGATCTTGAAGTACTATATTGATATGGTTTGTAGATTATGCTCTACATTAATGTAACATTTAGGTAAGACATTAGTAAGCTATTTCTATCAATTTTTGCCACTACATTAATGTAACATTTAGGTAAGGCATTAGTAAGCTATTTCTATCAATTTTTTTGCCATTTGTCAATAATTAGTTCGTAAATTACCCATTAATATAAGAACAAGGACAAAAATCTTTGATACATAATAGAATAACGGTAAGGATAATATATTTTCTCTATCTTAACCCCACCCATTAGCACTTCTTTGGATGCACTTTCTTTATAGAATGCACTTTCGTGCTCAAGCTAAATAGGACACTGCAGAAAACTGGTATCTGAACAGGTTTATATGGGGATTTTGTTCCTTTTTTTTTTTGTCTGCAGTGAAACTTGCAAATTGGAAACTTTTGTACAAAAAGATTATTTTATTTAAATCACACCCTGTATAGATGCCAAGTAGCACCCTCACCGTTAAACTCATTGTCATGTGAAGATCTGTGTCCAAAAAGGACTATAATTTAATGGTTACTGAACAAAGTAGGTGAAATAGGTACGGCATGAGAAGGATTGATGTATACTTTCATAGGCTTTCTGATAAGGGTGTACTTGTTTCATTTTTAAAAGAGTAGAAAATATTTTCTAGTAGTAAAAATCTATTTTCACCTCTTTGCATGCATTTCTAGAAATAATTTTTTTATTGTTTCAACATGGAAATATTGGGAGAAAATATTTTTCATGCCATTCCTTTGTTTGTTTCAAAAGCCAAAAATTAGAAATCCCTCATTATTTAATTATTATATTTTACTAACTCCTCATATCATCCATTATTTTAATATTAAAACTAACATTTCTAACTTTTCTACTCCATTTCCTCACATTTTGAGAGGAAATGTTTTCCTGAAAAACCCTTGTTTTCCACACTTTCAAGAAAATTTTTCCTACAATTGGTTTGTGAAACAAACACATGAATAAGAAAGTTTTAGAAAAAAATCCATACCTGACAATGTCAAGGGCATCTCATTCATTTTCTCACTTTTTTCCCGAAATAAACACACCCTAAAAAAAGCTTCTTGCATTTGATAATGAAAGAAGCTATGTAAGAGTCAGTAAAATATACCCATCAATATTTATAAGTTAATGATAAATATGGTTTAGTTCTAAATGAACAAGAGAGGGGCTCATAAGATCATCAAGTTTTCAGAGTGCTCAGGGTTTTCATGGAGCAACTAAATTAAACCCCACTTGAATTTTGTAGGGGTCCCGAGACTTACTAGAATGTAAATCTCTCAGTGTTCTTCTTAATTGTGTGGATTGTAGTTTGACCTCTGAATTGCGGAGATCAAAATAGTGGGGAGTAAACTCCGCCAACAAGAGTGAGCTTTGAGGTCTACTTTGATAGATAACAATTTGAAAAAGAGAAAGAATCCCAAAATAAATCTTTTGAGTGCGCTCTAGTTTAGTTCATATGTTGACAAATCTGAAATGAAGTCATCTATTATTAGTGTATACGCTAAAGCAAAACCTTTTGATTTTACCCTTACAAGAGCATGACACATCATCACTTCTCTTGTCAAAATTTTTTGACACTTGTACACAAATCTTAACCATCCATCTTTATCAAAACTAATATCTTAGAATTCCTTATTAATTTCAGTGTCTTTCTTAATAAACCCATCTCCCAATAAATGTGTATTAAATACAGAAATTAAGGAGTGAGAAAATTTCGTATATCTCCTCCTAACTTATTAAAAAATCATTGCTTGCCAAGATATCTCGTTAACAAAAATTAGAGATTTTTGAATTTTAAAGAGGGAGAAAGGATATCTTAGGTAAGTTTTGATATTTTAGTTAAAAAGTTCGGTGAAAAGAATCAAATAAGATTTTAGCAATCACTAAAGATTGTGCAGGAGCCGGTTTCTTTTTCATCTCTATCTTCTTTGTTGTTAGGGTCCTCTGAAAATCTCATTGATTTCGTACTCGGTTGCACAAAGTTAACATTGAAATGTCAATAATTTTTGCCATTCAATTTAATTTAATGTCCAATTCTTATGTTATATTTTTCATGCCATTGTGATTCACGCCATTGCGAAAGTTTAGGGTAAAGAAATTGGATTTCGACTTTATTGACTTAGAAATTGCAAAGGTTCGATTTTGTTTTCTTGATACATAAATGTTTCACGCATTTTCAATTTTGACTTCATGTTATTATTTTATTACTTGCTGATCATCCTCCATTTCATTACCATTCAATTATGTATTTTTAAATATGTCACATTTGTTTAATTATATTTGATTTGATGGTTACTTGGGAATACACATTATATTGAGTAATTTCTAGTATTTCTAGGATTTATGGTGTATTTCTGCGTATTTCTTGTAACATATTTTCAATGCAACTACAATTATATCTATAAAATAAATCATTAGTAGGTATCTACTTCATACTATGGAAGGTGAACATCTCAGAATCCTTAAGGAAACCTCAAATAAAAGAAAAATGTGATTATTCCCTATGCAAAAATGAATGAGATTCTGGTTCTTTTATATATATATATATATATATATATATATATATATATATATATATATATATATATATATATATATATATATATATATATATACTAAGTAATAATCTCCAATCAAGAGCGCATAAGTGTCCCGTGATTAGACACTTAATCGAGCCAATTCGACACCTTGGGATGGCCAAAATCTCCAGCATGGCCGACTCGACGGGTCGACATCTCACGAAGCCGGCTCAAAAGGCGGTACATGTCGACCTTCTTGGTAGGCCGACTCAACGAGCGGCCCACTCAACCATCTCCTTGGCCGACTTCTCGCGAGAGATGACTCAAAAGGCGGTACTTCTCGACACTCAGCCAGGCGAGTAGAAAGACTACAGTTACCTCGAGCCCCCTGCTGACAGCTTGTCACCATCGCATTAAATGCGTGATCAGAATCATTATTTCTCCGTCCCCGGAGATCTTTATGACACATCGGTCCACGTCGGCACCCCATGCCTCCAGTCACTTCACATTAAATGCCGAAGTGACTCCCTCCACTCAGTAGCCGACACCTGTAAAGTAAATGTTGACTCAGTCGCCAACCTATACCTGGCCGAAGTTACCAAACTACCCCTCTATTATCACTATAAATAGGAAGACTATTCCTAACATGAGGGTAAGCAATTTCTAAGCAATATTTTCTTCTCACTAAGAACTTCTTCAGTTCACTTTTTTCCCCACTCAAGCAAGTTACTAACTTGATCGTCGGAGGAACAACCACGGAACCAACCCTGCCCTCTTACGAGCTCTTGCATGTGCAGGGAAGGATAGCTCATCTCAGAACTGAATATTCGGAGAAGTTAGCGGACCCTAAATTCCTTGATTTATAACTAAGTGACTATGTGATTCCCAACATCAACAGTTTGGCACCCACCGTGGGGCCATCTTTCTTTTTCGAGCAACTATGTCTGGTCTTGGACTTAGGCCTGATCACACTATCCCTGGAGAAGCACATCCGGGCTATGTCACTCAAGCCCAACTCGAGGAATCCGCCCAGCGGATCTCCCAGTCCCTCCACCAGCAGCTAGCGACGTTCACTAGCGAACTCCTCAGTCGATTCCCTCCCTAGCAAGCCGCTCACTCTGCCGCTCCTCCACCTTCAGGAGACCAACCTTCAGCAACCCATCCTCCGTCTAAACCCTGGCCTGTAGTCCCTCCTCACACTCGCTACAAATGTAAGGACCCATGGCTGACACGTGTTCTCCGCCACACTGCATTGTTCTGGCCCCAGGACTCACCAACACTCAAGCCTCTGATGAGAGCCCTGACCCTAGTCATAATAAGGAGCACGCCGTAGGAGTAGTGCCACGAGGACCTCGATGTCACCATGCTGCTGTAGGCCCCTTGACTACCAACTTAGCATCCGGCTATGATCGAACTTACTGGTCAGTCACCGAAGTCATCGGGGGAAACACTCCCCTCATTGACGACATCATGAATGCCGCTTGTGAGAAGTTCAAGATACCTCCAGTAGAGAAATACAAAGGTGAAGACGACCCTGCGGAGCATGTCCAGAATTACTATGACATGATGAGCATGCTGCAAGCGTCTGAAGCCACCATTTGCAAATGTTTTTCGATCACTCTGACGGGAAGCGTCAAGCTCTGGTGGAATGCTCTGGAGAAGAAGTCCATTGGCAGCTTCAAGCAGCTTAGCCAGAAGTTTGTTCATCACTTCCTGGCCAACACCAAGCAAAAGTTGCCTCCTCATGTATTGATTCAAATGAGGCAGAAGGCAGGAGAGAGCCTCAGGAACTATTTCAAGAGGTTCCAAGCGAAGAGGCTGGAGGTTGACGACCCAGGGAGTTCGGTCGCCATGTCTGCTATTATTGCCAGCTTACTGGACAACGAGCTAGCCAACTCGCTCACCAAGAAGTGATGCTCCATCTATGAGCAATTGGTGGCCAAGGCCCACGGGTATATGGACATGGAAGATGCCCGAGCCTACAAAAGGAGGTCGTGTGACGTAAGGGCCCACGCGTAACTAACATCGGCAAATGCGGCCGCAAGAACCCCGACACTAGCAAAGAAGCGTGGCAACACTAGCCCTAACGCCAGTGCCGCCGATGGCCGTGGTGACCCCGGTAGTGGCGCCGGCGCTAGAGTTGGCTAGAGATCTCCCACTGAGGCCGGAGTGGCCTAGGGATCCTCTAAGAGCCGACTCTCGCTCATACCGGTCTGACAGGACGGACTGAAGAAGGGAGCCGGCGCCAAGACCAGCCCTCATGGTCCTCAACACCTCTCTTACCGATGCCCTCCACATGGTCCAGAAAGAGGGGTATCTCAATATTACTGCCCCTGAGATGAGGTCAGACCCCCACAACCAGGACGTTCGGTAATACTGTAGATATCACAGGGATCATGGCCATCTCACCAATGATTGCTGAATCCTCCAGAGAGATATCGAGGAGCTAATACAGTGAGGGTACCTCAAGAAGCTTGTCTCCCCGAGAGACGGGAGGGAAACCGTCCAAGGTGGGGCAAATAGAAGGTCTCGCTCGTCAGCCACCACAGCCTTAATAGTCACCAACCCCATAGGGGTCATTAGCACTATCAGCGGCGGTCCTATAGTTGGAGGATTGTCCAACAACGCTCGGAAGAGATATGCCAAGCGAGCATTGCGAGTCGATATGTGCGACAAGAAGCCAAGAGTGGAGGAGCCCGTCTCCTTCAGTGATGCGGATTAAAAAGGCGTTGAGATGCCTCATGATGATCCTATCGTCATTACTGATAGGATTTACGGCTTCCAAGTGAAGAGGATCATGGTTGACAGAGGAAGCTCGGTCGATGTCCTGTATATCGACGCCTTTAACAAGATGGGCATAGACAAGTTCAGACTGTAGGCTGCAGCGTTGTCGGGGCCCACTCATCGGATTCACTGGGCATGCCCTCCAACCAGAGGGGATGATCACACTCCCCCTGACGGTCGGTGAATACCCACGACTGTTCATAGTCCAAATTTAATTTTTGGTGATGGATCTGTAGTCGGCTCACAATGTTATATTGGGCAGGACCGCCCTCCACCTCTTGCGGGCTATCCCCTCTACATATCACCAGATGTTAAAGTTCTCGATCCCTGAAGGAGTCAGAGTCACCAGGAGCAACCAACAAGAGGCCAGATCCTGCTATCTCCTCTCGACAAAGGGAAAGGGGGTGCAAGAGACCTTACCCATCGAAAAAGCTTATTTTCAGATGGAGAAAGTATCAGAACGGGAGAGGATGACTACCATTGAGGAGCTTCAAGAGATACCAATCGACTCAGAAGGGAAGAAGAAGATCAAGATCGGATCAAGCCTCGTAGAACCCTAGCAAGGAGCTATGATTGCGCCTATCTGGTAACTCGATGTTCATGGGACCGAAGACATGCCGAATCCTCCCGGCGATTAGTCATGAGCTTGCGGTCGATCGACACACTAAGTTGGTTCGATAGAAAAAGAGACATCTCGGCCCTGAGAGACAGAAGGCAACCGCTGACGAAGTTGACCGACTCCTAAGAGTCGGTTTCATTTGAGAGGTGCAGTACTCGGAATGGCTATCCAACATGGTGCTAGTAAAGAAGGCTCTTCACAAGTGGAGGATGTGTGTAGACTTCACTGATCTGAACAAGGCTTATCCCAAAGATAGCTACCTTCTCCCCCAGATCGATCAGCTAGTCAATGAGAGCACCGGACATGAGCTACTTAGCTTCATGGACGCCTTCTCTGGCTACGATCAGATCCTCATGGCGAAACATGACCAGGAGAAGACGTCATTCATTACAGACCAAGGAACCTATTGTTATAAGGTGATGCCCTTCGGTCTCAAGAATGCTGGCGCCGCATATCAGAGTCTGGTCAACAGGATTTTTGGGCCCCAAATCGGTCGCAATGTGGAAGCCTACGTGGATGACATCTTGGTGAAGTCGAAGCAGGCGTCGACCCACATATCTGATCTTGATGAGACCTTCTTCGTCATCTAGCACCATCGCATGAAGCTCAATCCAGCCAAGTGTGCCTTTGGGGTGCAGTCGGGGAAGTTCCTCGGGTTCATGATCACCCAGAGGGGCATTGAAATCAATCCTGAGAAGATAGCCGCCATAGAGCGGCTACCCGAGCCCCGCACATTGAAGGACATCCAGAGGCTGAATGGGAAGATAGCAGCATTGGGGCTCTTCCTCTCCAAATCTGCTGAGAGAAGCCTCCCATTCTTCAAGACGCTAAGAGGAAGTAAGGAGGTGAAGGAGAGCAAGAGCTGGATGGCCGAATGCAGCGCAGCCTTCAAGGATCTCAAGACATACTTGAGCACTAAGCCGCTGCTGAGCCAACCGAGAAAGGGGGAGACCTTGCATCTATACTTGGCCATCTCTCCCGAAGCCGTCAGCTCTGTTCTGGTTCGAGAGGAAGAGAACACCCAGAAGCCAATATACTATGTTAGTTGAATCTTGAAGGTGGGGGGAACTCCTTTACCGCCAACTCTGCAGGAGCCTTCGACACCTCGAGCGGTCAAGGCCCCCGTTCCACAGACACGCCACACCATCGAATATGATTCCCCAGAGTTCACCTCTTGGAGGTTGCTGAAGGTGGATAGGTCCTCCGGTGAAGCCGATAGTGGAGCAGGAGTGGTGCTGTGTAGCCCTGACGGGTCGACGCATGAGCACTCCATCGCCTTTGATTTCTCCGCCTCAAACAACGAGGCCGAATACGAAGCACTTCTGGCAGGTCTTCGAGCCGCCCTAGCCGCTAAGGCCGAGTGACTCTATGTTTTGGCCGACTCCCAACTTGTTGTCCATCAAGTGAATGGAGAATATGCGGCCAAAGATTCGAGAATGGTCCTATATCTGAAGGTAGTTAAAGAGCTGATAGCCAAATTCACTGATTACAAGATCGCCCAAGTCCCCCCGAGTTTAACGCTCGGGTGGATGCCTTGTCTAAACTCGGATCGACCAGCTCGGGGGCCAATTCAGGGCCCATCTACACAGATACCCTCGAACATCCCTACATCACAAAGACGTCAGAGGCTGTCATGCAAACCGAGATGCCCGCAGAGCTCTGTTGGATGGATCCCATCATCCATTATCTAACACAAGGAACTCTACCAGAGGGTACCACTGAAGTTAAGAGTCTCCAGAGGAATGCTCGCCTATCTCATGCTCGATAGCCAGCTTTATCGAATGTCATACTCCAGCGGTGGTGTGAGGCCCTATCTTCGGTGTCTTCGGCCATCAGAGGCCAATTTTGTCCTCAGGGAAATTCATGAAGGGACATGTGGGAATCATCCTGGGGCCAGAACGCTTACTCAGAAAGTTATTCGCCAGAGATATTATTGGCCCACTATACTAGCCGAGTCCAAAAGGCTCATCTCTTTATGCAAGAAGTGCCAATTCTTCTCAGCCATACCTTGAGCGGCAACCACTGAGCTCACCTCCATCCTGAGTCCAATCCCATTTGCGCAATGGGGTTTGGATATATTGGGTCCTCTCCCAATGGTCTCAGGACAGCGAAAGTTCTTGATCGTTGCCATTGACTATTTTACCAAATGGATAGAGGCCGAGCCCCTGGCCAAAATTAGTGAAAGTAATGTCACTAATTTTGCATGGAAATCTATTGTCTGCCGATTTGGTGTGCCCCTCTCCTTCATGATAGACAATGGCACTTAGTTCAACAGTGAGGGCTTCCAAAGCTTTTGTGATGAATACAACATCCGCCTCAAGTTCTCCTCGGTCGCACGCCCCAAATGCAATGGACTTGCCGAGGCCGCCAACAAATACGTCTTCCAAGCTCTAAAGAAGAAGGTGGACGAGGTAGGTCAAAACCGGGTCGGTAAGTCAGCGGTAAGGGTCTTACCGCACGACTCATAAGAACTCAACGGGGGAAACCCCCTTCAAGTTAGCTTATGGTGCCGAGACAAGAATCCTACCGAAGTCAAGATGTCGACAATCCGCCGATCAGGTTTGATGAAGACCTAAACGGTGGCTAATGATCGCATCGATCTCCTGGATGAAGTCCGACGGAAAGCTCTCCGATCCCAAGTCATCAACCAACAACGCGTCGCTCGGTATTAGAATAGCAAGGTCTAACCCAGGAGGTTCAGCGTAGGTGATCTCATCCTTCGAAAAGCTACTTTTGACAAAGACACACCGCACGCGCAAGTCGGCTCCCGACCGAAGGACCCTACGCACTCTTCTCGAGGAATTATTGTGCACTCATCTACCGAGAAGGTCTGATGGAAGGATCTTGCAGCATCCTTGGAACATTGAGTACCTCAAAAAATATTTTCAGTAATTTTGTATATTACTTTTATTTATTATGAAACCCTTTTGAATCTCACTCTTATGTCACATTCTCACAGTGCTAAATCATTGTAGGAACCGAAAAGACCTTGGCGCCTTCATTAAGTCCAAGGCATCTGACCACTCGGTCGTTATTACCAAAAAGATCTTGGCACCCTCATTAAGTCCAAGGCACCCAACCTCTCGGTCGTCATTACCAAAAAGACCTTGGCGCCCTCATTAAGTCCAAGACACCCGACCTCTCAGTTATCATTGCTAAGAAGACCTTGGTGCCTTCGTTAAGTCCAAGGCACCCGACCTCTCGATCGTCATTGCCGAAAAGACCTTGGTGCCCTCATTAAGTCTAAGGCACCCGACCACTCGGTCATCCTTACCAAAAAGTCCTTGCCTCCCTCATTAAGTCTAAGGCACCTGACCACTCAATCATCATTACCAAAAAGACCTTGGCACCCTCATTAAGTCCAAGGCACCCGACCACTCGGTCGTCATTACCGAAAAGACCTTGGTGTCCTCATTAAGTCCAAGGCACTCGACCACTCGGTCATCATTATCAAAACTACCTTGGCAGCCTCATTAAGTCTAAGGCACCCGACCACTCAGTCATCCTTACCGAAAAGACCTTGGCGCCCTCATTAAGTCCAAGGCACCCGACCACTCGATCGTCATTGTAGGCGTTGAAAAATACTTACAAGATCCCCGAAACTAACTCGTGATGGGAAGTCGGCGAATGACAACCCATCGGATAATACGGACGTCGAATCGTTGAGACGAACCCGACGGCAAACTCATCAGCCAAGCACGGGCAAACCGACTTGAATGACGATCGGATTTAGACCGCGAACCGAACAAACCAAGAGTTAGTCCCGAACCATATACGCATCAAATCTAACTGGGAAGACCAAGAGTCAATAGGCGTGACCTAAGCCCTAAGATCGAGAAAAACGGCAAAACGATGAAAACGGCGAACCAAGGCCACGCTGATCGAAGTTACCTCGGCCAAGTGGCCGAGGTGGCTTGACCATCATGGTCGCCACTTCGCCAACTTGGCCGAGGTGCCTCGCCATGGCCGGAGCCACTTGGCCGGGTTCACCCCATCCTATAAATAGGGGTCTTCCTCGCCTGGGGTTGGTCGGGATTTCCTGAGCTGATTTTCAAGGAGATTGGAGAGCCTTGCGATCCGGATTTTGAAGTTCAAGATCAAGACTTCGCACCGATTCGCGAAATGCTGATCAAGAAAAGAGACGATCCAAATCTCAAAGAGCTCGCCATGCTCGATCTACACAAAGAAGGTAGAGAATCCACCGAGTCCACGGTCCGTGTCGGATTTGCAGATCCGCCTTCTAGGCTAAGCTTCGCCTTAGTCTCGTGGCGAAGCGCAGGATTTCTCCTAGTAGATTCACTCGGCCTCCGGCGATCACCTCCCGTGAGTTGATCCCCGCCGACGCTCTATTTCCTTCGTGAAATAAACACTCAGATCCGCAGATCCAAAGATCCGGATCTCCACTAAGATCGGATTGCACGGTGGTCCACGGACGATCCAAGTCCTCTAAGACAGTAAAGAACCCACGCGAAACGAGGATCCGATAAACGGATCCCACGCTTGTTCACCAAAGGGTTAACAAGTTGTAATTTTCAATTTTTCATTGTAAGCCTTATAAAAGGCAATATTTTCTTTGAATTTGTTTCAGCGATCAAGTTTGTAAATGCTCAAATCAATGACAATCGAGACAACTTTCCCATCGAACAAGCCGGGCGTAATTGGGAGCCACCGCCCGATCGGAGGTCGCCGTGTCGCAACCGCGATTCCTATCCCTGGAGGAAGAGGTCGAATTCGAAGTTCACCGTAAGAAGTTCGAGGAGTATCTATCCTCGCCCTTCCAGATCCAGCCCCGCCCAAGAAGATCTCCGCCGCAAGGAGAACCCGATGGGCCTCGATGTAGAGCCCCGTGACGGCGAAGTCCAACCTCACGCCGCAGTAGCAAGAAATCCCCTTCGCTCAAGTCCGCACTACAACGGCGCCGAGATGAACGCCAATGACGCTACCGCGACTCTTCAAGCGAGCCCGCCAAAGGCGACGACAAAGCATGGCGCAAGCACCAAGGCGGTAATCCATGGATGGGGTCCACTACGAGGCGGATCTAAGATCCGATTTACGCAGAGGTTACTACCAAGTGATCGACGGTCCATTCAAGCCGCCAACCAACGAGTGGGTCCGTGTCAAACGGAACCGCCCATACTTCAGAACGTATTCAAAGCCGCCGCACTTCTTGCACAAGCACGAAGCGCTGGTACAACAAGCTTGTGAACTCAAGAAGGAGGTGGTAAAGAAGCCGCCAACATACCACCGTGTTTGAGGCCCAAATCTAATGGCGCCCAACCCCACCGCACGGCTTCAAAACCTAAGATCGCCAACATTCCAGCCTCGCCCCGACACTTAAGGCTACAGCGCTTCAAATTCAGCCAAAGCCTAAGTCCGACGGCGCCAAAGTCAGCATGCTCAGATTCAACCGTGGTGAAGCCAACTCCCGCCACTACCACTCAAACCAACTATCAAGGATAGTTTGGGTCCTTCGAAGAATCACGTCACTCCTCATGCAGAGGTCGCACTCCACTCCAAGAAGGAGAGGAAAATTCCTATAGTCCCACCAACCGGACTAAAGGTCAAGTCCGAGAGTCCACCGAGACTTCACGCTCACATAAGCGAAAGTCAAGGCGAGTCACTTTCGGTAGTTTCGGTGAACAAGTCCATTCTCGGAAGGAGACACGTTCGTCTGATGACGACGATGTTATACCCGAGGAATCATGCCGACACACGGCAGGTTGCTCCGGTACTCATACCGACGAGCCGCACTACCGCGTGGGGTACAAGAAATCTCAAGGGGCTCCCCAAACTAATACGGTCATGCTTGTGCTCTAAGCTCATCAAGACAAGGTTTCTGAGTGCAATTGCCATCAAGAAACTCCAAAAAGAGTTTTGGTCTTCCAGAGACTTAGCACCAACACGCCGAGACCTAGGTCAAGGCGATTCCGCAGAAGGACGACATCCCGAGAGGATGAATTACCAGAGGTCACTAATAATATGACCGCAAAGAATCATTGCCACGGACTATTCCCACAAGACGCAACGTTAACTCGCTTGTGGTCCGACTATCCGACGGTCCAATTCACGATAAACTTCAGAGGGATACCCACGAGGATGATGCGTCGGATGTTGGTCTCAAGAATTGCCTCCGATAATACCAGATCTAGCTAAGGGTGCCCCCAAGAAGCGCATTATGATCAGCATGCATCAAGTGGCTAAAATGCTAGGCGAAGCATTGACTAAGCAACGAAAACTTCAAGCTAGAGATGGATATGGCCATGCATCGATGAGAGAAATGCATGACCAACAGATCCAAGCCTTGACAAAACATCGAGGTGAATCGAGTCGGCGCATTGGCGTCGACCAAGATGACAACATTCGCATCAGAGGAAGCACAAGAGGATGATAATCCTCCGAACCACGCAACCGGGCATAATGTAGATGTTATTGCTCATGAGAGCGAAAATCAAAGACCTCGAGAGCAAAATCAACTCATTGATTTCACCAAGAGGTGAAGAAGACGGTATTCCTTGCCCATACCCGGAGGGAGTGGGAATCAATCCCGCACTGCCTAAATTTAACTTAATAAACTTCACACCGCTTGATCGGAAGGGTTCCCCGACGCAAAGACTTGATTTACTTCAAGTCGCATCTCGGGTTATTTCCAACGAGCCCCGATGGTTCGGTCATTCGTTGGCACCCTTCATGGAGTCCGCTCGGTACCGCCGCCCAAAACAGGAGCATCAACAACCGGGACGATATGGAGTCCCTGCTTTCCAATTTCTTCGATGACGACGATACCAAAATATCCGCCGGAACGCTACTCGACTAAAAGCGTAAGGACGGAGAAACCGTGGATACCTTCGCTGCGATTCGAACAAGGCAATGAACCGCCAGATCCGATAACGAGGAGTTCATCCTCCGCACCGCCACAACAACTTGTCGCTAGACGTGTCGGGCAATGGGAACGCACCGCCCAACACTCGAAAGACTTGAAGGTGCGGGTGAACAAGTCAACGCCTCAAGAGGAAAAGGCGAAAGAGGCCGCCCACAAATGAAGCCCCAAACGTAACTTTGTCCCGTGGCAAAGGGAAAGAGTAGGCCAGACGGCGGTTGCAAACCAAACGCTCCAACTCCAACCCCCAAAGCAAAGAAGCAGAAGAACAACGGCGCCGCAACAGCAATAACGCAGCGGACAACCGGGCCACGTAAACGTAAGGCCTCGTGAGCCGAGATTCCCAAAGTCCTATTCCTTTAGGGATGGCGAGATTCGATTTCTTCAAATATCTTGTGGAAAATAACAAGATCAAGCCCTCCGATTCGTAATCAAGAAGAAGCAATGAGGACTTAACGATCCAAAATATCGCTACTACGTAAGGCCATCACCCCACTAAATCGTGGTTTCGCCTTTAAGGATAAAATCCAGCCTTAATTGACGAGGGTCATCACTATGAAGCCGCCCAAAGAAAAGAAGGTCGGAGTAAATGCGTGTCCATAAGCTTTGGGTCAGCCGCTAACATGGTTTGAACCTAAACCGCTGGTCAAAGTCGCAATGAAGACGGTGAATGATGACCCACACAAGCAACGCCGTAAAGGACTCGGTGGTCGATATGGCCCCAAATGGCGAAGTCCCGGGTCCACCGCACCGCTGAAGATGATCACGGTAGCTTCTTCTTCATCAAGAAAAGTCAAAGTGAAAGGCAAAGATATGCCATGCTACTTCCGCAGCTCCGAGGGAGATGACGAGTAGGCGGCATTCCACTGCTCGGCGGGGAACCCGGCCCACGCATGAGATGACACGGCGCATACAAGCACCCTAAGTCCCCACCCAAATGCCAAGACGCCGCGAGAACTGGGGTACCAACAACTCCTCACTCGCCAGAAAGCTTAACACAGGGTCCGCCAAAGAAGCCACAAGTGAAACAATCTCGGGAAGTTCAGCTCGGCGCTTCCCGCTCAATCACCCGATTAGAAGAGACAAACCGAAGCTCCAACTCCCCATATCGCCGACGTTATGGCCCAATTGGCTAATGTCCCTAAGAAGAATCACTTTACGAAGTTGTCGCTACGGCCAAAAGAGACTAGAGAAGCTCTTCAAGAAGCCCCGCCATCGTAAGTCTTCCTCACCCGTGATTAAGCCGAGTCCGTAAGAGTCGGCCCAATAATGCAACCTTATGGCTAAACACTTCCCCGCATCACTTTTACAAAGGAGGATATGCGACAAGGAATTCCAAGCACGATAGGCCGCTATACTTCACCGTATATTGGCTCTAGTGAAGTTAACCGATCCAAGTCGATCCGGGTTCACTGTGAGCATCATGCCCTGCGCCTCATGTATCACCTTGAAATCCTCGCTGAAACCGCATCAACAGCACGGTGATCTATGGATTTAACACCGTCTCTACCGCTGGGTAAAATCCAGATAAAGTGTCAAATGGGGACTTAAAGTCCGTTACCGCATGGATTGACGCAGAGACTTGCAATAACTTATTGTTGGGTCAATTTTGGATCCACAAGAACGCTATAGTTCCATCTACTCTTCATCGTCTCAAATATGTAGACACAAACAATGAAGTCAAGACGGTGGTCATGACAAACACCGCTTAAGGGGATGGAGAATTATTTCACCGATTCTCCTCTACGGTAATGAGTCGAAACTAAATCATCGCCCAGGAACGGACAACGGTGAAGAAGCCGATACCGCCGCTTGGTTATAGTGGTGGTTTTGTTTTAAATGACATTGTACCCTAGTAATCAATCTTGGCGATGAAGAATCGCCGATGAACATTGTAATTGGCAAATTGCCGATGAATCAATAAATGACGATTTAGAGTACCCTTTGTCTTTGAATGATGTGATGACAGGTTTATATAATAATCCGGAGGTTCACTTACCGACTCGGTCGTCTTGTATTACGCAAAAGCAGCCTCCCAGACTCCTTTGGGACAACACTCATTATCCCACGTAAGATCGTAGTGAAAAAGACTTGGTTTACTAAAAGAAAATACGCCCAACTTAATCATTTCTAGAAGAAGATGAAGATGACAATGGGCCTATCCTCCACACATCGCAGATATAGTCCCAAACACCGGTATCATGAAGAAGGGGGTATGACTTGACACAAGGTGAAGGTCTATGTTTTGGGCCGAGGTCCTCGAGTCCCTCCCAAAGCGCATATGTCCCAAGGGGAAAGCCGGATAACTATTACTGCTTAGAAGGGGATTGGGATCTGAATCCTCCTCGAGAAGATGAATGCTCATGGTGATTGATAACAATCCACCCATGAGGGAGACGGACATTCATCCGATTCTTCTGGGGATTCCACACCACCTCTGAGAAGCTTTCAAGGCTTTGATGTCAAATATGGCTACAATGATCTTGCTACTATTGAGGGTGATGTAGATATGCCAACATGGGAAGACATCCGATCCATCAACTCAAAGAGCACCGATAGATTCGAACAAAGAGAACCTCCACTAAGGACGCAGGTAGTCCGTGTTAATATGGGTGATGAAGAGCATCCTAAGCTCATAAACATCAGCAATACTCTTCCTCGGAAGAGAAGGAAGAGTTGACGCCCTAATCGGAGTATATCGATGTATTCGCTGGAGCTATGAGGACATGCCGACTGACCCTAATGTTTAATACATCGCCTCGCCAACATCGAGGCGATGTCAAACCCGTCAAGCAACCGCAGAGACGTTTCTCATTCACGATATTGCGGCAATCGCTGACAAAGTGAAGAAACTCATAGAATCGATTCATCAAGGAAATTCAACATCCGGATTGGGTGGCGAATATAGTCCGGTCATGAAGAAGAATGGTTCGATTAGGATCTGGCGATTACAGAGACCAATGCCGCTCACCAAAGATGACTTTCCTCTTCCAATCAGCGATGTCATAGTCGAAAATACGGTGGGTTCAAAGAATGTCATTCATGGATGGTTTTTCGGGTAACGATCAAAATGCACCTCGATGATGCTAAGCAATACGCTCTCGTAACTTCCATCGGTATATATTGCTACACGGTCATGCCGTTCGGCCTCAAAAATGCGGCTACACATATCACGAAAGCAATGACTAAGATTTTCCAGACCATCTCCAAAAATGGTCGAATGCTACGCCGACGACTTGGTCGTGAAAAGCCGCGGATAAAGGAGATCACATCAAAGATCTTAGAACGGTATTCGAGCTCATAACTCATCAACTAAAGATGAACCCCGCCAAATCCTTCCTTGGGATGTCGATGGCAAGTTCCTTGGCCGTCGTCACCAACAAAGGAATCCATGTCGATCCCGATAAAGTGAAAGTGATTCAAGATTTCGCGACCTCCAAGAAATGCGAGAGAACTTCGAGGGGTTACAAGAGGCGATTAAGCGTACATCCGCCGGTTCATATCGAACCTATCCGGGAAGTGCCAACCATTCTCAAAGTTGAATAAGAAGGGCGTGTCATTTATTTGGGACGACGCCTGCCAGAAGGCATTCGAAGAGATCCAATCGTATCTCGCTAAACCTCCTGTTCTTGTTTCACCGCGGTCGGGAAAACCGTTTCTGATTTACATCAAGGCAACGGATCACTCGTTAAGCTCTTTACTCGCGCAGGACGACGACGGCGGTCACGGTCAGCAGTATTACCCGAGCCAACATTAGTCTGGCCGAAGTCTCGATACCCAATGGTCGAGAAGCAGTGCCTTGCATTAGTGTTCGCGGTTCAGAAAATGCGGCACTATTTAGTCGGACAGACGATTTATGTTATTTCCAAAGTAAATCCGGTCCTAATATTTATGACCCAGCCGGCCTCAATGAGTTGGCGTTTGGCAAAATGGGCCTTGCTCTTGTCCCAATATGACTTGCACTTCAAACAACAAAAGTCGGTCAAAGGACAAGCGATTTGCGATCTCTTGGCTGCCAACCCGACAACGGACGCAGTTGAGCTATATGATGATCTTCCGGATGAAGTCCATGAAGTCAACACTACATCGTACCAACAAATATGGCGACTGTACTTTGACGGAGCTTCTCGAGCTACCAACGTGGCGAGTGCCCCCGGATGTTCTAAGATCTCCGCTGGGGTTGGGGTCGTCTTAGTGTCCCCGGGGAATCATGTCATGCCCCGTGCTTATTCACTCACTGAACCTTGCTCTAATAACGTAGCCGAATACAATGCGCTACTTATTGGACTTAGTTTCGCCAAGGAGCTGGGGGTCGAGTATCTCGATGCGTACGGCGATTCGCAATTGATAGTTAAGCAGATCCGTGGTGACTACGAAGTTAGGAACCCTAATCTGGTCCCCTATCACCAGGTAGCCGTTGAAATGGCAGACTCGTTCGAAGAGTTCTTCATTGAATATATCCCACGCCTTCAGAAGGCTTATGCGGATGCATTGGCCGCGTGCGATATCGGCACAACCTTCTGACACCGAACAACTAGTTACGGTCAGGACTCACCAACTCTTCGTACCAATATATGATGAGGTACAAGAAGATGAGGGGGTAGTTACCAAAGGGGTGTATGCGACCCAAACCAAATTGGAGCCCCGAGATTGGCGCTTTCCTATCATCGACTACGTCTTGCATGGTATTCTGCCAGAAGACGTAAGGGAGAGAGAGTCAATCCGGCGAAGAGCTCCAAGATTCTTTTACGACACGGAGACCGGATGTTATATCACGGGTACGATGGTCTTTACTCGATGCCTCTCAAACAAAGAGGCGTAAGAGGTCCTTCGAAGCACACGAAGGTGAATGTGGTGCGCACTACCGGGTCCCAAGCTCTACGATTGAATCAGAGAATGGGCTACTTTTGGCCAACAATGATTAATGACGCAGCCGCAGACGCCGAAATGCCACGCTGTCAAATTCACGAATTATATGCATCGGCCTCGGGCGGTTGCATTCTTCGGCGCATCACGGCCATTGAAACATGGGGAATGGACGCTGTAGGTCCCATTTTTCCTCCGCTACCAAAGGCGATCGGTTTATTCTAGCGATCACCGACTACTTCTCCAAGTGGGTCAAGCAATCCCGATAAAAGAATTAAAGGCGAAGTACCGCCATCAAGTTTATCAAACACCATGTTATCTTGACACGGTGTCCCAAGACGGTCGCATATGACAACGGTCCCCAATTCATCGGCAATTCCTTCATTAGGTTTTGCGAGAAGTTCAAAATACAAGACGCCTCGCCGATGTTCTATAATCCACCGAAATGGATTAGCCGAGGCATTCAACAAGATGATTATCAAGATTACGTCGAAGCTTGTGAAAATAACAAGCAGACCGATGATAAACTCGAGAAGCACTATGGGCATATCGCACAACCGCACGCGACGCCAACCGAGAGACCCCAGATTCTCCGTCTACGTGAAGCGCTTCTCCTGGAAATCCAGATTCACACCGCGACGCCTTGCAACGAGATGACGATCAAGAACAAAGATCGTAAACGCCTCAGAGCTCGAGATGTTGGATGAAAAGCGCCTAGAAGCTCAACAATGCATTGAGTTCTACCAAGCTAGGATGTCGAGAGCTTTCAACAAGAAAGTACGACAAAGGAGTTTCAGGGAAGGAGATCTGGTCCTCGCTGCTCGACGGCCGATAATCCTCAATTCCAAGAAGAAAGGTAAATTCGAACCTAAATGGGAGGGTCCGTTTGTAATAGAAACGGTTTACTCCAATGGTGCGTATCGCCTAATAACACAAAATGGCGACCGGCAATTAATGCCGATAAATGGGAAGTTCCTGAAGAAATACTACCCTTAGTGTCTTCGGGATAACCCGTTTCAACGAGAAGTTCTTCGTGGGATGTTTCACCCACTTTCCTCGAGGATAACCCTAGATTTATCCTCCATTATAATTTTCCTTCACCGATCAAATTCCTTGACGGTGGGCCTGCAAATTTTCTGGTACATTACCAAAATCCCCTCTTGATTCCTTCTATGAACAAGAGGCCCACTCAAAATTCCTTTCACGCCGGAGATAGAATATAAAATTCTTCCTCTCCAAGCGTAAGATCCCTTTCGTGATAAACGGAAGGGTTCTATCCATCTTTCATCTTAGGTAGCGGTGAAGGTATCTTGAGATTTTCGAACCGGGTTGTCCGCTGAAGGTCGCTGAGTCTTTTAGGTTCTGGTGGAAACCCCACTTTTAGTTCCATCTTTCATCTTAGGTAGCGGCGGTGAAGGTATCTTGCCGAGATTTTCGGACCAGGTTGTCCTTTGAAGGTCGCTGAGTCTTTTAGGTTCTGGTGGAAACCCCACTTTTAGTTCCATCTTTCATCTTAGGTAGCGGCGGTGAAGGTATCTTGCCGAGATTTTCGGACCAGGTTGTCCTTTGAAGGTCGCTGAGTCTTTTCGGTTCTCGGTGGAGATTCCACTCTTAGTCCCACCTTTCATTCTAGGTAGCCGAGATTTTGGAACCGGGTTATCCGCTGAAGGTCACACGAGTCTCTTGGTTCTCGGTGGAAACCCCACTTTTAGTTCCATCTTTCATCTTAGGTAGCCGACTAAAGGTATCTTGTTGAGATTATTGGATCAAGACATCCGAGCCGAAGGGCGTCGAACCCTCTTGATTCCTATAGCGGCCCACGCTGTTGGTTTCGATACGAGAAATAGAACATAAAGTTCCTCCTCTCACCAATTTAATTCTATCAACCAAAACTCCTTAATCCAAGATTCTTCTTGGGGAATTTGATCGAATCCTAAGCGAGGGATAGGTCGACGCCAACAGCAGCGTCGCGGGTTAGTCTTCCGTGAAAAGGCGAAGGCTTCATTATTCAACATTGTAGCATTAAGTCTAAGAGAGTTTCATTCTTTTAGCACAACGCTGTGTGTAGAACGGATTTAGATAATCTACATGCTAGCCCAACTCAAGCGGTAGTTGGTAAAGGCTCATCAAACCCGTTGAAATTTGGGGGTTGGCCAATAACCCTAAAGCGCCTAACCAGCGTCGCCCGGTTTAGTCTTTTTCCGATTGAAGAAGACACGAGTTTGATTACGGGGTATTTTATCCGAAGCCTAAGAAGGGATAAAGCCAACGCCTCACATCGTTGCGGTTTAGTCTTTTTCCGATTGAAGAAGACACGAGTTTGATTCGGGTATTTTATCCGAAGCCTAAGAAGGGATAAAGCCAGCGCCTCACCGCAGCGTTGCGGTTTAGTCTTTTTCCGATTGAAGAAGACACGAGTTTGATTCGGGTATTTTATCCCAAAGCCTAAGAAGGGATAAAGTCTACGCCTCCAGCGTTGCGGTTTAGTCTTTTCGATTGAAGAAGACACGAGTCCGTCTGGGTATTTTATCCGAAGCCTAAGAAGGGATAAAGCCAGCGCCTCACCGCAGCGTTGCGGTTTAGTCTTTTCGATTGAAGAAGACACGAGTTTGATTCGGGTATTTTATCCGAAGCCTAAGAAGGGATAAAGCCAACGCCTCACATCGTTGCGGTTTAGTCTTTTCGATTGAAGAAGACACGAGTCCGATTACGGGGTATTTTATCCCGGCCTAAGAAGGGATGAGTCACAGCGTAACACGCGTTCCGAGGCGGTCTCTTGCACGTAAAAGTCCGAGCCTATGTATTCAATATCATAGCAACAAGTCTAGAAGAGTTTCATTCTTTTAGCACAAGCGTCACGTCGCGGAACGGATCCGGATAATCACGCGCTAGCCCAACTCAAGCGGTAGTTGGTAAAGGCTAATCAAACCCGTTGATGGTGAGGGTTTGCCAAAATCCTATAAATATTATGGTTAATTATTTCGGCAAGTAAAAGAATCATAATAAACAATGAAAGGAATAAATCTTATTCATTTGAAGCAAATATAAAAGGAGCTACAACCTCTAAACATCAAGTCTATGACAAAGGATTTGTTGTTCGTGAGACACTTCATCACTATAAGCCTGGTGGTTCTCCTGGCGGCAGCTACGCCCTGAAAGACTCCTCATCGGTATTCAGTGTCTTTGTGGCTGCCTCTTCGATTCGGCCGGTTTACGCGCCCGATGTTCAGGGTTCCCTGACGCGCGAGAGCTTCTTCCTTATTGGCCTTGGCGACTCAAAATACTCATCTTATCTTCCTGCATGGAGCTCTCTCACGGCGGTATTATCCTCTCGCACTGCATTACAAGACCGGTCACGGATATGGCTTAGGGAAGAATATGTCCGGCAACAGACTCGAAGAGCATTGATGTGATCTCTGCAAGCGGACCGAGTCCGGTGAAAGCACCATGCCATAAGCGGCGTGCATGCGGTAGCTTCTGAGAGACACGAGCATTGCGCCATGCCTCTAAGCGGCGATGCATGCAGTAGCTACATACGAGGAAGCTCCTTTTACTAATTCTTGAAGTCTCTGAAGCTTCCCTCTAGATGAGCAAGGTCGTCGGCAATGGCTTGAGCTAGTTCGGGATGACCCATATTAATATCGAAACTGTCGAGGGACCAAGCAAAGGCCTAAAGCGGTGGAGAGATGGCAGGCAGAGAAAGAATCTTATCGATCACCATGTTCATCAAGGAAAAGAAACGGCGCCTCCACGGATATTAAGCGGGATGGATCTTCATCTATCATCAGCGCCCTCGCCAAATCATGGAGTCGAGGTGTAGGCTCTTACATAAAGGAAGAGGACCTTAGAATCTTCAACCAAAACTAATGAATGCATATTCAATTGGGGGATTCTTACCGTTTCCCGGTAGTTTAGAGACTAGTGAGTCTACCGAGAAATTATCTCATGGGATCTTGTCAACGCTGACTGATCCCTCGGTGTGCTCATCTATCTCAACGATCGTATGTTGTGATTCCGAGAAAGCAGCGGGAAGAGGTGCGCCGCTACTACGAAGAGCTCAAACTCTTTTAATTATAGTAGTATTGGCCAAATGGGTCCTTTAATTGGAGAAAATTCATACCTTCTTGAGGGATTGTGGTTTGGTGATTCTTCACCAAAGCATCGCCATCACTGACAAAGCGGCGTGCGATCGTCCATGGCGGCATTGTCATATAAACCAGCTTCCGCGAGTCTCCATGAGACCGGAAGGGAAAGCATTAGGAAAAAATAAGTGCAAGCGAAAATGGGCAAACAATGCGTAGAAATGACTTACCCCCGATTGAGGTTAGCTTGCCTAGTCTCGGATTAGCATTTGTCTCCCCGCAATTTCTCTAAAAGAGCAAAAGCGAAGAGGCAATTAGTGGGGAGTGCAATTCAGTCATTCAGTCTACCTGCATTTGCCATCCGAAGAGGAGTTATCGATGTTAGATGTACACAGGTTCACCGAATCGGGTCCTACATTGTATTCCCGGGTTCCTCGCCATAGCCCCATACATTTGTTGAGTGAAGCTAGGCTCGACATGAGTGGAACTAGGCCAAGAATCATGGTGAGGAAAATCAAAGCGAGAATCATAATCTCTAAAACCCCTGCATGGGAGCGGAGAAATGTCGGTCTCCAAAGCCAATTAAAATCGGATTACATTACGGTGTTACCACCGTCCTTGGATCATCATTGGTCAAGTCTATATCAAAGGAGAGGATTCCGCGGAGTCTTATGGGCTAACTTCTTCGTTTAACCCTCAAGAAGGTGAAATTCTTCTTCTTCAGATTTTCACGAAAATTCAGTTGAATGAGAAATCAATAGAGAGGATGAAAGCGAAGGAGAGAGTACGAGATCCTTCTCATAAGCTGCGGCCTCAGCTTGGTCCTCTCCTAAAGTCCCAGTCGAGTTGTGAAACTCCTCCTCGGTCGTTTGGCGGATGAGATTGGCGGCTTCCTCTGAGCTTGACGGCGTTTTGGGGTGTGCAGTGTCGGCTCGCAGCGATGCTTGACGCCAGATCGAGATAGCCCTCCGAGGGGCTGGCTCGTTAGCTACTAATAGCCAAGCGCAATGAAGGAATGTCGACTCCGGTGGCGGTCGAGAGGCTGAATCTAGAACCGGTACACCCCATGGCTCCACAACCAGCTCGAAGGCCATCTACAAGTCCACCAGTGCGGAGCCATCGGTTCGGTTTCCAACATAAAGTTGGTGCGTAAGGAAGCTGGCGAGCAAAGCGGCGGGGAAAATAAGGCTCAATGAAGCATTCCTCTTTTACTCGAAAAGTGAGATATCGGCACGATGTTCACTAGCCGGTTAAAGCGTAATGTCAAGTGAAGTCTGGCGTGTCTTGGCACCTCCTCGTCAACCAAGGACTCACCATATTGACGGAGAATCGAGAAAACATCGGAAAAGATCCACCCTCTATGAATGCATCTGTTTCTTGATCTCGTAAAGCCCCTTCCATCGCAATCCTCTACCAGCGCAAGAAAGGAGTAGGCGAATGTGGAACCGGGAGCCGACATCATGTCCGGACGATGAAAGACCGGACCAAGCCATCAAATAGGTATATGGAAGCTCTACCGGGCGGAAGGAATCACGAGATGATGGCTCATCCTTTCCACGAGTAAACACGGGACTATATCGCAATCCACGATGAATATTGGCCACCATTCTGGGAAGGAGAGTACCTTCTTGTGGGCAAGGCTGAGCTAGGATATAGGACCTCCAAAGGTAAAGCGTCATCAGATTGATATGGAACCACATATTTTTTTAGCCAGATTGCAAGATAGCCGGCTAGAAGAGTTGTCGGCTGAATAGGCTTCACCGCATGCCACAGAAAGGTTGCAAACTTGGTCCCTGGGGGAAAACCATCTTTGGCGTAGCTGAGCGTGTAGGAGTTAGCCTCGGACCTCTCGATCAGTTCATTGACCTCCGAAGGGGTGAGCGGTGACCGTTCACATATTTCCTCGCCAGACTTGTCCTCCAAATGCTGGAACAAATAGATGGCGAACTGCTTCAGACTCACTTGTGATTTCCTCTTGGCATAAGGTTCAGATTGGGCCAGAGCTATATAATAATGACAGGTGAGATCCCATAAAGTCTAAATGCGATCGGTGTGTGTTTCTTCGGCCGACTTAGTTCTGATTGGAAGGAAGTACTCGTCTGACATCTTCCCCATGGGTAAATCTGAGATTCGGTACATCTCATGTAGAGCCAGCCCCAACTCGCCATGTTTAGTAAAAAACATATTCGAATCTGGATTATAGAGCTCGAGTAAAGTGAAGAAATGGTTGGCACTGATTGGAAGGCCATACATGGTGTACGAATCGTGAATCTGGCGCAAACACGAAGTTCTCCATCCCATCGGTTGAGGGCGTAATTGGTCGAACGACCCACCAATGTTTACTTGACGAGTGAACCCAGCCGTAAAATCTATGACTGGATGACAGCATCTCTCGGCCCAACTGCGAGGCGATTTTTCAAAGTTGGCGGTAACAAAAATCTCATCGCGGGCGGTGTGTCCAACCCCACAATCGGGGTGAAGGCCGATGACGATTCTGTTGGAACCGGGCAGCTGGCTGGGAAATAAATCCGCAATGAATATGATCATGCTCCTCGGTCGAGCGCCGGGGGACATACGGTGTCGCGGTGGTGTGCGAATCGATCAATGAGGCGGCGAGGTATCAGAGGAATATACAAGGACCTCCGTCGTCTTTGTTCAACCGCTCACTCTCGACAAAAGTGTCAGGATCAAGGCGAGTCGCCGAGCGGATAATCATTTTTCCACAAAGGTTGATGGGCTGGTGTCTTTACAAGTGGGGCATCGGTGACCCGATGTCGAGAATCGCGGGAACTCCCCCAAATCTGTCCGAATCGTCTCGCTGATGTACGAGGTGTAAATCGGCGAGATAAAATCAGCGGGCTCGTCACCGCGTGGAATAATATTCACTATGCGTCCATCAACCGCGTAAGTCGGAAAAGCTCGAGGAATAATCAGCTGAAATCGAGAAGATATTGGTTAGTAAAAGCGTTAATTCATCTTACATAGATGAGTCACGACCTTATAGCGAATGCGACGATTTCATCCGTATCGAATACTCGAGAACGATAAATATAGTAGTGTAAATAAAGGCAATATATCCCGTTCTGAGCATGGAGTGCGGTATGAAATCGCTCCGTTAAAGATATCGAGCGGGTGATGACCAAGCAAAACCAATCTTTGAAGCGTCAATCCCCACGAAGGAGAATCTCGGCTCTTCCGATCGCCTCACAAAAGGAAGCGAAGCGGGGTCGTAGCGAGTGTACACGGGAAGATGAAAGCGAGAATCAGGCGTTGGTCCCCACAAAGATTCGGCTCTTCATCGCCTCACAAAGGAGAAGCGAGCGGGGATACAAGCGATATATATATACAGAAGATGATATTGTTGGCGCCTGCGAAAGAAGAGGCGTGCATTCCGCGAGTCGCGAGTTGATCGACCCTTGAAAATGAGATCTTAGCGGCGACATCGGAAGCGCAAAGAAGACAAATAAAGTCAGATATGCGGTTGAAAATCAACAAAAGGCATCAAAGAAGACCGGTAGCCCTGTCGGTACAACAACGCCCAGAAGCGCCGTGACCAAACGCGGCGAACGCGACCAGGCGCCTACAGGTGTGCCAGTATCTGAGTGCGCATGGCGCTGCCAGGCGCTTGCCGAGTGCGCCAGCAGCGCCGAGCAGCGCCAGTGCGCCAGGAGCATCCGCCGCTGTCTTTGGCCGCCGGCGCTGCCCGATCGCCGCCACCGTCGGCGTCGTTCTCCCTATGGCGATTGTGCACTTGTTCATGCCACGAGAAACAAACAAAAGAAAAAAGGGAGAAGAAAGAAAGGAAATTGATTGCAAAAGTTGCGTGCATTACCTTGTTGATCGAAGGAGATGAGGCGGTAGCGAGAGAGATGAAAACAAAAGAAGCGAGGTAGAAGTGACTAGGTGGGAGGGCAAAGGGGATTATGGGTATTTATAACAACTCCTAATGGGCCCAAATCAATTCTAACTAGGACTCTAATCAGCTAATTAGGAGTCCTAATTGGAACCTATCCGGATGTCAAAATAGTGCCAAATCAGTCCGTTGATTGACTCCTACTCCCTCTGCTATATTTGGAAAGATTACGAAGATTTATTGACGAGGATAACACCTCATGAAGGCCCTTCCAGCTAATCAGCGTCGCCTAATCCTACTCAATCAGGAATACAGTATAAACTATTTCCTAATTTGTAGAAGTTCAGGAAGAATATTTCTATAAAAAATATTCTTAGGGATAACTTCGATCTTGGGATTGCATCGGCTAATCAAAGCGTCGCTAATCCTACTCAATCAGGAATCACAGTATAAAGCTGTTTCCTAATTTGTAGAAGTTCGGAAGAATATTTCCATAAAAATATTCTTAGGGATAACTTCGATCGATCTTGGATTGCATCGGCGCTAATCAGCGTCGCCTAATCCTACTCAATTAGGAATATGGTATAAACTATTCCTCAATTTTCAGCGAAGTTCTGGAGAATAAACCCATATTCTTAAGGATAATTCGATAACCCTCAATTTCCTCCTTTGTGATACTCCAAAAGGTATCTGAGTCTAAAGCTGTTTCTGTTTGGCGAGTTTCGATTCCATAAAAGTATTCACAGGGATAACTTCGATCATCGCCAATAAAGTTTGAGGGTCATACGGCGGGTCAATGCGTCTAAATCCCTCCTTTGCGAAATTCTAGAAATGAGGATTTGCAAAGCCAGTTGTTTCTGTTCCAACGGGGAATCCTTGAGGTATTTTCCATAAAAATACTCCCGCGGATAATTGATAAAGTCAGAGGATTATCGATGCCGGTCAACATATCGCGATCGGATGCTCAGGAAAATGATATACAAGGCCAAATTGTCTCTGTTTGACAAAGAATCCTCGGAGGATATTTCCATGAAAAGATTTTTCCTCGTGGTCAAACCACAACCTGCATGATGATGGAAGAATTAGCCGATTGAGGGTTATGAAATTCCGTATTGACACCGATAGCGATGTAGCCAACAAGGAGTTAGCCGATATCACGGAGAAGTCAAAAGTCACGATGGTTAGTTAAACAACAACCAACCAACCACGAGTTATAAACAAAACTCACCCACCGACTTGAATCAAGATTTCAACAAGCGATCGGACAATAAATCGGTGCAGTGACCTTATCGAGAAATCCTACAAAGCCTTTGGATGATGCAGAAAGAATCAAAGACTTGAAGCTAACTTGTGGGACCCTCTGCCGATTGAAGCGGGAACCATCATGTCCAAAGTATCGAGCTCGCTATAAAAGCGAGTGAAACACTTTGGAGGGTATCTGTAAGTTGAAAAATACTTACAAGATCCCGAAACTAACTTCGTGGCGGGAAGTCGGCGAATGACAACCCATCGGATATCTGGACGTCGAATCGTTGAGGCGAACCGGCAACAAACCCGCAGCGTCACAAGCCGCGGTTTAAACGGACTTGAGCGAGCGATCAGTTGAAGCTGTTGAGCGGAACAAACCAAGAGTTAGTCGAGAACCATATCTGAGACGGAATCTAAATCCGGGGAAGACCAGAGTCGAGAATAAGGACCTGGCCGGAAGATCGAAAAGCGGCGAAAATGAAAATGGCGAACCAAGGCCACCGGCCAGAGTTACCTCGGCCAGAAGTGGCGAGTCTTCGACCATCTGGCGGAGCCACTGCGTGGCGGTTCACCCCATCCTATAAATAGGGGGTCTTCCTCGGTCGGGGGTTGGTGGGGGATTCGGGCGATTTTCAAAGAGATTGGAGAGCCTTGCGGATCCAGTTTTGAAGTTAGAAGATCAAGACTTCCGGCCGATTGGCGTTGATCAAGAAAGAGGCGATCGGATCTCAAAAGAGCTGGCGGCTCGAGATCTACAAGGTAGAGAATCGGCTCGAGTCCACGCCCGGTCGAGTCGGTTGCGGAATCGCCCTCTAGGCTAAGCCGTCTTAGTCTCGAGGCGGCGTGTGATTTCTCCTAGTAGATCTCACCGCTCGTGATCACCTCCCGTTGAGTTGATCCCGTCAGGCGTTCTATTTCCTTGGTGAAATCGCCTTAGATCTGCGAATCCGACATCACGGATCTCCACTAAGATCGGGATTAGCGGTGGTCCACGCAGACGATCAAGTCCGACACGAGCAAAGAACCAGCATGGCGGGGATCCGATAAGCGGATCCCGCGTTTGTTCACCAAAGGGTTAACAAGTTGTAATTTTTGATTTTTTCATTGTAAGCCTTATAAAAAGGCAATATTTTATTTGAATTTATTTTAGGCGACTGAAGTTTGTAATAGTTCAAATCAATGACAATCGAGACAACTTTCCCATCGAACAGTCATTACCAAAAAGACCTTGGCGTCCTCATTAAGTCTAAGGCACCCGACCACTCGGTCATTATTACCGAAAAGACCTTGGTGTCCTCATTAAGTCCAAGGCACCCGATTACTCGGTCGTCCTTACCGTAAAGACCTTGGTCCCCTCATTAAGTCCAAGGCACCCGACCACTCGGTCATCATTACCGAAAAGACCTTGGCGTCCTCATTAAGTCCGAGGCACCAGACCACTCGGTCATTATTATCGAAAAGACCTTGGTGTCCTCATTAAGTCCGAGGCACCTGACCACTCGATCGTCATTACTGAAAAGACCTTGGCGCCCTCATTAAGTCCAAGGCACCCGACCACTTGGTCATCCTTACCGAAAAGACCTTGGTGCCCTTATTAAGTCTAAGGCACCCGACCACTCGGTCATCATTACTGAAAAGACCTTGGTGCCCTCATTAAGTCTAAGGCACGCACGCAAAGCCCTTGGTGTCGCAAGCGAATAAACCCAAGGCGCGAAGCTCAATCAAGCCGGTCAAAAAGATGTTGATATCTCATGAGTAAAATCAATGCACTAAACTGACCTAAAAGCCCTTGGCATCATCATATGACCAAGGCATTCCTACCATTTGGTCGACTTGTACAAGAAGACCTTGGTACCTCTTCAGGGAAAAAAATCAAGGTACCTCTTATCGCTTAATCAGCCAAAGGCACTCCAACAAAAGAAGCATAGAGACGAGCCATTTGACTCGCCTCATACGCGCTCGAGTTGTCTCAGCACACAATTGACTCACCTCAACTACTTACCTCTCTCGAAGTAAAGCCACGAATAAATAAAGCAGAACAAAATGGGATAGAAATACACAGGTCTCAAAAAGGCAAACATAAATATTCATTCCATATCTCAAGATATTTACATCATTCTTTACATATCTACAAAAAAGAAGAAAAGATACAAGTTATCAGACCCCTCGGCTTGGGTTGGGAGTAGGGCTTGGAAGAGCAACACATCAGTGGGGGGCGGAGTGGCTCGGCGGCAGGCGGGAGGAGGGCTTGTGAAATGAGCTACAAGAGGGGGGACCTCTTCTTGGTCGTCCCTTGACGCGCCCTCATCATCACCATCATCCACTTCCAGCATTACTCCCCCTCCCTTTTTCTCACTCTCCTTCAGTAAGTCGAGGTGGCATGAGACTCGAGAGGGGTAGAGGCTGCCTAGGGTGGGTCGAGACTCGAAAGAAAGCAAGGAGGCGAGATAGTCAAAGTCGGCTTTGCAAGATAATGCTACTTTGACTTTGCCTAGGGAGCTAAGACGGTATCTCTCCACCACCTCCGTCTTATGCTCCTCCGAATACAAGTATACGAGTTGAGCCTCCAAGGCTTCGATAGTCACCAAGATGCGATGGGCGGTCGGCTCCTCCTCGAGGTCAGCTCGGGTTACGGGCCGCAGCGGTCCGGAGAGCATTCCTAAGCCTCGAGCCTGTGGCGCTTCTCGTACTCGACCTCTTCACTCAAGTACTTGATTTGGCCATCTCGCTCGGTGATCCCTTGCTGAAGACGAGCGACATCCTCTTTGAGCTTAGCCATGTCCCCTTTGAGCTTCTCAATTGTGGCCGACAGCTTGGCGCAGTGCCCCTTAAGCCCTTTGATCATGTCTTCTTTGATCTCAAGCTCCCGACGCCATTTTCCCTCATTGCGGCCCTGCTCGACCTCCAGTGCTGTGGCCCTCTTCTCGGCCGCCTCCCTAGCCTTCTTCTCATCAGCCAGCGCCCTTTCAAAATTAGCTTGGAGCTTATACGTAAAGGAGAGCCGAGAGAACAGCTCGTGCCTGATCAAGGTCCCCCATAGCAAATAGCCTTTAAGGGCCAAGTGCAAGCCCACGTTCAGTACTTCCGACAGCATCTCCACATCCCTAGGGAGGGCGAATTTCTCCAAGGCTCGAACCTGAGCCACACTTGACTCCAAAACTGAGCTCTCCTTGTCAAGAGGCCTTTGGGCAACGACCCTGTCGCCCTCTGGAACCACCTCCCTTTGAGAACGACCACCCCATCTCCCCAATCAGCTTAGCTCTGAACTCGTTCCATACTCGTTCATCAAGCTCAGAGATGCAGTGGCGAAAGGGCTAGCAGAAACCGCTCTCTGGCGCCGAGGCAGCATTAGCTCATAGCAGTTCCTAAGCAGGCTGGGGAAGGGTCGCCTCCTCTCCAGCGACTCCCGTCATCTCGACAGGCTCCTTACCCGGCCTTTGAGCTGGCTCGGGTAAAGGGGCCTGGGTGCTCGACCCCCCAGCTTGGGCTCCGGCCTCAACGGCCTCAGCCGCTTGGTCACCCTCCGCCTGCCTAGGAGGGGAAGCTTCATCAATAATGATGATCTCTGATTGTTCAGGAGGAGGGACGACTGGCGGTTGACTCCCGGCCGAGTCAACTTGAGCCGACCCGGATGTGCCACTGGGCCTTTGTCCTCTATCTTGCCTCCTCCTCTTCTTGTCCAACTTCTCCTTCTTGGCAGCTGCGCGCAGTCTAGCCAATTTGGCCGCAACCTCCGCCACCCTCAATCGCAAGCTATTCAACTCATCGGGGGCCAGCTCCCCCCTCAGCCGCTTTTGGGGCCTTATAGTCAAGACCAGCCCCGCTGAAGCTGAGTCCTCCCCCTTCAAATTCTTCAGTGGGTTCTTCTTCAAAGGGAGAGCTAGGAGAGCCGCTCGCGCCTTGTCGGCCTCGGAGGGGGGGGGGGACCCTAGATATGCCGGCCGCTCAAAGCGAAGCCGGCTCAAAGAGATTATTCATCTCTCGTGATCCGGCATAAGTGCGAATCTTCTCAAGCTGCCGCCTCTCTTCAGCAGAGAGTATTTGAGGTCTCAGCACATCCTTCTTGATCTCGGGCCAAGTAGGGCAAGATAGGATGGCGTCGGCGCCGAAGACCCATATGAACTGCTCCTTCCAATCCCTATTGGACTCTAAAGCGTCCAACACCAGCTTACAGCCACCTATGTAGTGAAATAAGTAATGGGCATCCTTCTTTGTCATTTTGACGCCCACGAGGTTGCCGAACAAGCACATGCTCGGTTTGACGCCGACCCGGTGGCAGACCACCAGGAATCCCACCAAGATGGCGATGACGTTGGGTATGAACTGCGAGGTAGACACTCCCAGTGCGCTGCACACATCTTTGATGAAGGGGTGGAGCGGCAATCAGAGCCCGTACTCTAGATGAGCTAAGTATAGCAGCAATGTATCCTTGCCATGATGATACACCAGCTCATCCCCGCTAGGCGCTGACAGAGTGAAGGCCCGGGGGAGATCGTAGAGCTCGTAGTAGACTTCAGGCTCCTGGGTGCAAATCTTTGAATGAATACGCCAGAGATGATTGATCCTTGCCTCATTACAGCCAGCAGTAAAAGCCTGAGCAGCCATGGAAGATCGTCAGAAAAATAGTGCAAGATCGATCGAAAAAGTAAGAAGTGGGACAGAGAGAAGTCAAGGCTAAAATTCGTGAAGAAAAGCCCCCTTCTACACCAAAGAGATATATATAGGCTCCAAGGATGACACGTAGCAAAATCAAAATGCTCGGTTCAACCCATTATGGACGGGTATGATTGATCTCGAAATCTGAACGGGTTGCATGAAAAATGAAGCACCACCCTTTTTACTCAACACCACTCCGCTCGGGAATCAAAGCGATAGTGGCACATGGCATTCAATGACGTCATAACATCTTTTCAATAGCAACCCCTCGCCTGCCTAATAAAGGCGCCTTGGAACTCACCACTTTGCGACTGTTCAAATACAGTCGACACAGCTTATCAACCCCTTGCACTGACAACTTGCGTAGATGACTAAAAACACGGTGTTTGTTGACCCTCCATAGAGTCCACTCGAGCAACAGAGGCACTCGTCCTTGATAACAGATGGCGAAGGAGTCGAATGGACCCCTAGCTCGGCCCCGTCACTCTTATTCTTGCCCGAGCCCCCATCGGCCTCATTGTTCGACTCCTCATCCTCCGCATCACCTTCGCCGAGATCGAGTCCTCCGCCTAACCTTTCTATGTCCAAGAGCTCGTCCAGACACTTAGTGACCCTTGGAGGATAGTGGAAACGGTCGGGTATGTAGGGTCGAAAAAAATGTTTATTGATTGAACGAATGGGTTTACAATCAAATTCTCTCGATTACAGAGGAAGAGGAGGTTGATTTGACTCCTCTTTTGTATGGGTTCTTGGTGGCGAGAGGATGCTTCACTCGATGCTTTCGAGTGAGGTTGCTTCAGTTGTGATCGAGATCAAAGGCTGCGATGAATCTAGGGGCGGTTGGAGAGGTTCTTAATCTCTCTTGGGCACACAAGTGTTGATCTCAAAAGTTCTCAAACTTTCTTTCCTCAGCTTGCCAGCCCTTTCTTTGTTGGGCTTTCAACTATTTATATGGGCTTGAGGGGTGTAACTGACCCCTATTGTCACTCTCATATGAGGGTTAATGACCCTTCCCATCGTGCGAGCGGTCCAGCGCCAGTGCGTGTTGCGACAGCGGCCTGCGTGTTTGCTACGATGTGGCGCTGCGGTGATTGTCGGTACTTCTGATGCGGCGCCCGGCTGCGATAGCGGCGAGCGGCGAGCCTTGTCGGACCAATGATGCGTAGGCGAGCCTCATCTCATGGCTGGCGAGCCGTTTCACATGCGAACCTCGTGTTGAGTCGAGCCTGCGCCTCTCGAGCAAGTCTTGTTTAGCGGCTTGCAGGTCTAGCTTTGGTTGAGTGTCGAGGTTCGCTGCTTTGTAGGCGAACAGCGGTTGAATGTCGAGGTTCCAGCGCTATGGCGAACCTCATCGAATGTCGAGCCTCGTTCCTTGGCGAGCCTGCGTGCGAATGTCGAGCCTGTTGCTTGGCGAGCCTCGCTGATTGTCGAGCCTCGGCTGGCGAGCCTCGCTGATTGTCGAGCCTCGGCTGGCGAGCCTGCGCTGGCGAGCCTCGTGCGAATGTGGAGCCTCGGCTTGGCGAGCCTCGTCACGAATGTCGAGCCTCGGCCTTGGCGAGCCTGCGATGCGAATGTCGAGCCTGTTGCTTGGCGAGCCTCGTCACGAATGTCGAGCCTGGCTGCTTGGCGAGCCTCGCTGATTGTCGAGCCTCGGCTGGCGAGCCTCGCTGATTGTCGAGCCTCGGCGCTGGCGAGCCTCGTCGAATGTCGAGCCTGTTGCTTGGCGAGCCTGATGCGAATGTCGAGCCTGCTGCTTGGCGAGCCTCGCTGAATGTCGAGCCTCGGCCTTGGCGAGCCTGCGTGCGAATGTGGAGCCTGTTGCTTGGCGAGCCTGCGATGCGAATGTCGAGCCTCATTTGCTTGGCGAGCCGCTGAATGTCGAGCCTCGGCGCTGGCGAGCCTCGATGCGAATGTCGAGCCTCGCTTGGCGAGCCTCGCTGATTGTCGAGCCTGGCTTGGCGAGCCTCGCTGAATGTCGAGCCTGTTGCTTGGCGAGCCTCGTCACGAATGTCGAGCCTCGGCTTGGCGAGCCTGGATGCGAATGTCGAGCCACCGGCTGCTTGGCGAGCCTCGTCGAATGTCGAGCCTCGGCTTGGCGAGCCTCGTGCGAATGTCGAGCCTCATTTGCTTGGCGAGCCTCGTGCGAGATGTCGAGCCTGCGCTTGGCGAGCCTGCGTCGAATGTCGAGCCACCGGCTGCTTGGCGAGCCTCGATGCGAATGTCGAGCCTCATTTGCTTGGCGAGCCTCATCGAATGTCGAGCCTCGGCGCGGCGAGCCTCGTCTGAATGTCGAGCCTCGGCTTGGCGAGCCTGGCACGAATGTCGAGCCTGCGGCGAGCCTCGTGCGAATGTCGAGCCTCGGCGCTGGCGAGCCTGGCACGAATGTCGAGCCACCGGCGCTGGCGAGCCTCGATGCGAATGTCGAGCCTCGGCGCTTGGCGAGCCTGGCACGAATGTCGAGCCTGGCTTGGCGAGCCTCGTCGAATGTCGAGCCTCATTTGCTTGGCGAGCCTCGTGCGAATGTCGAACCTCGGCTGCTTGGCGAGCCTCGTCACGAATGTCGAGCCTCGGCTGCTTGGCGAGCCTGCGTCGAATGTCGAGCCTCGGCTGGCGAGCCTCGCTGAATGTCGAGCCTCGCTGCTTGGCGAGCCTCGTCACGAATGTCGAGCCTCATTGCTTGGCGAGCCTGCGCTGAATGTCGAGCCTCATTTGCTTGGCGAGCCTCGTCGCTCTGAAGAGCAGTCGTAACTTTCAAACCGTGCGTCGAAATTGGGCCGAGTTATATGGAAATCAACCATCTCGGCGAGGCCAGACCAACCAAACCGACCGAAGGGTTCAGTTTGCTCGGTCATTTTGCCAAATTCCTTCGGTTTGGGAGATATCGACACTTTGTCTATTTTGTAAAGTCAAGCATTGGTGAACTTAACCTTGGCGGGCGACTTCACTCGGATGGACCCTAAGCTCTTACGCTCATTCGAGTTCTTTGTGTAAGGATTAAGGCAATTTTCTGCCTACAAAACCCCTCAAAGTTTTGGACTTGAATGCGGTTGAATGGAGTGCGGAACACTTTGGATATGAAGACTTGTAAGATGGTGGCCGTCGCGGCGGGCGAGAACCTTCTTCGAGCACGGTAGATTTGAATTCTTCACTGCGACTAATGATAAGCCCTCACGGGATTTTTAGCAAACCCCGACTATCAGCGGTTTGGTGAGCCTTTAAGAGCTACCGTTTGAGTCGGGCTAGCATGTAGATTATCTAAGTCCGTTCTACATGTAGCGTTATGCTAAAGAGTTAACTCTCTTAGCTCACGATATTGAATCGTAGACTTTGTCCTTCTTACGGGAATAGACTGCATTTCGTGTGTTAGGCGTAGACTTATCTCTAATAAGGGATCGAGATAAAGTCCCTATGCGAGAGAGGCATAGATTGATTGTTGTTTAACAACAACTAGCTACGATGGAATGGCGTATATAGACTTTGTCTTCTCTTGGGGCGAAGCGAACCACCTTTGTCTTCTCTTGGTAGCGAACCCGTTGTGTCTTCTCTTGGGGCAGCGAACCCGTTGTGTCTTCTCTTGGGGCGAAAAAGAACCCGTTGTGTCTTCTCTTGGGGCAAAGACAAACCCAGAATAGTGGCACATCGCATGGTAGGCCACTATTCGGCAATGATCGAATCGTTCAATGACATAAAAGTATAGCGATCGTGATAAAAAGCAATCAAGTTGTTGATGGCGTGAGAGTATAACAACGGTGATTCTGAACAAAGTCATTTAGAAAATGACTCTGTGGGGGTAGCTGAGTCGTTCAGTGACATGGGAGTATAACGACTATGGTTGAAATAGAGGCACATCGCATGGTAGGCGCTACTCGATGAGGAGTTGATAGGGGTATATTGCACGGTTAACCACTATCTAACCCAAAGTCACTCGGACAAGTGGCGATATGGAAATGATCGAATCGTTCGGTGACCGAGGGTATGGCGACATATGACCAAGAAGAATCTAGTTGTTGATGACTTCGGAAGTATAACAACTATGATGGGAATAGAAGTCACGGCGACTTGATTGGATAACGTCATTTGCGGGAATGGCGGTGCGGACTATCGAGGTGATTGTTAACATGGCGGTTATGTGGACCCACCAACCTATTGGCGAGATTGGAAGGGATTTTGTCAAAGGTGATTGTTAACCCGACAAGAATTTGTTGCGATTGGGGCAACTTTGAGGACTCACCATCCCATTGAAGAGGATTAGTAAGTTAATTTGCGGAGGTAAAATGTTAACATGACAAGATTGTCGCGGCGGGCGACTTTGAGGACTTACCATCCCATTGAAGAGGATTGGTAAGTTGATTTGTCGAAGGTGCAATATTAACATGGCGGTGGGAGTGGTCCGTTATCCTACTTGAGAGGATTGTGAAGAAATCAGGGGGAACTATCGAGAGGTGATTGTTAACATGATAGTTTTGGGGAGTTTGAAAGAAGACTACGGGTAGTACTTTTGAAACTTACCATTAATAGGCATCATGATTACGTAGCCTTCTTGATTGGTTAGGCGGTATGCTCCATTGAGTAAGCAGACTCCACCACGAATGGTCCTTCCCATTTTGGTTCGAACTTCCCCTTCTTTTGGAGTTCAAAATCATCGGTCGGACGGCGAGCGAGTCGCCTTCCTTGAAAATCGACATCGGACTTTCTTGTCAAATGCTTTAGAAATCGAGTGCGGTAAAGCTTCGATATCTTTGTTGAGCACATGTCGTTTTCATCCGGCATTTCAAGTTCCTCAAAGGCGTCGTGATGATTTTCCTCGGTTGTCATTCGGTGGATAGCGCCATTTGAAGCGATGGGATTTGAATCTCTATCGGTAAAATGGCTTCACAACCATAAACGAGAGAATATGGGGTGAAACACGTCGATTGTCGAACCGTTATGCGGTAAGCCCACGAGCTTTACTTGACTTGTCGTTCAATCCTTCTTGTTTGAAGAGACCATTTTAGTAAGGATCTTGATGATCGTCTTGTTAAAAGCTTCGGCTTGTCCATTAGCGGCGGGGTAGTAAAGGCTGTTGGCTAGGTTCGGTTGAAATTTATCGCGAATCGGCGTGAAGGCATGGTGACAAATTGCGGACCATTATCGTGGGCGATCGCCTCGGCACACCATACCGTTATATGACATGATGTTTAACAAATTTGATCACATCGCTTGTCTTGACCAATCTCAATGGAGCGGCTTGACCCACTTTGAAAATACTCGATTATCGCCAATATGAGCGATGTCCTTTTGAAGAAGGTGGAGAAATTGGACCGGCGATGTCCATTCCCCGTTTCAAATGGCGAGGATGTGGCGGTAGGATGCAAGTGTTCGGAGGTTGGTGAAGGTAATTAGCATGTATTTGGCATGCATGGCATCGTTTAAGCGTAAGCGGCATCCCTCACCATTGTCGGCCAATAATAGCAGGAGTCTCTGGCCGGTCCCATAACTTGGGCCGGGTTGGTGTGCTCCACAAACACCGTCATGAGCTTCCTTCAAGACTTGCTCTGCTTCCTTAGTTGGCGGACATCGAGCGGTAACCCATCATATGACCTTCTATATAAGATGCATGGCGGGAATCATAGTAAAATCTTGATGCTCGTCGGCGAATCGACTCCCTTTCTTTTATGTCTTGGGCAATATCCCATGCAAGACATAGTCGATGATCGGGAACCGCCGGTCTCGTGCTTCAAGTGACTTAGGCTCGTCTTCAAGCGCGAATCGTAATGCATATTTTGGCGAAATAATTGCCGACTAGTCACACTAACTGGCGAGTAGCATTCTCGGGAGGGCTAAGCGTAGGCGCAGAGGCGCCGGTATGCATAAGTGTTCATAAGCGGGGCACATGATCAATGTAAAAGCTTTCAAAGGAGTCGACTAAAGTTATGGGCTGGCGCATGATGAGGATAAGGTCCTCGTGCGACCGTATTCTCCTCTTAGTTGTTTCACGACTAGTGCGAATCCCAAATGCTTCAAGGTGTTTCCGCCTAGATGTTTGGCTATGTCGAGACCAATCAATAGCGCATTATACTGCTCGTTATTGGTGCATGGTTACGATAGCGACCGCATTTCGTGGTACCGCGTGGTTTTCGCGGAGATATCAATACTACCCCACTCGGCTACAGCGGGGCCGTCGAGTTAAGCTCTCGAGCTCGTCAAAGAACAAGCTGCCATACACGTTCCTTGGAGACCAGATTAGCTTCATAAGGTTCATCGGGCATGTCTTGATACAATTGATTTTCCCTTTCAATGGATGATTAGCCATAAGATCACCTGCAGCTTGACCCTTCATAGCCACGGGGTTTAAAGTGAATGTCGTCTTGAGATAACAACAATGCCCATCTAGCCATTCGACCATTCAGCGTGCGGTGGGTCATGAATACGGATAGGGTCAATTTTGGAGATGGCGTGTATGGTGCGTCCCACTAGATAGTGTCGCATCTTTTGGATGGCGAAGACCAAAGCCAAACATTCCTTACGAATGGGAGGGTATCGATACTCGGCCCCGATGTCCTCTTGAGGTAATAGAGCGCTGTGCATTGGCCATTGTCATCGTCTGTGCTAAGAGACACGCTAGCATACTACGTAGCGGATGTAAATCGAAAGGGCTTTCTGATTTAGGTGCAACTAACAGGGGGATTAGAAAGATATGTTTTGATCTCTTGAATGCCTTAGGCAATCTTAGTCCCAATGAGCGATACACCTTTCTTCATGAGCTTGAGAATGGTTGACATTTCCAGATAAATTGGAAATGAATCTGAATGTAAGCCAAGCGCCCTTGGAGACCACGAAGCTCTCGAGGCTTCTAGGAGGTGGAAGTTCTTGGATAGCTTTGACTTTATCGAGTCGGTATATCACGTCATTGTGACCACGAACCCTAGGAATTTGCCACTAGACATCCCGGAAAGACTTAGTTGGGTTCATCTTGGTGATGTGCCGCATTATCTCAAATCTTGTCCTCAAGTCGTGTAAATGATCACTTTTGTGGCGACTCTTGACCACTAAATCGTCTACGTAGCATTCTCTTGTCTTCGTAAATGTTTTGGGAAGATAGTGGTCATAACCTGTTGGTATGTAGCCCTGCGTTTTCAAGCGAAGGCATAAGCGTATAACGGTATATTCGGCGGTGTTGAGCGATGTGCTTTTCATCATCGGGGTGCATTTTGATTTGATTGTACCACGAAAAGCCATCCATAAAGACATCCTTTCAAACCCACCGCGTGTTATCGGCGATAATATCCGTGATTGGTAAAGGAAAATCATCTTTCGGACATCTTTGAATTTAAGTCGATAGTCAGCGCCGCGGTAGGATCGTCGCTTTTCTTCAAAGCAGGTACTATATTGGCTACCCAATCGGTGTTGAACCTCGAATGAAACACGCTTTGATCGGCTTCTCGATTTCTTTCTCAATGGCCTTCATGACACGAGGGCAAATGCGTCGTTCTTTGTTGTTTAACGAGGCTTAAGCGCTGGTTGATATTAAGGCAATGCATAGCCACTTGAGGGTCTAAGCGGGCATATCTTCATAACTCCAGCGAAGACATCGATATATTCCGTACCAAAGCGATAAGGCTTTCCTTTTCTTAATTTGTCAAACTATAAGCTTATGAATATGGGCTTGGATTAGCTTCATCCCCATATCAACTTCGGACTATTTTGTCATCGGTGGGCGGTTCGTTGTTCAAAGCGATGTTCCCATTGCATTCCAAGTTGTTGACTCGGTGGATCCTCGAATAGCGGTAAGAGATCATCTTCTTGAATCTCTATTGGATTAGCGAGGTCATATTGGCCATCGGGGACCTAATTTCTTGTCCTATCTTGGCGTCAAAATCGAGGAAGGCGCCTCGAAGATGAGTGATCGACTCACCCTCGATCGTAGCGTGCCCGCGATGCGGCGACTCATATCCCACCCTTCACGAGTTTTATGATAGTAATCATCGGTGGCCTTAGGGACATAAGCGGTCGGATCGGTGTCGATGCCTTTCCCATAGTTTAAGCCTTCTTTGTGAAGAAAGTCATACCCCATTTTCTTCATCAAATGTTAGCCTTTGGCGAGAAATATGAAAATTGGGGTTCTTTTCCCTTTGCTTGGGGTTGTTCCACCTCGGCTTGCAATGGTTTCTTGACTGCCCAAAGATAATGTCTTTACGGTCATTGTTAGGGCTGGTATCACAAAACGCTTCGCGAAGAGTCATTATGCCTTTGGGTCATCATGAGCGGCGGCCGAGTTGGCATGTGCGGTGTAGGTTGACATACAACCGTGGCGAATTCGACATTAAGTCGATTATGACTTTTAACACCGGTCGTAAGCTAAATCATAATCTTCATTGAAAGCGGCGATATAGTCATCGGGATCATTGGATCGATTACAAAGGGTTTTACATCATTGAACACAACTCCTTGTTAGGACTCTATGTCGCCTCATTTCATTTGTCATAGTCCTCGATCTGTGGTTCATCGGTTTGGCCCTCCTCAAGGTAGTGGGCGAGAATCGGTAAAATAATTCTCCACACCTTTGAATGGTTGCCTTTCGCGACCAATGTTTTAACCATCCCTCTTCATCTACATACTTCATGCATTGATGCAATGTAGATGGGGCGATCAAGTTTTCATGGATCGAGTCGACCCAATAGCAAATTATAGGATGTATCGGCATCAATGGCGTAGCGGTGGCGTCGTCTTCAAGTCTCCTATCGACATCGAGTTTGATTTTGCCCAAGGGGCGAGGTGGTGGCATTGAAGCGTAGATGGTAGTCGGTTGTCGCTAGGCGATCTGTGGTATCGAGATGTTGTATAATTCTCAATGGGATGATACTCAATGCGGATCACAGGTCAACTTGAGCTTCGGTTGATCGGACGAGCCAATGTAACGGTAAAGTATAATGGCCTATCATGCCGGGTTCTTCACTTGCATGTCCTCAGGAGAAGGTAATGCAAGGTATTGGCCTGAAGACACAGTGACATTGAGCAAACTACATTGAGCTTTACGGGAAATGGCGAGGCAGCCGATATCATGGCAGCTTCATAAAGCTTCTACGGTAGATTGAGAGAGGCAAAGAGCTCGAATAAAGTGATCCTCGTAGGGATGTTGGAGAGTTGAGCTAAAACATCAAAGCGGAAAGGGCCTTGAAGTCTCGGTGTATCCTTCCTAAAGCTCTGTTGTAGCGGATCTCCCTTATTTTGGGCTCACCAGCCTTTGATGGTACATGGTCTTGCCTCGGGATACTCCTAGAGAACTCTTTCCCACCTCGGGTATGCTTGGTACAAATTGTGCAATGGGGTGATTAGTTGCGGTGGAATCATTGATTTGCTCCTTTTCGTGGCCGAGGTAGCGTTACAAGTCTTCCCTTTAGACTTTGAAGAAGTCCATTGCTCATCGATAGCAAGTCGGGGTGAACCCATAATTTAAGCCTTTGGTGGTGTAAGGGACCATACCTTGTTCCTCCCGTTCTTTGGAGGTCAAAGTTCACAACTCGGCCTCGGCTTGAGGATCGGCTTTACTCCATCTTGCACTTGGAATTCGAAAAATCACCAAATTGGAGGCGACCATGTTCGCGAGACACCTTCTTCGATCCTCTCGCGAGTCATAACACACGCCTCTAACAAGACTTGGATCTTGTCCTTCAAAGCGTAGCATGACCACGTCGAGTGGTGTACCATTCGATGGTACATCGTATTTTGGATCATCCATCCTTGAAGCTTCCTCGGCTTCCTCATTTCAGGAGCGTGATCTTGTTCATTTTGAGTAAAGTTTTAAGGATTGGTATGACACGGTCATCCTTAAAGTCATACTTCCTCTGAGGGCGGTATCAAAAACATTCGATTTACGCTTGAAGGGTCTCGAAGTAGGTTGGGTCTCCACGGCCAAAGTCTCCTTCCCCTTATTTGCTTTTGGGGAATAAAATTGTTGATTACCCCCTTTTATGGCCGAATCACGGGGTTCCTCGGCCCGATCCTCATAAGCATGTTCTCAACTTGTTAGCCTGTCTCACCAATTCTCTCCAAGAGTGTGCTTCAAGCGCACCCATCTTTGAAAGTATGTTGATCGAGAGGTTGGCTCTGCACATCCGATGAATGTAAACTTCGGCTGGTCGGGAGTGCAAAGGCGGTCTGAATCGGCTTGCGAAAGTCTTGGCGGACTCCGTCTTCTTTTGCTTTTCGACCCGACAAAGTGGCCATAGACACCTCGGTGTCATCATCGAAGAATCGGGCCATAAAAGCCTTTGCAAATCTTTCCAAGATGAGAACCGGGCTCTAACCTTGAAACCATTAGGCGACTCCTTAAGAGTGCTAATGAATAACGGGTCATGATAGGATCATTACCGTTATATGCGGTTTCGCTTGGAAGTAATAGATGTGTTGCGACGGAGCTTTTCGTCGAGCGCACTAAATTAAGTGGCTTGAATTTGGAGGATATGGGACATCGTCCCATTCTATAGGGTATGGCCTCGCCACCCCGGCTCCTTGGGCCCTTGGAGTTTGAGAGCATCCGGTGCCTTTGGAAATCCCAATATTTGATCTTGTTCTTTCGTGTGTGGATTTGACTCCGCTTGGATGACGATTGGGCATCATGGTCCCCTGACCTTCGCTTGATTTGGACCCTCCCTCGTCTATCTTGTTCTTGCCTCTGAGTTTTCCATCATCATTTCTAAGCGATAGATTCTTGTTGAGCAAGAATAGTAGCTTGTTGCTCTTCGATTCTTCGTGTCATCTCTTCTTCTCGTTGGCCATGAGGACGGCGATCACTAAAATCGATATTGAAGGTTGAGATGTAGCGATGGCGAGTTCTCAATTCTTGAAGGACCCTAGCCAGCTGGCTATAATCAAGCGGGATTGCATACAGTGCGAAGGCGGGTGCCGATGGCGCCTTGGCTATTGATTAATCGCCTCGTAAACACAGGGGAGTACTGAGGTCGGGCGATTGGGGCTGCTTATCGGGGTCTTGCTCCGCTCCTCCCAACCATGTTAATGGTCACTCCATGACCCTCGCGGGCGCTTGCCTTTCACGGTGGAACGCCTTCGTCTAGTTGGTCGGATAACAGCTCAAAAGCCGAAGGCGTCGTTGATGAACATTGGCGCGCATCGCGAGATGAGCTTCTCACGGCAACAAAGGCGCATTTGATTGGCATCGGCGCTTGCGTGTGAGATAATCCGGAGATCGGAAGTGGGTGTACCCCGGTTGATTACGAAAAATGAGCCTCGCGTGAGAGGGCTTCGAGTCGAGTTTGGCGAACTGGCGAGGTTGCCACTTCCCTTAGCTCTGGCGGCGAAGCTTATGGCGAGGTTAAGCCATCCGGCGAAGTTCATCGGCTCGGCATGGACCTCATGTTGGCGAGGTTCGTCATTGGGCGCTTGCCATGGCGAGGTTCATCAGCAGGCGGCGTTCATCCGTTCTTTGGCGGGTCGCTAAGCGAGGCGAGGCTCGTCTCTTTTCAAAGGGACCTCGCGTTGTGGCGAGGTTCGCCACTGGCGAGCTCGTCACTTCTTGAGGACCCGTTGTGGCGAGGTTAGCCACTTGGGCCGAGCTCGCGGCATAGGCGGCGTTAGTCTTGTGGGCGAGTTAGCGGTAGGGCGGCCTTCGTCTTGTGGGCGGGTTAGCGGTAGAGGCGGCCTTCGTCTTGTTTGAATGAACCTCTTGATGATGGCGAGGTTGGCTCTTCGGACGATAGTGGAATCCGTTCCAGCGAGACCAAAGCTTCGAGCACATCGGCGAGCTTGGTTCTGCCGTGGCGTTATGCAGCGTCACGGATAGGGAACCGTTAGTAGGATCGGTCTCCCCATAAGCGAGGCGAGGCTCGCCGAAGCAAAACAGCTAACAACATCGAAGTTGACTTGGGTTGCTTAACAACCCACTTCTTAACCTGGCGGCTAGCTTTGGAGCCTCGTCCTTGAGAGGCGAGGCTGCTCGTCGAGTTCACTCGAGAGGATTCAACAAAAGCCACGGGGCTGAAGTCTCATCTGAGACTTCGGCGACAGCGTGTCTTTCTTGGGCTAGATGCCCGAGGAGAGGAACTCCTGCGTGCTTACTCGATCAAATTCAATGACCAAGGTTTGAACCTCGGTTCCAAGCGCAACTTTGTCGATTAGCGCCACCACGGTTCATCGGAATGAATGGTTGCTCCCCTTGTAATTAGCCATCTTACGTAGGGTCAAAAAATGTTTATTGATTGAGCGAATGGGTTTACAATTAAATTCTCGATTCTGAGAGGAAGAGGAGGTTGATTTGACTCCTCTTTTGTATGGGTTCTTGGTGGCGAGAGGATGCTTCACTCGATGCTTTCGAGTCGAGGTTGCTTCCGTTGGCGATCGGATCAAAGGCTGCGGATGATCTAGAGGTCGTTGGAGAGGTTCTTAATCTCTCTTGGGCACACAAGTATTGATCTCAAAAGTTCTCAAACTTTCTTTCCTCGGCTTACGGCCCTTTCTTTGTTGGGCTTTCAACTATTTATATGGGCTTGAGGGGTGTAGCGGCCCTATTGTCACTCTCATATGAGGGTTAATGACCCTTCCCATCGTGCGAGCGGTCCAGCGCCCAGTGCGTGTTACGACAATGGCCTGCGTGTTTGCTACGATGGCGGCGGCTGCGGTGATTGTCGGGCTACTTCTGATAGCATGGCTGGCTGCTGATAGCAATGAGCGGCGAGCCTTGTCGGACCAATGATGCGTAGGCGAGCCTCGTCACGAATGTCGAGCCTCGGCGCTGGCGAGCCTCGTCACGAATGTCGAGCCTGCGCTGAATGTCGAGCCTCGGCTTGGCGAGCCTGCGCCTCTCGAGCAAGTCTTGTTTAGCGGCTTGCACGGTCTAGCTTTGGTTGAGTGCGAGGTTCCTGCTTTGTGGCGAACAGCGGTTGAATGTCGAGTTCCTTTGCTATGGCGAACCTCATCGAATGTCGAGCCTCGGCTGCTTGGCGAGCCTGCGTGCGAATGTCGAGCCTCATTGCTTGGCGAGCCTCGCGCTGATTGTCGAGCCTGTTGCTTGGCGAGCCTCGATGCGAATGTCGAGCCTCGGCCTTGGCGAGCCTCGTCACGAATGTCGAGCCCGGCGCTGGCGAGCCTCGTCACGAATGTCGAGCCTCATTTGCTTGGCGAGCCTCGCTGATTGTCGAGCCTCGGCGCTGGCGAGCCTCGTCACGAATGTCGAGCCTCGGCGCTTGGCGAGCCTCCGTGCGAATGTCGAGCCTCGCTGCTTGGCGAGCCTGCGTCGAATGTCGAGCCTGTTGCTTGGCGAGCCTCGATGCGAATGTCGAGCCTCGTTGCTTGGCGAGCCTGCGCTGAATGTCGAGCCTCGGCGCTGGCGAGCCTCGTCGAATGTCGAGCCTCGGCTGCTTGGCGAGCCTCGCTGATTGTCGAGCCTGGCGCTTGGCGAGCCTCGCTGATTGTCGAGCCTCGTTGCTTGGCGAGCCTGGATGCGAATGTCGAGCCTCGGCTGCTTGGCGAGCCTCGATGCGAATGTCGAGCCTGTTGCTTGGCGAGCCTCGATGCGAATGTCGAGCCTCGGCGCTGGCGAGCCTGCGTGCGAATGTCGAGCCTGCGCTTGGCGAGCCTGGCACGAATGTCGAGCCTCGGCTGCTTGGCGAGCCTGGCACGAATGTCGAGCCTGTTGCTTGGCGAGCCTCGCTGAATGTCGAGCCTCGGCGCTGGCGAGCCTGCGCTGAATGTCGAGCCTCGCTTGGCGAGCCTGCGTCACGAATGTCGAGCCTCGCTGCTTGGCGAGCCTGCGTCACGAATGTCGAGCCTCATTGCTTGGCGAGCCTGCGCTGAATGTCGAGCCTCGGCTGGCGAGCCTCGTCACGAATGTCGAGCCTGTTGCTTGGCGAGCCTCGTGCGAATGTCGAGCCTGCGGCGCTGGCGAGCCTGCGTGCGAATGTCGAGCCTGCATTGCTTGGCGAGCCTCCGTGCGAATGTCGAGCCTCGTTGCTTGGCGAGCCTCGCTGAATGTCGAGCCTCGGCGCTGGCGAGCCTGCGTCACGAATGTCGAGCCTCATTGCTTGGCGAGCCTCGCTGAATGTCGAGCCTCGTTGCTTGGCGAGCCTCGCTGATTGTCGAGCCTGTTGCTTGCGAGCCTCGTCACGAATGTCGAGCCTCGCTTGGCGAGCCTCGTCGAATGTCGAGCCTCGGCTGGCGAGCCTGCGTGCGAATGTCGAGCCTCATTTGCTTGGCGAGCCTGCGATGCGAATGTCGAGCCTCGGCGCTGGCGAGCCTCGTGCGAATGTCGAGCCTGCTTGGCGAGCCTCGCACGAATGTCGAGCCTGGCTGCTTGGCGAGCCTCCGTGCGAATGTCGAGCCTGCTTGGCGAGCCTCGCTGAATGTCGAGCCTCGCTGCTTGGCGAGCCTGCGCTGAATGTCGAGCCTGTTGCTTGGCGAGCCTGCGCTGAATGTCGAGCCTCGCTTGGCGAGCCTCGCACGAATGTCGAGCCTGCATTTGGCGAGCCTGCGTCGAATGTCGAGCCTGTTGCTTGGCGAGCCTGCGCTGAATGTCGAGCCTCGGCTTGGCGAGCCTGCGCTGAATGTCGAGCCTCGGCGCTTGGCGAGCCTCGTGCGAATGTCGAGCCTGGCTGCTTGGCGAGCCTCGCACGAATGTCGAGCCTGGCTGCTTGGCGAGCCTGCGATGCGAATGTCGAGCCTCGGCTGGCGAGCCTGCGTGCGAATGTCGAGCCTCGGCTTGGCGAGCAAATGCCCTTTCGAAGAGCGGTCGTAACTTTCAAACCGTGCGTCGGGTGGGCCGAGTTATATATGGAAATCGACCATCTCGATGAGGCAGACCAACCAAACCGACCCAAAGGGTTTGGTTTGCTCCGGTCATTCGCGAAATTCCTTCGGTTTGGGAGATATCGACACTTTTGTCTATTTTGTAAAGTCAAGCATTGGTGAACTTAACCTTGGCGGGCGACTTCACTCGGATGGACCCTAAGCTCTTACGCTCATTCAGGAGTTCTTTGTGTAAGGATTAAGGCAATTTTTACCGCCTACAGGGTAGGCTTCTCATCTCGGCCGGGAGCTGCGCCATGAGATAGTCGTATCCCGCCTTGCAAGCTATTGCAACCTCCGTCTTCCCAAAGAGGCCTTGGCGATACTCCTCGATGACTTCTGATCGGAAATCCTCGGACTCCAAGTGGGCGATATGACTTTGGGCCACGAATAGAGACTCCTCACGGCCAACACTCTCTTTTTCAAACTTGATTCGAGCCAATTGCTCCTCCTTCAGCTTGTTTTTTTTCAAGCTTGATTCGACCAGCACTCCTCAGTCTTCCACAATTGAGGCAAGGCACGTCTGCCTTAAGTAGCTCACAATCAGGCACAGAATGCGAAATGACAACAATCAAAAGATGTGCGATGACACCACGTCGCATATGAGGAACTTTTTAGATACCCCGCATCAATGCACCCCATGACTCAGCAGAGCTGCAGTATTTTTCACTCGGACCCGGCTCACGTTGACTCCAAACGAAAGGGGCCAACTGTTATAGTGCTTCAACTACTAAGTAATAATCTCCAATCAATAGCAGACAAGTGTCCATCATTAGACACCTAATCGAGCCAATTCGACACCTCGGGATGGGTAAAATCTCCAGCATGGCCGACTCGATAGGTCGACATCTCACGAAGCCAGCTCAAAAGGCGGTACATGTCGACCTTCTTGGTAGTCAGACTCAACGAGCAGCCACTCAACCATCTCCTTGGCAGACTTCTCGTGAGAGATGACTCAAAAGGCGGTACTTCTAGACACTCAGCTAGGTGAGTAGAACGACGACAGTTACCTCAAGCCCCATTGTGACTCATCGCCATGCATTATTAAATCATTGTCGGAATCATTATTTTTAGGTCACGATGGGGGTAAAAATGGGATTACCTTTTAGTTGCAAGTATACAACCTTGATCAAGTTATAGTATATAAAGTTATCGATCGAGGCGAAGTAGGAGTTATCAAGTTTGGTTCTTTTTAGATTATCGTAGCGACAATTAGGAGTTATTCAAAATAAAAGTAAAACATGGTGAAAGTGGTGATGAAGAGGTTAGAGAGTGGTTAATGGATTATCTTAATAAAGCGAGAAAGAAAATGAGAGTGGAGAGATTAGAAAATGTGTGTGATAAAAAATGAGGGAAAAGTGAGTGTGGAGGATTTAAAGATGGAAGTGGTAAAGTGAAAATAAAGAAAATGAAGTTGAGAGATCTGAGAGGATTGTGATTTGTACAAACAAAAGAAATCAAGAGAGGAGAAAGAAATTGAAGGAAAATAAACAAATGAAAACAAGGATAAGAGGAAAATAAAGAAGGTAAAATATGGAGGATTAATTAAAGATATGAGGAATCTAGAGTAGATCCACTTAGCTTATCTCAATCTTAAGGAATAAGTTGGTTGTTAGCTAGTTTCAAACAATCTCTAGGGATCCCACAAATATTAGCTCCACACTTAGAAAGGGTAATTTCCTAGAGGGTTCTAGCCTCAAGGTGAATTAAAAGAAAAATCTATACTAGAAAGTAAATATAAAATTAAAGACATTGCATGAAAGTAAATTGCATGAATGTAAATCTGACTACGACATATAAATGAACAAGAAATGAAAAAAAATAAAAAAGAATTAAAAGAAAAATTAACAACTCTGATCTTCATCTCATCCTCCTTTTTGTCCTTGGACAAGAAGAAGAGAAAGGAAATTGAAGGGGTGAAAATTTTTATTTATTGTGTAACAAAGTTACAATTTTTTAGAAGGTCTTCTCAATTAAGAGTAACCCTCCTCTCCAAATGGAGTTTTTACAAAATATTTCACACTCAAACCCCTCACCATCTATCCCTATTTATAGAGTATTACAACCAATATCAACCCTTGGATTAAACTTAATCTCCAAGTTAATCAATTTCTACCTTTAAATCGTAACAGAAAACTGGGTATTGATACCCCTATCGATACTGGTATCGATACCCCTATCGATACCAGTATCGATACCAGTATCGATACCCCTATCGATACCGGTATCGATACCAGTATCGATACCCCTATCGATACCGGTATCGATACCAGTATCGATACTAGGATCAAAAATCTAACTTAACAGATGGCTTTATCTCGTCGAGATAGGCAATTTTCATATATTATATGTTAAATTCCACCTTCCGGATTGAGAGATATCGTCATTTCCTTGCAACTAATCATCCCGAATATAATTTTGACTTGATTTCTTTTCTTTTTCGATCCTTGTTTCTTCGACTTGTGTAGATTGCTTGGCTTGATCCCTAGCTTCAATAAGAGGTTAGAAAATGAGGAAATTTGAGTTTTTTTTGAGCTTTTTTTAATTAATCTTCATTAACCTGCACATTAAGGTAAAACATATTATTAGTGGTATATTTATTGATATAAACTAGATAATGAGGGTGTAAAATTATAATAAAAATATGATTATCATCCCCGGAGATCTTTATGACACATCGGACCACGTCGGCACCCCATGCCTCCAGTCACTTCATATTAAATACCTAAGTGACTCCCTCCACTCAGCGGCCGACACCTGTAAAGTACATGCTGACTCAGCCGCTAGCCCATACCTGGCCGAATTTACCAAACCACCCCTCTATTATCGCTATAAATAGGAAGACTATTCCTAACTTGAGGGTAAGCAATTTCTAAGTAATATTTTCTGCTCACTAAGAACTTCTTCAGTTCACTTTTTTCCCCACTCAAGCAAGTTACTAACTTGATCGTCGGAGGAACAACCGGGGAACCAATCCCATCCTCTTACGAGCTCTTGCATGTGTAGGGAAGGACAGCTCATCTCAGAACCAGATATTCGGAGAAGTTAGCGGACCCTAAATTCCTTGATTCATAACTAAGTGACTTTGTGGCCCCTCCACCTAGGCAGGAACCAGAGAGGGATCCCTCCCAGAGCCGACTACCGTCCTAGCCGGGTCAACCGGAGAGACCGCAGGAGGGAGCCTCCCCCAAAGCCTGTTCTCACAGCTCTCAACACCTCTCTCACCGACGCCCTTCATTTGGTGCAGCAAGAGGGACTTCTCAATTCTCCACCCCTAAGATGAGGTCGGACCCTTGGAATCGGGATATTCGACAATATTGTCGGTATCACCGAGATCATGACCACATCACCAATGACTGCCAGATCCTCCAGAGGGACATTGAGGACCTCATCCAGAGAGGATTCTTGAGGAAGCTTGTCCCCCAGAGAGATAGAAGAGAGCCCCCGCTAGAGACAGCCGACAGGAGATCTCGCTCTAGGTTGCCTCGTCCTTAGAAGCCGACCGACACTGAGCACCCTGGGGGAAGTAGCAAGGGGACCATCCTGGCCATCAGTGGTGGCCCCGCAGCAAGAGGAGCATCCAACAATTCTCACAAGAAGTATGCCATGCGAGCCTTGCAAGTCGCTCGAGCCGGCAAGAAGCCTAGGACGGAAGAGTCCATCTCTTTTAGTGATTCAGATCTAGAAGGCGTGGAGACACCTCACGAAGACCCCATCATCATCATGGTCGGGATCAACAACTTTCAAGTAAAGAGGGTCATGGTTGACACTGGCAGTTTGCCAGACATTCTATATATCGATGCCTTCAACCAGATGGGTATTGACAAATCTGAGCTGCAGCCTTATTTAGGCCTGATCATTGGGTTCACGGGGCATGCGATCATACCAGAAGGGATAATCACACTCCCCCTAACGGTTGGTGAACCTCCTCGTCAATCCACGGTGCAGACCCAGTTCTTGGTAATGAATATCAAGTCAGTCTACAATGTTATTTTGGAAAGAGCAGCCCTTAATAACTTGCGGGCGTACCTTCTACCTATCACCAGATGATCAAGTTTTTGACTCCTATGGGGGTAGGAGTGGCTAGGAGCAACCAACGGGAGGCTAGGTCCTGCTACATGCTCTCAATGAAGGGGAAAGGAACAGTTGAAACCCTACCCATCGAGAAGACAAGCCTCCAAGTGGAGAAGAAGATGGAGTGAGAGTGGACGACTCCCATCGAAGAGCTCCAAGAGATACCGATCGACCGGGAAGGGGTGAAGAAGGTCAAGATCAGATCTAACCCTTCTGAACCTCAACAGAGTGCCATAATAGCATTCCTACTTGCAAACATAGATGTGTTTGCTTGGGGGCTCGAGGACATGTCGGGGATTCCCCACGAGGTGGTGAGCCATGAGCTCTCGGTCGACCGACACACTAAGCCGGTCCAATAGAAGAAGAGGCATCTCGACCCAGAGAGGTAGAAGGCGGCAGTAGATGAAGTCGACCGACTCTTGCGAGCTGGTTTCATTCGGGAAGTTCAATACCCGGAGTGGCTGTTAAATATGGTGCTAGTGAAGAAGACACTCAATAGGTGGAGAACGTGTGTGGACTTCAAACCACAACAAGGCCTGCCCGAAGGACAGCTACCCCCTCCCCCGGATCGACCAATTGGTAGATGATAGCGCGGGTCATGTCCTGTTGAGTTTCGTGGATGCCTTCTCAGGCTATAATCAGATCCTTATGGCGGAGCATGATCAAGAGAAGACTTCCTTCATCACTGGCCAAGGGACTTATTGCTAGAAGGTGATGCCCTTCGGTCTCAAGAATGTAGGAGCCATCTATCAGAGGCTAGTCAACAAAATATTCAAGCCCCAGCTCAGCCACAATGTGGAGGCATATGTGGACGATATCCTAGTGAAGTCGAAGCAGACATCATCCCACGTGGCGGATCTAGAAGAGACTTTTTCCGTCTTCGGCGCTACCGCATGAAACTCAATCCAGCCAAGTGCGCTTTTGGGGTACAATAGGGAAAATTCTTGGGATTTATGATAATCTAGAGAGGTATTGAGATCAACCCCGAGAAGATAGCCGCCATAGAGCAACTACCCGAACCGCGCACTATGAAGGATATGTAGAGGCTGAATGGGAAGATTGCGGCACTGAGCCGTTTTCTTTCCAAATCGACCGAGAGAAGCCTCCCATTCTTCAAGACCCTTAGAGGGGCAAAGAGCTGAAGCGGAGTCAGAGTTGGATGGCTGAATGCAGTGAGGCCTTCAGAGACCTCAAGGCATACCTGAGCACTAAGCCGCTGCTGAGTCAACCCATAGAAGGAGAAGCCCTATTCCTCTTTATGGCCGTGTCTCCCGAAGTCATCAGTTTCGTCCTGATTCGAGAAGATGACAACATCCAGAAGCCGGTGTATTATGTCAGCCGGATCTTGAAGGTGGGTGAGCTCAACTACCGCCTCATTGAGAAAGCTTCCTTCCTCCTCATTATCACAGCTCGGAGACTCTGCCCATATTTTCAAGCGCACTCCATCATTGTGCGGATGAACATGCCTTTGAAGAAGGCACTCGGTAGCCCAACCACTTCCAAGAGGATGATCACTTGGTCAGTCAAACTCAGTGAATATGATGTATAGTTCGAGCTAAGGAAGACCATCAAGGTCCAAACCCTCGCCGACTTCCTCATCGAGTCGACCATAGCAGCAGATGAGCCATCTCCTCCCTTGCTTCCAAGTCAGTCCAAGCCTCCAGTATCTTAAGCAATCAGAGCACTCGCCTTACAGGTGCATCACGACCTTGAGCACAACTCACCGGAATTTGATTCCTTGTGGCTGCTAAAGGTGGACGGGTCTGCTGGCAAAGCCGACAGTGAAGCGGGAGTTGTCCTGCACAGCCTAGATGGGTCAATGCATGATACTCCATTGCCTTTGATTTTTCAACCTCTAAAAATGAGGCCGAGTATGAAGCTCTTTTGGTAGGCCTTTGAGCCGCCTTGGCGGCAAAGGCTTAACGCCTCTACATCTTGGCCGACTCCCAACTTGTGGTCCACCAAGTAAATAGAGAATATGCGGCCAAAGACCCGAGGATTATTCTATATCTAGAGGTGGTTAAGGAGCTGCTGAGCAAATTCGCAAAATCCACAATCGCCCAGGTCCCCTGTGCTCTCAACGCTCGAGCGGATGCCTTGTCCAAGCTCGGATCCACCAGCTCAAGAGGTGATCTGAGACCCATCTACACCGACAAGCATTGCAAAGACGTTGAAGCCAGTTATGCAGGCTGAGGCATCCGCGAAACCCTGTTGGATGGATCCAATCATTCAATATCTAACTGAGGGGACTTCGCCAGAGAATGCCGCTGAAGCCAGAAGCTTACATAGGAATGCTCTTTGATATCTTATGCTTGATGGTCAGCTCTATCGGATGTCATACTCCGGCAACGGCATGGGGCCCTACCTCCGGTGTCTTCAGCCAATTAAGGCCAGTTATGTTCTCAAGGAGATCCATGAAGGGACTTGTGTAAATCACCCAGGGGTTAGGACTCTTGTCCAGAAGATCATCCGCCAAGGATACTACTGGCCCACCATCCTAGCCGAGTCCAGAAGACTCGTGTCCCGCTGCAAGAAGTGCCAGCTCTTCTCAGACATCCCTCGAGCCACCGCCATTGAGCTAACCCCCATATTGAGCCCAATTCCATTCGCCCAATGGGGGATAGACTTGCTGGGGCCTCTCCATATAGCCTCTGGGCAGCGAAGATTCTTGATCGTGGCCATCAACTACTTCGCCAAATGGATCGAAGCCGAGCCCTTAACCAAAATTGGCGAGATCAACATCATTAATTTTGTGTGGAGATCCATTGTGTGTCGATTCGGTTTCCCCATTTCCTTCATCACCGATAACAGCACGCAGTTTGACAGCAGAGGCTTCCGAAGCTTCTGTCAGGAGTGGAACATCCGGCTCAAATTTGCCTCGGTGGCCCATCCAAAGTGCAATGGACTTGCAGAAGTCGCCAACAAGTGCATCCTCCAAGCTCTCAAGAAGAAGGTGGGCAAAGAAGTAGGAAGTTGGGCTGACGAACAGCCTGGAATCTTATGGTCCTACCGCACCACTCACAAAAGCTCTACGGGCGAGACCCCCTTCAAGCTGGCCTATGGAGCTGAAGTAGTCGCCCCAGTTGAAGTTGACATGCCAGAGAGAGAGCTCTCCGATCCCAGGTCATCAACCAGCAGCGCATCGCTTGGCACTACAACAGCAAGGTCCGGCCTCAAAGATTTAACATAGGTAATCTTGTCCTCTGAAGAGTCGTCTTTGACAAAGACATCAAGGGCGATAAACTAGCCGCCACCTGGAAAGGACCCTACACCATCCTGGAGGATATGCGCTCTGGCACTTACCGCCTAAGAAGCTATGATGGAAGGATCCTACAACATCGTTGGAACATCGAGCACCTTAGGAAATATTGTTAAGAACATGGTATACAAGTCATTTATACTATAAAATCTTTTGACTAGCATCTATGTATTATTCTTTAGTCTAAAAATTGTCCGAACGACACCAAAAAGACCTTGGCGTCTCCATAAGCCCAAGGCACTCGACCTCTCAGTCATCATACACCAAAAAGACCTTAGCATCTCCATAAGCCCAAGGCGCTCGACCTCTCGGTCGTCATATACCAAAAAGACCTTGGTGTCTCCATAATCCCAAGGCACTCGACCTCTCAGTCATCATATACCAAAAATACCTTGGTGTCTCCATAAGTCCATGGCACTTGACCGCTCGGTCGTCACTCACAGAAAATACCTTGGCGTCTCCATAAGCCCATGGCAAGAGTCGAAAAGACATTGGCACCCTCATTAAGACAAAGGCACTTCATCAACAAAAGACCTTGGCACCCACATGGGGGCAAGACCAAGGCACATCAAATTCTTCTAGTCGTCTTCAATGCAGAAAGACCTTGGTATCATTCTCATGAATAAAATCAAGGTACCTCAATTACTCGACCGGCCTCAACCTAGAGGAGGCTATGGTCGCTCATACTTAAATACGAGTGCTGACAAAAGAAATGTAAGGACGAATCACTCGACTCGCCCCATACATGCCCGACCCATTTTAGACAGTCCGCTCATTTCGGTTAAGCAATATTCAACAAAAATTCAAAAGAAAAAAAGATACAAGTACTACACTCATTGATTCGGATTAGGAGTGGGGCTGGGCAGATTGATACTGGTATCGAGAACTTGGGCCTGCTGAGTGGTAGGCGGCGCGACAGGAGGGACTTCTTTTTGGTCGTCCTCACCATCCTCTCCCTCATCCACCTCCAGAGCCACTCCCCCTCCTGCCCTCTCGATCTTTTTCAAGAAATCAAGATAGACAGAGACTCGAGAAGGATAGTCATTGTCGGTAAGAGGTTAGGATCTAGAAGGGAGTTGGGAGGCAAGGTAATCGAAGTCGGCCTTACAAGCTAGGGCCACTTTGACTTTGCCCAAGGGGCCATGGCGATATTCCTCTATCACCTTCGCCTTATGAGCCTCCGAGTCCAAAATAGCGATATGAGCCTCCAGAGCTTGGACGGTGGCCTGAGTGGCTTCATGGGCCAGCTGCTCCTCCTTGAAGTTGAGCTTCGCGTGGTCGGCCGCCAGTCGTTCCGTCCAAGCTTCCTCCTGGGCCTCGAGCCTATTGCCCTTCTCCAGATCGACCTCCTCATCCAAGTACTTGATGCGGCCACTGCTCGACAATTTCTTTCTCGAGGTGGTCGACCTTGTTCTTGAGCTCGGTGATGATGGCAGACTACTTGGAGCGGTGTAATTGGAGCCCCTTAACCTGGTCGTCTTTGATCACCAGCTCCCTTCACCACTTGTCATCTCTACGACTCATCTCAACCACAAGTTCCTCGACCCTTTTCTCCGCTGCCTCCCTGGCCTTCTTTTCCTCGGTTATCTTCTTCTCAAAATTAGAGGGAAGCTGGTGCATGAAAGAAAGCTGGGAGAACAGCTCCTACTCGATTAGGGCCCCCTGAAGACAATAACTCTTGAGGGCAAAATGCAGGCCGACGGTCAGCATTTCCCTCAACAGCTCCTCATCTTTCAAAAGAGAAAATTGTTGTACGACCCTATCCTGAGCAATGCTCGATCCTAAGACCGAGCTCTCCCTATCCAGAGGCACCCGAGCGACGAACCTCTCATCCTCCGGGGGCCCTATGGGAGCAGCTGTCTCCCGTCTCCCCCATCATCTTCGCCCTGAATTCCTCCCACTTTCAAGGCTCAACCTCTGAGACGTGTTGAGAATAAGGCTAGCAGAAACTTCCCTCCAGAGCTGAGGAAGCATCACACCCTTGAGACTTAATAGGTTGGAGAGGAGGCGAACCCTCTCCAGCGGCACTAGTCGTCCCAACCGGTTCCTTACCCGACCTACTAACTGGTTTGGGCAGTGGAGCCTGAGCAGATGACTCCCTGGGTTGGTCAACGGGGATGGTCGACTTGGCCACTTGATCTCCCCCCGCGTGCTTAGGAGGGGAGGCTTTGTTGAGGATGACGATGTCAATTTGTTGCGGAAGAGGGTCTATTGGTTGTTGGCCTTCAATGGGTTCGACCAAAGATAGCTCGGCGGTCCCACTAGGGCCCAACCTCTTGGCCAGCCTCATCCTCTTCAAGTTTTCTTTCTTGACTGTGACACTTGGCCCGACCATCGCAGCCACAATCTCTACCATTCTCGACCTTAAGCTATCTAGCTTGCCAGGAGCTAAAGACCCCTCTCAGTAGCTTCTGGGGCCTAGTGGTTGCGGCCAGCTCCGCCGAGGTCGACTCCTCCCCACTCGAATCCTTCATGGGGTTCTCCTTCAGAGGAACGGTTAAAAGAGCCACCCATGCCTTGTCAGTCTTGGACGGTGGGGACCCAGAAATTCTAGCCGCCCGAAGATAAGCAGGGTCGAAGAGGTTGCTCATCTCTCTCGATCTGGCATACAAGCGGATCTTCTCCAGTTGTCGATCTTCCTTGGCCGACAAAATACAAGGCTTCAATGCCTCTTTCTTGATCTCTGGCCAGGTGGGGTAGGCTAAGATCGGGTCAGCACCAATGACTCATACGAACCGCTCCTTCCAGTCCCTGTTTGACTCGAGAGCATTCGACACCAACTTGTATCCACCAAGGTAGTGGAACAAGTAGTGCACGTCCTTTCTTGTCATCTTGATGCCAATGAGGTTGCTGAACAAGCCTAGGCTTGACTCGACATTGACCCTGTGGCAAACTACGAGGAACCCTACCAAGATCGCTATGGCGTTGGGGGTGAACCGTGAGGGAGACACCCCCAAGATGTTGCATACCTCTTTGATGAATGGATGGAATGGCAACCGAAGTCCATTCCCCAGATGGTTGACATACAGTGACAATCTCTAGTGATCGTGATGATACACTGCCTCATCACTGTGTGGTATAGCTATGGTGTGGGATTTGGGAAGATAAAAGAGCTCGTAGTACCTTCCAGGCTCTTGAATGGTGTCTTCGTGAGGATCAGCCTTAGAAGGCCAATCCTCACCTCGTTGCGGACGGTAGTGGAAGCTTGAGCTGCTAGGGATGTCACTGTAGATCGATGTAAGGGTCTTGTGAAGGATTGGAGGGCAGAAGATTAGGACTAAAATTCAGGAAGAGAGATCTCCTTTGGTCCCAAAGCGATATATATAGACTTTGAGGGTGACACGTGGTGAAATCGAAACGGTCGACTCAACCATGTACGAACGGGTCTGATTACCTTCATATATGAACAGGCGTCACGAAAAATAAACCGTCGCCCTCTTTACTCCACAACTGCCTCACTCGAATATCGAAGCAACAGCACCGCATGGCCTTCAGACATCATGACATCTTTTCAAGACAGCGACTTGGCGCTTGCCCCATCAAATGCCTCATAAATTCGCTAACCGACGACTGTTCAAAATCCAGTTGACTCGGCCTATCAAACCAAACATATGACTTAACGAGCCGACTGCTCACGTGTCCGATTGAAAATGCGGTGTGAGCCGGCCTTCAAACAAAGTCGACTCGAACAACTAAGGTTCGGCTTAAATTGATAAAGTTATCGTCCGATTGGATAGCTCAAGTTTGACATCTATGCCTTAGTACACTCACTTGCAGAAGCCCTCAATTTGGTCGATTCCTAGACTAAGACACTAGTCGATATTCATAAAAGGAATAAAAATAAGACCTTGGTGTTCATTTAAGTCCAAGGCACATGCCCAACACCTGAATGTCCTACAATACAATTCAGCTAACCAGCTTAACAATGGACTCACGAACGATTCGACTCGTCCCACAAACTCAACAAGCAAAGTTTCAAATGAGAACCGAGAGTAAACAAAAGTATATCTTTATTTATCATTTGAAATAATTACAAGTTTACATTTACAGAGTGAGTAAGATACAAAAGACCTAAGTGACTAAGCTAAGGAGACTGAGAGAAGTCCATGCCCGCTCTAGGGGTCAGGGGAAGGGCGCTAGTAGTTGCAGGTGGAGGAGTCGACTGGGATCCCCGCTCAATCCCTTCACCACTTTGGTCTGGAGAGTTCTCACCCCCCCTCGTCTACCCTCTCGGCTGGGGCCTCGTCTTCCTCATCATCATCGTCCTCATCCCCTGCGTCAGCTACGTCGAGATCAAGTCTTCCACCCTGCCTCTCTATATCCACCAGAGCCTCCAGGCAGCAAGCAACTCTTGGAGGGTAGTGGAAGTGGCTAGGTGTCCCCCTTATTTCAGCCGGAGTAGCCTCTAGATAATCATATCTTGCTGCGGTGAGCGCCACCTCTACTTTCCTGACAATACCTTGGCGGTACTCCTCGGCGGTCACCGACCTATAGGCATCAGTTCAAGAAGGTGATTCGGCTTTAGGCCAGAATTAGAGACTCCTCGAGACCAGCACTCTCTTCTTGAAGCTTGGTTCGAGCTATCTACTCTTCCTCAAGCTTGTCCTAAAGCGTCTTGGCGACTAATTAAGCTCGACCATGACTGTGTTGAAGCACGGTCCTTTTACGCAAATGCGATTGATCTCCTCGGACGGTGTCTTGCCTTTTGATGGCCCTCATGGAGCTCAGCAGAGCCTATCAATTTTGGTGATCTTACGGGCTTACGAGGCTTTCAAGTCCTCTACCATCTTTTCCTTCACCTTCATCTCATGGCGCCAGTTGTTCAGCTCAGCCTCCTTGGCTGGTAGCTCCTTGAGAGCCTCCTCAAGGTCGGCTGACACCTCAGCCGTCGGACTTTCCGCTGCCTTCTGAAGTTTGGCATGGATTTTTTGAACGTGCTCCATGTGACTGAATATCTCTTGCTCCACCAAAGTCCCGCGGATCAGTTAGCTCTGAAGAATTAAGTGATGGCCCACATCGAGAGCATCTACCAAGTGTAGATGGTCAAAATTTATTTTCAATTAGGCTGATGATTAGCTTGGATCCAAGGAGTGAACGCCCATGCGTTAAATAATTTGAATAGGCCCAAAGTCAAGCCCGCAACAAGCTACAGCGAAGGTTGCCTAATGACTGAAGCGAACTTCACCAAGCAACTCATGTCGACTCGACTCGACCAAGTTAGACACGAGTCGACGCCCACAACATGTCCCAGACCGAGTCGAAAGGCGTCATTTGTTGACTCGAAGCAAAGCTCGCCAGATAACCCATGTCAACTCGACTCGACCAAATCTAACACGAGTTGACTCCCAGACCGACTCGAAAGGCGTCACTAGTCGGCCAAGCCTAGAGTCGAATTCTGAGTTAAGTTTGAACTCATATGCGAAACTCACCAACTAATGAACTCCGCCCACAAAGACCAAGTCGTCCACTTCCGAAGAAGGCGCACCCACGTTAAATCAACCCTCGCTCGCACTCGTAGCGACCTTCACCTACGTCTTCAGTGAACTTCGCCTACGTCTTCAGCGAACTTCGCCAAGTCCACGAAGTCCGCCTAATAGCTGTTTCAGAGCTATTTTCAGGAGATAACCGCTTCCCATTATCTCCTACTTTAATGGTCACTTAACCTATAATTAAGGGGCCATTAACTCTCTTTCAGCCTATAAAAGGAGGGGAGATCATTCATTTTGGGTGGCTAATCAGATCTAATTGAATCTAAGAGAGGAGATAGGATCTAAGAAGACTGTGTTATCTTCTAAAAAAGATCGAGAGATCAGCCCACACGCATTGCACGTGTGAGCTCATTGAGGAATATTGCTAAGAGAAGACTAAGCTAGCTTCCAAGCAATTCGACCCTCATCAATCAGCAAAAGATCTATTGTCTTAGTCATTTCTGAGTGAGTAAGATACAAAAGACCTAAGTGACTAAGCTAAGGAGACTGAGAGAAGTCCATGCCCGCTCTAGGGGTCAGGGGAAGGGCGCTAGTAGTTGCAGGTGGAGGAGTCGACTGGGATCCCCGCTCAATCCCTTCACCACTTTGGTCTGGAGAGTTCTCACCCCCCCTCGTCTACCCTCTCGGCTGGGGCCTCGTCTTCCTCATCATCATCGTCCTCATCCCCTGCGTCAGCTACGTCGAGATCAAGTCTTCCACCCTGCCTCTCTATATCCACCAGAGCCTCCAGGCAGCAAGCAACTCTTGGAGGGTAGTGGAAGTGGCTAGGTGTCCCCCTTATTTCAGCCGGGGGCTGCGCCTCTAGATAATCATATCTTGCTTTGCAGGTGATCGCCACCTCTGCTTTCCCGACAATGCCTTGGCGGTACTCCTCGACGGTCACCGACCTATAGGCATCGGATTCCAAGAAGGTGATTCGGCTTTAGGCCAGAATTAGAGACTCCTCGAGACCAGCACTCTCTTCTTGAAGCTTGGTTCGAGCTATCTACTCTTCCTCAAGCTTGTCCTAAGCGTACTGAGCAGCTAGTCGCTCGACCATGACCTGTGTTGAAGCACGGTCCTTTTCTGCAAATGCACGATTGATCTCCTCGGACGACTGTCTTGCCTTTTGATGGCCCTCATGGAGCTCACGCTTGAGCCTATCAATTTTGGTGATCTTCTGGGCTTCTGAGGCTTTCAAGTCCTCTACCATCTTTTCCTTCACCTTCATCTCATGGCGCCAGTTGTTCAGCTCAGCCTCCTTGGCTGGTAGCTCCTTGAGAGCCTCCTCAAGGTCGGCTGACACCTCAGCCGTCGGACTTTCCGCTGCCTTCTGAAGTTTGGCATGGATTTTTTGAACGTGCTCCATGTGACTGAATATCTCTTGCTCCACCAAAGTCCCGCGGATCAGTTAGCTCTGAAGAATTAAGTGATGGCCCACATCGAGAGCATCTACCAAGTGTAGATGGTCAAAATTTATTTTCAATTAGGCTGATGATTAGCTTGGATCCAAGGAGTGAACGCCCATGCGTTAAATAATTTGAATAGGCCCAAAGTCAAGCCCGCAACAAGCTACAGTGAAGGTTGCCTAATGACCTGCTTAACTTCACCAAGCAACTCATGTCGACTCGACTTCGACCAAGTTAGACCGCAGTCGGCGCCCACAACATGTCCTGCATCGAAGTCGAAGCGCCATTTGTTGACTCGAAGCAAAGCTGCGGATAACCCATGTCGCTTCGACTTCGACCAAATCTAACACGAAGTTGACTCCCGCATCCACTGAAGGCGCCACTAGTCGCCAAGCCTAGAGTCAATTCGAAGTTAAGTTTGAACTCATATCGCGAAACTCACCAACTAATGAACTCCGCCCACAAAGACCAAGTCGCCCACTTCCAAGAAGGCGCACTCCACGCAATCAACCTCGCCGCATCAGAGCGACCTTCACCTACGCCTTCGAACTTATTTTCAAATAACTTCGCCAAGTCCACGAAGTCCGCCTAATAGGCTGTTTGAGCTATTTTGAGGAGATAACAGCTTCCCATTATCTCCTACTTTAATGGTCATAACCTATAATTAAGGGCCATTAACTCTCTTCGACCTATAAAGGAGGAGATCATTCATTTTGGGTGGCTAATCAGATCTAATTGAATCTAAGAGAGGAGATAGGATCTAAGAAGACTGTGTTATCTTCTAAAAAAGATCGAGAGATCAGCCCACACGCATTGCACGTGTGAGCTCATTGAGGAATATTGCTAAGAGAAGACTAAGCTAGCTTCCAAGCAATTCGACCCTCATCAATCAGCAAAAGATCTATTGTCTTAGTCAGCTCGTCAACGGAGTACAAGATTCACGCTCCACCGGTACACAGAAAAGAACCCCAGGAAAATATAAAATTTTTCTTCATTTTATTGTAATTCTTTTATTATAATCTGTGTTAATTACAATATTAAAAGAGCCTAAAAAAGGATGGCGGCTTTGCTGGGGATTTCCTTCTCAACCGACAAGAAGATTGTGTCGCCAACCGACAATAAGACCCTCGGGTCTTTTGCTGAAATCATGGTCATTGAATTTGACCAAGCAAAGTTTAAGGAGTCTATCTCCATGAATAAAATATCTTCAATGGCAGCTGTACGTAGCCGTCGTAGAATTCACCACAGTGCGAATCTCGGGTCTAAAATGACCCCCGCGTGTGAAAAGGCAACCCTCGCCGAAGATAGTTTGAGCTTAGCTGGAAGCCAATCAAACTTCACCAAGAACGAGGGAAATACGACTCTCGCCTCAAGTAAAGACCAAGATGTTATGACATCTGGTCTCAGGCTTCAGTCTATGACTCCTTTGGGAGTTCGATTTAAAGCGTCTCACGACGCTCGCTATGCTTGCCCGATAGAAGCTAGGAATGGGGGTAATTCCTCATAAAAATTTCCTCAGAGGAATAAAATCATCATGGATGGCCCCGCTAAACAAACATCTGGCTAGCGTCATCGTAAGCTACGTTCGCACTCCAAGGCCAAAGCCAGTGAAGTTGGCACCAATACTAATCTACGAGAATTCATAACTCTGAAGAGAGCTCGCCAATGTCAGCATTGTGCGACCCTCAGAGATGTGGTCTCAGCAGGTCAAAAGTGTTGCCAATGCAAAGAATTAGTCTTCAACTGTCTCGGTCGTGTTCCTGAACCTTCAAATGTTCGGACTAAATGATGACGTGCCCAAAGAGGCAAGACGCAAGTATTCACTGTCAACATGACAAGTGTAACTTTCAGGGACGATGAGGAAAGCGCCGATAGCTCGCCCGATCTAATATATTTCCCTGGCAAGCTGAGGGTGTGTATTGCAACACCAGGCTAAGAAGAAGAGTGGTAATTCCTTTCGACTACTCTTCCATCCCAATGCGGACACCACAGTCTTCATCTCAGGCGAATCAATCAACTTCTAGTGATGCCAACTCGGCCATAGCATCGAATCCAACCCCTAGTTCAAGTCAAGAACGATGATGGGAAGTAAATGCAACAGACTGAGAGGATATTCTAACTCAAATGGCAATCAAGAAGAAAGATTCGGATGACCGGATCGAACATCTGGAAAAGATGATTGAGCAACTCTTGTTGAATCCTCATCCTCAGCCAAGCTCTTCAAAAGGGAAAAGGCCAATCGGCAAAGATCCCCCAGAAGAAGACCAAGAGCATTAGGACGACACGGATTCTGAACATGCAAGTTTAGAAGCAACGATACCTTCAAAGCCGAGCAAGGAAGCGAAAGCCTTAGAAGATATCCAAAAGCAGCTCCATGTTCGTTCTCAGTGAACTGAGCTCAAGAAGGTTGGAATCATCCGACCTTATCCTGTCGAGTGGGACATGGTTCCCTATCCGATGAAGTTTAAGCCGCCTACGATACATGCGTTTGATGGCAAAGGGTCTTCAAACTAGCATATCTACTACTTCCATCAGCAAACTGGGAATGTAGTGGGTAACGATGCCATTAAGACACATCTCTTTATTGGCACCCTTCAGTGGGTAGCTTTTGATTTGTTTAAGAACTTGCCCGAAGGTTCAATCAGATCTTGGGCGGATTTGGAATCCATGTTCCCCTCATAATTTCACGAGGAACAATCCGATGTTACCATGGCCAAACTCCTTTCTGAGAAACAGAGCGGAAGTGAGATGGTTAGAGAATACATCGAGAGATATCGCAACTTGACATTGCGATGTCTAGACATTTCTCTACCGATGCTACTCCAAACTTGCCGACACAACTCTCTGGCAAGAATTGAAGCTCACATGGGTGCCGTCACTGTCCATACTTGGAAGGATTTGATAGAACAAGCTGAGATAGCTAAAAAGTCATCAGAATGTTTCAACAAGTTTGAGCCCTGCACCAACTTCAAGGGCAACAAGGGTAAGCAACGGTAGACGTCACACCGAAAGCCAAAGAGACTTTCATAGTTAGAGTCCAGAATTCCAACAACAACCAACAAAGAGAGCCAAGGAAGAACTTTCAACGCAATTATTCGTTCAAGGACGAACACATAGTCACCATCTTCCATGTCCTCAACAAAGGGAATCGTTTGAAGCTACCAAAAGCTCGATGCCCCGAAGAAATTAGAAAGACCGATGATCCTAATTATTGTCTCTATCACAGGATGTTAGGACACTCGACGAAGAATTGCTATATCCTCAAGGATAAGATCCAGACATTCGTCGAATCAGGGATTCTTAAGCTCAAACCCGAGCAAAAGAAGGTCATTGCTAACATGGTGACACTTCAATTTGGCTCCATGCCAGAAATTCAAGCTCAAAATGGCGTTGTCCCCATACCTACTGCGAGAATGGAAGTGATAAACTATGACTGCCAAAACCAGCAAAGCCAAGGCTTGATTCCTCTCACCACAGCGTGAGGAGAAATAATGTGGGTACATCCTGATCTTCTTCAAGATGAAGATTGGACTCTTCAGAAGTCCAAATCCAAGCGTAAGATGAAGACTTATAACGCCATCTCCGCAATCATTGGAGGAGAATCTATGCATGTCACTTCACTCACCGACAAGATCCGGCAAAGATTACCTATGGGATTACAATCAGTCAGGAAACATCCAAGCAACCCGAACTAGCCAAACAAAAGGAAACTCGGTTCGATAAGGCCTTACAGCATCCTCCAAGTGATCTTAAGGCCCCTTTCAAATATGACATCATGGCTCAGTTAGCCAACATTTCAGCCCGTATTACCTTGTACGAACTCTTACGTTTGTCTAAGAATACGAGAGAGGCTTTGAAAGATGCCTTGAATGATAGTGAGATGTTTCTCGCCCACATGACCGATCCTCCTCAAAATGAAGGACATGAGCAATGCTATCAATGCCGATAGCAGACACCTTACATCACCTTCACTTCGGAGAACATGCTTGTCAAGGATCATCACGACAACCGGCCTCTTTACTATGGTGGGTATATAGGGTCGTCAAGGGTTGAAATGATTCACATCGATCTAGTCTCCGCCCTGAGCATAATTCCACGAAGACTCTTGAGCTTTCTGGGAATCCCCCTTCACAAGCTCTCAAAGATTTCTGCAACCATACTCGGCTTTAACTCCAGCAGTAGCCAATCTCTTGGAAAGATCCGACTTAAATGTCAGATTAGAAATATGAAGACAGAGGTGACTTGCTATGTCATCGACGTCGAGACACCTTACAACCTTCTGCTCGGACGACCTTGGATTCACTCCAACAGGCTTGTCCCTTCAACACTTCATCAGTATTTTAAATATATTGATGAACAGGTGGTTCAGCAGAGAGTCAAAGCTAAAAAGCATCCTTTCAAGGGGGTGGAGAATTACTTCACTGACTCTCTCTTGTATGATAAAAATCACACAATCGAGATTGTCCTTCCTGATGATGAGGATAGCGGTCATGAAGCAGATGTCAAACTAGATCCCTTTGATGACTCAATCTGGGAGATAGATCCTATTGTGATTACCCTAGAGGACCTCTGTATTGATCTGTCAAAGATTAGGGTGATTGGATCTTTAATGAAGAAGAGTTTGCTTACGACTACTCTTTAGACTCTGAGTCTGAAAACTCAAGAGTCAAAATTCTGATGGCCAAAATAGCTCTATAACCGGCATTGCATATGCCGAAAAGCAAATCATACTCCGCTCACAAGCAGCTAGACAACTCGGAGGACGCTACCTTCATGGTTCTACCCAAAGAGAACATCCTGAATCCTATTATCTTTGGGAAAGTTGAGACACAACTTCACTTATCGAACTCCGATGAAGAAGATAAAGTAACACCGGAATTCTCCCGATACAGCCAGTAGTCTCAACAGATTATGGCAAAGATGGGATACAGCCTTACTACAAAATAAGGGTTGAATTTCAATTGAGGACTACGAGTCCCTTTGATCCCTTTATGCCACAGGTCAAAGTTTTCAATTATTACAATCGAACCAAGCGTGGGCTCAGTTACATTTCTCCTGAAGTCGAGTCACAACAGGACCAGCATCTGATGACTTTCTAAGCAGCTCTTCAGACACGTCCACTTGGGATTCCGACAATAGCCTCGGAGCATTGTTCACAGCCAATATGGTCTCATACAACCTAACCACGGATCTCGATGAATCCGAAGTGTTTGAGGATCCCGAAGATGATTCATGGGCAAGACAGCTTGAAAAGCAATGGGAATCACGTTTCGAAGTCAGAGAACCACCCATCGAAGATAAAGTGGTTCAAATCAACATAGGCAACGACACCAACCCCAAGCCCATCTTCATCAGCGAAAGTCTATCATTCGCTAAAAAGGAAGAACTCATAATTCTCCTTCAAGAATACATCTATGTCTTTGCCTAGAGCTATGAAGACATGCCGGCCTAGACCCCAACATGGTTGTACATCGCCTTGAAATCAATCCTAGCATCAAGCCGGTCAAGCAATAGCAATGACATTTTCGTCCTGAGTTGATGGAGCAAATCGAAAAGGAAATCCATAAACTCATTGAATGTGGATTTATCTGTGAAGAACAACACCCTGATTGGTTAGCCAACATCGTGATAGTGATGAAAAAGAGCGGCAATATCCGAATCTGCGTCGATTTTCGGAATCTCAACCTCGCTTGTCCGAAGGATGAATTTTTTCTCCCTATCACAGATGTCATGGTCGACAATACATGTGGTTTTGAGAGGATGTCCTTCATGGAATGATTCTCCGAATACAATCAGATCAAAATGCATCTAGATGATCAAAAGCACACGACCTTCAGAACATCCTTAGGAGTATTCTGCTACACTGTAATGCCCTTCGGACTGAAGAATGCTAGAGGTACTTATCAACGTGCTATGAACATAATCTTCTGTGAACATTTGCATAAGACAGTGGAGTGCTACGTCGACAACCTCGCAATCAAAAGTTATCACAAGCAAGATCACGTCAATGACTTTAGAACGGTGTTCGAAATTATGCGAAAGCACCAACTCAAGATGAATCCAACCAAATCCTTTCTGGGGGTATCATTAGGCATGTTCCTAGGATTCATTGTAACATCCAAGGGAATACATGTCGACCCCGAGAAAGTGAAAGCCATTCAAGAGATGCTACCTCCGAGGAATCTTAAAGAGCTCAGCGGCCTACAAGGATGAATAGCCTACATCTGATTGTTTATCACCCATTTGTCTGGAAATGTCAATCATTTCAAAGACTCATGAAGAAAGGTGTTTCGTTCACCTGGGACGACACCTGCCAAGAAGCTTTCAATGAGATCAAAGGTTATCTCACGAAGCCGCCGGTCCTAGCTGCACCAATATCAGGGAAACCATTCCTGGTCTATGTTCGAGCGATGGACCACTGTCTTGGAGCACTCCTTATTCAGAAGGATGACAATGGCCATGAGCAAGCCATTTACTACCTCAGCCGGACTATGATTGGTGCCAAGCATTGGTATAATCTAGTTGAGAAGGAATATTTAGCATTGGTCTTCGTAATTCAGAAGATGCGACACTACCCTACCGGTCAATCTATCCACATCATTTCAAGAGTCAATCCTTTGTGGATACTCATGATGAAACCCGGATCATTGAATTTTAGGTTAGCAAAATGGGCAATACTACTCTCACAGTACGACATGACGTTCGTGCCACAGAAAGCCATCAAGGGTCAAGCAATAGCCGACTATTCTGGCAGAGCACCCTATTCCAGAGTCTTCTAAACTTTATGAAGACATCCCAGATGAGGTCTTTGAGTCAATTGCTATCTAAGACCACCATATATGGCAGTTTTACTTTGATGGCGCATCAAGACGCAACCAAAAAGGAGCAATTATCGCAGGAGTGGGGGTAGTACTGATCGACCTCCATGGACATGTTCTTCCTCGGCCTTATTCAATGACCGAACCATGTTCCAACAATGTAGTTGAGTATAATGCCCTTGTAATCAACCTACAACTCGCTCAAGACTTGGGCGTCAAGTACCTTGAAGCCCACAGTGACTCCAAATTGATCGTGAATCAAATCAAAGGAGAATATGAGGTGCGCTACAACGACCTCATACCCTACCACAAAGCGGCAACAAAGCTCGCTCAGTCATTCGAAGGTTTCTACATTAGCTATGTAGCTCGCCTCGAGAACACTCATGCAGATGCTTTGGCATCCCTTGCAGCCACACTTGCCTTGATGCTCAAATCTACTAGGCGCAGCACGGTGGCTAGCCATCAATTGTGCTCCCCGGAGTATATTGTTGAAGCCAGCGAAGTACATGTCATGCCAACTCATTTTGAAAGTAATGATTGGCGGTTCCTATTCATTGACTGTGTCCTGCATAGGATTCTTCCGGATAGCCCGAAGCAGGCAGTCTCAATTCAAAGGAGAGCTCCGCGCTTCTTCTATGATTCTGCCATGCAGACTTTATACCGACGATCTTTTGACGGTATTTTGCTCCGATGCTTATCACCAAGTGAAGCTTGAGAAGCGTTAAAGCAAGCCCACGATGGTACATGTGGAGCTCATCAACCAGGTCCCAAACTTTAGGACCAACTTCGTCGTCTAGATTACTCTTGGTAAATGATAGCGAATCGCGGTAGCTACTTCTTGATGTCATGTGTGTCAAATCCATGCTGATTTCCTACGTCAACCTTTGGTAGAATTGCATCTGACCGTCGCCTCATGGCCATTTGAAGCTTGGGGCATGGACATTATCGGGCCAATTAGCCCCCCGTCCACCGAAGGTCATCGATTCATCCTGGCTATCACAAACTATTTCTCCAAATGGGCTGAAGTTGTTCCCCTTAGAGAAGTCAAGACATCTCAAGTGATTAAATTATTGGGACATCACATGATATACCGATTCGGCATTTCTAGACGAATCATTCACAATAACGGTCCGCAATTCATCAGTCGACCATTCTTCAAATTCTGCAACAAGTTCAGAATTCAAGATGTGGTTTCTACGCCATACAACCCAGCTGCTAATGGTCTAGCTGAAGCTTTTAACAAGACCATCATTAAACTTCTTAAGAAGTTCATCATCTCCAACAAATGAGATTGGGACGAGAAACTTGGAGAGTGTTTATGGGCTTATCGTACAATAGTCCGCACTCCCACCGGCTCAACGCCATTTTCCTTGATCTACGGATGCGAAGCCGTGATCCCTCTGGAAATTCAAATGCCGTCATTGAGAATTGCCCTTGTCGAGAGGATGACAGCCGAAGAACATCATCAAAAGTGCCTCTAAGAATTAGAAGTGCTGGATGAGCTGAGACTTCAAGCTCAGCAAAGAATCGAGATCTACCAGTCACAAATTTTGAGAGCCTTCAACTGGAGAGTCAAAGAATGATCCTTCAAAAAAAGCAAGTTGGTCTTCGCCGTTCGTCGACCCATGGTCATGACGCATAAGACTAAAGAAAAATTCCAACCCAAATGGGACGGTCCGTTTGTAGTAGAGGCAGTCTACTCAAATGGAGCATATCGTCTAATTGATCAAAATGGCAATAGGCTCATGGTGCCAATCAATGGGAAATTTCTCAAGAAATACTACGCTTGATCTTGGCCAATTTCATCCCCCCCACAGGAATCCTGATCACGTTTAAGTTTCCACCTCTGACTAGAAACGTTGATCTTCTCGATCCAAAATCCAATTAAAATCCCCAAAAAGTTATCAAGTTAACACCACACCTCTGCTTGACTCCAAATACATCTTCACTGTTATGTTAACATTACACCTCTGAATAGTGTCAACTCTAAATATATCATTATACTGTCAGGTTAACATTACACCTCTGAGCAGTACCAATTTGATCAAATTATCATATTAACATTACACCTCTGAACGATTTCTCATCCCAAATGATCTGACTGGTTAACACTACACCTCTGTCAGACCATTTTGTCAATCGGTTAATATTACACCTCTATCCACCTATCTTAGCAAATTTAATTGGTTAACACTACACCTCTGTCAATTCGCTCATATTAAAAATTGATTAGTTAACATTACACTTCCATCGATTTCCTACCGTTAAGTTAACATTACACTTCCAAACGGTAGTCGTCCTTTCGGACTCTTTTGAACCGACCGGTTAACATCACATCTCTGTTGGTCATTCTATTTGACTGGTTAACATTATACCTCTGTCAAATATCTTCATATTGTCCTGTTAACATTACACCTCTGAACAGTGTCAAATCGATCAAACCATTATGTTAACAATACACCTCTACCAGTTTGATCCCATCATCATTCTCCCAAAGATGTCATTACGATACATTAACATTACACCTCTGTCATACACACGTCCCATGGAGACAAAAAGTTCTTTTATTTATCAAAAGAGCAAAAACGGTTACAAAAGGCTCTTACAGGGAAAGCAGATACAAAGTGTGTATATGTGCAATACACTCAGCCATTCTGGAATTCCTAACATCATGGGCACTCTTCTGAGCCTTCTCCTTCAAGACCCGAGGGTCAATAGGAGCAGCCTGCAATCTAATGACAGAAAGCTTCTTCGTTTCAGCCTGAAGCTCTGTAATTTGAGAGTCCAACTTCTTGTTGAATTCAGCCTGGTCAGATTCAAGCTCTTGCTTCTGGAGTTGAGCTACATCTAGACGTGCCTGAACCACAGCAATAGTTGCCTTAGCTTCATCGATCATCGCATCCTTCTCTTGGATAGCACTTTGAAGCTTCGCTTGATAGCCTTCAGTAGAGGTAATACTATCATTCAGACTCTGAACTCTCACGCTGATCTGCTCCATCTCCACACGAGCAGATTCGCTGGCCTTGCGATGAGTCGCCGATAAATGAAGGAATTCGAGCTCAACAATATTATAAAGATCAGCTTTACGAAGATTCTACAATTCTCAATATCTGCTCGGCTTTGTCAATGTCTGAAAGGTTCGATCTGGCGGAACACATGGCGACATCAAGACACCCGGCTAATCCCTCAGCGGTTTGAGGCGGCGGAACAACTCTCTGAGACTTCAAGGCGAGAGCAACACTCTGGTTCAACAAGCTCGTTAAACTCTTCGTTAAGATCTCTTTCTCCATCTCGACCAAGTCTTCAAGGTTGGGAGATCGGGGAATCTCCACGTGACTCGAAGAACCTGCTCATGTGGAAACCACCATTGCATCAGTGGCAGTCGGAGAGATAGTTGGCAAGACTTGTATCCGTTTGTTGCCCGACATCAAAAACGGCGCAAGCGTGACCAAAAGGTTTGACACGACAGGCGAAACCGCAAACTTCACCATGGTGGACGAAGCAGCAGTCCTCACAAGCATAGCCGTGGTTATCAACACATCTATAGGCGCAGTCTCAATGCCTACAGACGAAACCTTCGGCTCATCAGAATCAACTGTAGCCATGCTCAGGCCTTCATCAGAATGAGGCTTCGGACTTGTTGACGCCACCCTACCAACCCCTACTAGCATTGGAGATACTAAAGTTTCATCATCATCGTTGGAAGACCCGTGAACAATTAGTCTCCTCTGCACTAATGAAATAGGTGCTGGTGCAGTAACCTCGGTTGTATCAATAGTAGACACGGACTTCAAAACCCTAGAGGCGCCCTCGATGTCGGTCACAGGCTCAAAATGACCACTCGTAGGGAAGGATGTGGATATTGCTTCACTCATGGCTCCGAAGTCGAGTTCATCATCTGTTACACAAACAAGGACGTCACTTATCAAAGTGAAAAGTAATCCCTTTAAGAAAAAAGTCGCCGATATCGCCTGCATCATCAAGCTCAGTCAAATAGGCATCGGTGTCATCATGCCCGTAATCCACTTATTCCTCATCATCATCTAGAGGAATGGATTCTTTATCTACACACGAGAAGCGCATTGGCTAAAAGCACTTCAAGAAAAAAGTCATCAATGCAAAAAGAAAAAGAAAGTCACCTAAAGAGCCAACCCTAGGTCCTTGTACCGGAACCACAGGAGATTCTTCTCTGACCCCCAAAGAGCTTCCAGGCATAAGTGTAGGTTCAGGAGATGCCAAACATTGCTTTTTCGAAGGTGGCGGAGGAAGAAGAACATGTAATGGCCTCTTCCCTTTTCCCCATCCTCTACTGGGGTCTCCTGACGAACCACAGGCTTAGACGGTTCTCGGATGTTGATACCAACCTGCCTCAGAGGAGCAGGTTGCTCACCGACCTACGTCTGAGGTGTGGGCTGCTCGGCTGGCACTTCCCAATCCTCCTCTGGCACATCCTCTGTCAGAAATTCTTAGAGTCTAGGAGCTCTACTCTTTGGACCCTTCTTGGAGAATTCCTTATACCGCCGGGAGATCCCAAACAAGCCAGACTTGTTAACTTGGAATTTGGGATGGGGAGTGATCACCTTGCTGTACCACTTGCAAAACCCCACTGTCATATAACAATTGGGCGTATGTTGGGGAAGCGAAAACCTAGTGTAGGCGTTGAAAAATACTTACAAGATCCTCGAAACCAACTCGTGACGGGGAGTCGGCGAATGACAACCCATCGAATAATCTGAGCGTCGAATCGTTAAAGGCGAACTTCGGCAGCGAACCACGGCGTCACAAGCCGCGATTCGCCGGACTTGAGCGGACGATCGGGTTTGAGACCGTTGAGCGAGCGAACCAAATTAGTCGAGTCAAGTATAAAGGCGGAACCAAGCGAAGCCGGAAAACACCGAGCAACGGAAAAAGCGGCCTTAAAGCGGCGGACCTCGGCCAACTTGGCGAGTTACCTCGGCCAAGTGGCGAAGTGGCTCGACCACAATGGTACGAAACCACCTCGACCCGGCCAAGCGCCTCGACCAACTTGGTAGGGTGCCTCGGCAAGTGGCGGCATTTCGACCACCATGGTAGAACCACCTCGACCAACTTGGTAGGGTGCCTCGGCAGTGGTAGAGGCGGATCACCCTATTGTATAAATGGGGGTCTGTTGGTTCAAGGGGATTTTTTGGACTTGGTGGGACTTTGATCGGATTTTGGATATTCTCAAAGAGCTCTTGCGAGATCTACAAGCCCGTCGGCGCATAGTTAGAACGCCGTGACATAAACCCGATCGGCGTCGGATCTGGCGGAAGATGGCGAATTGGTCGAACTCTGAGATACCCTCTAGATTAAGCCGTCTTAATCTCGGGGATAGCTTGTGATTTCTCTAGTAGATCTCACCCTTTCGGCGATCCTCTCCTTCGTGAGTGTGATCCCTCGGTAACCGTTTCCTTCGTGAAGCGAGCCTTTATCTGTAGTTCGAACGGGTCTCCACGGATTGGAATTGCGGTGGTCCACGGACACAATAAGTCCCGGCACGGGCAAAGAACCCATGGCGAGGATCAGATATAGCGAGAGATCCTGCGTGTTTGTTCACTAAGGATAAAAGTTGTAATCTTTTTGATTTTCATTATGCGCCTTAAAATAAAAGGCATTTCTTTTGAATTTCGTTGTAGGCCAAAGAAGGCATGGCAAAATTCAAATCAATGACAATCATCAGAGCTTTTACATGCGAACAAGGCTGGCGACCAGTGGGAGCCAGCGGTCTCAAGTCGAGAGATAGGTCGGTAATGCGTAGCCCGAATCAGTCCGTAGAAGAAGAAGTCAAAGGCCTCGGGGACCGCCGAAAACTTCTGCGTAGGGTGTAATAGTGCAGCTCAGTGAAGTCAGCGAATCCAAGTTGATCCGGGTTCGGCTGTGAGTATCATACTATCATCCTTGTCGGATCGTCCTCCCCACAAATCGGAAGGATCTGCTGCAAGAAAGATCCATTTGTCCTCGACTCCGGAACTTTAAGGCGAGGATCTTGACTCGCCGTTGCGAAGTTGCACCAAATGGCATCCTTAGGCATCAAGATCGCCCGGATCTATCACGAGGAGATCGCCTGATGGCGTCTTGGAACTCTGTGCGGAGTTAGCCAAGGCCACGGAATCGGTCGGCGGTGTCGCTACAAAGTGGATCTGAAGTCGGGAGAGGTCAAGAACCTCGGCCAACTTGGTAGGGTGCCTCGGCAAGTGGCGGCGGCTCGACCACCATGGTAGAACCACCTCGGCCAACTTGGTAGGGTGCCTCGGCAGTGGTAGAGGCGGCGTCACCCTATTGTATAAATGGGGGTCTGTTGGTTCAAGGGGATTTTTTTGGACTTGGTGGGACTTTGATCGGATTTTGGATATTCTCAAAGAGCTCTTGCGAGATCTACAAGCCCGTCGGCGCATAGTTAGAACGCCGTGACATAAACCCGATCGGCGTCGGATCTGGCGGAAGATGGCGAATTGGTCGAACTCTGAGATACCCTCTAGATTAAGCCGTCTTAATCTCGGGGATAGCTTGTGATTTCTCTAGTAGATCTCACCGCTCGGGCGATCCTCTCGCCGTGAGTGTGATCCCTCGGTAACCGTTTCCTTCGTGAAGCGAGCCTTTACATCTGTAGTTCGAACGGGTCTCCACGGATTGGAATTGCGGTGGTCCACGGACACAATAAGTCCCGGCACGGGCAAAGAACCCATGGCGAGGATCAGATATAGCGAGAGATCCTGCGTGTTTGTTCACTAAGGATAAAAGTTGTAATCTTTTTGATTTTCATTATGCGCCTTAAAATAAAAGGCATTTCTTTTGAATTTCGTTGTAGGCCAAAGAAGGCGTAAGCAAAATTCAAATCAATGACAATCATCAGGCTTTACATGAACAAGGCTGGCGACCCGGATGGGAGCCAGCGGTCTCAAGTCGAGAGATCGTCGTGTAAAGTAGCCGCGAATCCAGATCGGCGAAGAAGAAGTCAAAGGCCTCGGGGACCGCCGAAAACTTCTGCGTAGGGTGTAATAATGCAGCTCAGTGAAGTCAGCGAATCCAAGTTGATCCGGGTTCATTTGTGAGTATCATACTATCATCCTTGTCGGATCGTCCTCCCCACAAATCGGAAGGATCTGCTGCAAAGAAAGATCCATTTGTCCTCGACTCGGAACTTTAAGGCGAGGATCTTGACTCGCCGTTGCGAAGTTGCACCAAATGGCATCCTTCCGGCATCAAGATCGCGGATCTATCACGAGGAGATCGCCCGGCGATGGCGTCTTGGACTCTCGGCGTGAGTTAGCCAAGGCCACGGAATCGGTCGGCGGTGTCGCTACAAAGTGGATCTGAAGTCGGGAGAGGTCAAGAACCTCATCAATAGGTGCGGCAACTCCTCCAAGCCGCCAACAAATGATTGGTTCGCGTCAAAGCGGAACCGATCAACACTGAAGAGCGTATCGAGCCCGTGCACACATGGGCTCTAGTTGAGGCCGGATGTAGAAGAAGGAGAAGTGGACAAGAAGCGCCGAAAATCGCCAAGTTTGGAGTGCGAAATCGGAACAACGATTGGACGAAGGCCAAAGCGTTAGTCAAATCGACCACCTCAAAGCTGATTCGGCTAAGGCTCGACGCCCGCGGGGTGACTTGATCACACCTCGGCGATTTCATCCAAATGTCCATCCGACTCACGTGCTTTCGCCCGGTCGATCTGTTGGCGTATCGAGCAAAGCGGCTTTGGAGCACCTCGGCTCATTGCATGATGATCGAGGTAAAATTCGATCAAAGAGCGATTGGGCCCGTTGAGGAAGTCGGGTCACTCACAGTGCGGGGGTCACACCCACCTCAACCGTGATAAGAAGATTCTGTGGCTGCTCTCCGGAATTGGATCGAAGTTCGAGCCGTCGAAACCGGCTCGCAAAGCGGCGTTGAGATTAGTGACTCTTGGAACCTCGATAATGTGACTCATCCTCGAAGGAGGCGTTTTCATCGGCGGCGATGGCGTTATACACGAGAAGTCATACCAACACCACGAAGGGTTGCTCCGGCATTCATCTTGGATGAGTTGTACTATCGTCTTTGAAGTGCAGTAAATCTCGAAGAAGTTCCCGAATTGAACACGCGTGTCCGTGTTCTCAAACTATCGAGCGGTGTTGTCGAATGTAAGCGCACCAAGCCAGCTCGAAGAAGCGGCTCTTTGATAGGCTTGGCAACAAGATCAGTCTCAAAGGCGATATGACCAGCGAGAGGGTTGGGATCACGAATCCTCCTCGAGAAGATGAATGCTCATGGTGATTGATAATAATCCACCCAATGAGAGCGGACATTCGTCGACTCTTGACTTAGGATTACGACACCGACCTCGGAGAAGCTTTCAAGGCTTTAATGTCAAATATGGCTACGATCGATCACGCTCTTGTTGAGAGTGATGAAGACATGCCAACATGGGAAGACCCATGGATCCATCAACTCAAGAGCGGTTTGGGGATAGGTTCGAACAAAGAGAACCCCCACTAAGGCGAGTAGTCAGTTAATATGGGTGATGAAGAGCATCCTAAACTCATAAACATCAGCAATACTCTCCCTTGGAAGAAAGGAAGAGTTGATTGCCCTAATCGAGGAGTATATCGATGTATTAGCACGGAGTTCGAGGACATGCGGGACTTCGACCTAATGTGGCAACACATCGCCTCAACATCAAGGCGGATGTCAAACTGTCAAGCAACGGCAAAGGCGGTTTAGATCCACAAATATTGGAGGCAATTGTTGGCGAAGTGAAGAAACTCATAGAATCGGGATTCATCAAGGAAATTCAACATCGGTTGGGTGGCGAATATAGTCCGGTCATGAAGAAAAATGGGTCGATTAGGATGCGTATCGACTACTGAGACCTCATCGCGGCTTGCCGAAAGATGACTTTCCTCTTCCAATCAGCGATGTCATAGTTGACAACGTGTGGATTTGAAAGAATGTCCTTTATGGATGGCTTTTGGGGTATAATCAAATCAAGATGTACCCGATGATGCCAAACACGGCGTTGAGCAGCCCATCGGCATATATTGCTACGGTCATGCCGTTCGGCCTCAAAATCTTGCGGCGCAACATACCAGAAAGCAATGGCGGAGATTTTCGGGATCATCTTAGGAAAGCGGTCGAATGCTACGTCGGCGATTTGAATGCATTGAAAAGCGTGACAAAGGAGATCACATCAAAGATCTTAGAGCGGTATTGAACTCATGCGGACTCATCGGCTAAAGATGAACCACTGCCAAATCCTTCCTTGGGATGTCGGTGGCAAGTTCCTCGGCCGTCGTCACCGACAAAGGAATCCCGTCGATCGACAAAGTGAAGGCAATTCAAGAGTTGCAACCTCAGAAATCAGAGAACTTCGGGGGTTACAAGGGCGATTGGCGTACATCCGGCCGGTTCATATCGAACCTATCAGGAAGTGCCGGCCGTTCTCCAAGTTGAACAAGAAGAGCGTGTCATATATTTGGGACAGCGCTGCCGAAGGCATTTGAAGAGATCAAGTCGTATCTCGCTAAACCTCTGTTCTTGTTGCACGCTGATGGAAAACCGTTTTGATCTACGTCAAGGCGGCGGATCACTTTCGTTAAGCGCTTTACTGGCGCCAAGGCGGCGGCGGCGGTCCGCGAGCGGCGATGTATTACGAGCGAACATTAGTGGTCTTTGAGTCTCGATATCCAATGGTGAAGCGGTGCCTTGCATTAGTGTTAGCGATTGAAAAATCGGCACTATTTAGTCGGACGGGCGATTTATGTTATCTCTAGCGTAAATCCGGTCAGGATATTTATGACCGGCCGGCCTCGATGAGTTGGCGTTTAGCGAAATAGGCCTTGCTCTTGTCCCAATATGACTTATATTTCAAACAACGAAGTCGGTCAAAGGACAAGCGATTTGTGATCTCTTGGTACCCGGCCCGACAGCGGATGCGGTTGAGCTATATGATGATCTTCGGATGAAGTTCAAAGTCAACATTACATCGCACCAACAAATATGGCGATTGTACTTTGGCCAGACTTCTCGAGCTACCAGCGTGGCAAGTGCCCCGGATGTTCTAAGATTTCCGGGTCGGGGTTGTCTTAGTTTCCCGAGGAATCATGTCATGCCCGTGCTTATTCACTCGAACCTTGCTCTAATAGCGTGGCGAATACAATCGCTACTTATTGGACTTAGTTTCGCCAAGGAGCTGGGGTCGAATATCTCGGCGTCTGGCGATTCGCAATTGATAGTTAAGCGGGTTAAGTGGTGACTACGAAGTCGAGGAATCGGATCTAATCCTATCATCGAGATAGCGGTTAAATGGCGGACTCATTGAAGAGTTTTCATCGAATATATCCAGCGCCTCCAGCGCTTATCGCGGATGCAGCTGCGGCGTTAGGCGTGTCGTTAGCACAACCTTAGAGACCGAGCAACTAGTTACGGTCGGGACTCACCAACTCTTCGTACCATTATACGATGAAGTACAAGGAGATAAGGGGTAGTTACCAAAGTACATGCAACCCAAACCAAGTTGGAGCCGAGATTGGCTTTCCTATCATCGACTATGTCTTACATGGCGTGCGGGAAGGCGTGAGGAGAAGTCAATCGGCGAAGAGCTCAAGATTCTTTTGTGACACTCGAGACCCGGATGTTATATCGTAGAAGTGCGGCGGTCTTTTGCTCCGATGCCTCTCAAACAAAGAGGCGAGGAGAGGTTCTTCGGGAAGCACCGCGAAGGTGAATGTGGTGCACACCGGCTGGTCCCAAGCTCTGATCGAATCCGGAGAATGGGCTGCCATTAGCGATGATTAATGGCGGTCGAACGCTCGGAAATGCCGCAGCGTGTCAAATTCCGCGAATTATATGCATCGGCCTCTGGCGGTTGCATCCTTGGCCACATCGGCCATTGAGACATGGGGAATGGGCGTCGTAGGTCCCATTTTCCTCCATCGGTCAAAGCGTCGGTTTATTCTAGCAATCACCGACTACTTCTCCAAGTGGTGAAGCAATTCGCTAAAAGAAGTAAAGCGATGCAGTCGTCAAATTTATCAAACACCATGTCATTTACCGACCGCGGTGTTCCAAGGCGGATCGTGCATGACAGCGGTCCCCAATTCATCGGCAATTCCTTCATCGGGTTTTGCGAAAGTTCAAGATACAAGATGTCGTCAGCGGCTTATAATCCGGCGGCAAATGGATTAGGCGTTCAACAAGACCATCGTTAAAATTACGTCGAAGCTTGTGAAGAGTAACAAGCGAGGCTGGGATGATAAACTTCGGGCTTTTCTGGGCATATCGCTGCTTGATGCATACGCCAAGCTGGGCGACCCGTATTCCACGGTTTCACGGTGCGGCGATTCTCCGTTGAAATTGATTCCGTCGCCGCGCCGCCCTTTCCAGCGAGATGGCGGCCGAAGAACAACATCGAAGCGTCTCGAAGAGCTTCGAGATGTTAGATGAGAAGCGCTGGAGGCTCAACAATGCATTGAGTTTTACCAAGCTAGGATGTCGAGGGCTTTCAACAAGAAAGTTCGACGAGAGAACCTTTAGAAGGAGATTTGGTCCTCATTGCTTTCGGCGACCGATAATCCTCACTTCAAGAAGAAAGGTAAATTCGAACCTAAATGGGAGGTCCGTTTGTAATAGAAGCGGTCTACTCTAATGGTGCATACCGCCTAATTACCCAAAATGGCGGCCAGGCAATTAATCTTAGATAAATGGGAAGTTCTGAAGAAATACTACCCTTAGTATCTTGGGATAACCCATTCAGCGGGAAGTTCCTCGTGGGATGTGTGACCCACTTTCCTTGAGGATAACCTAAATTTATCCTCCATCATAATTTCCCCACCGATCAAATTCCTTGGCGGTGGGCCTACAAAACACGGTACATTACCAAAATCCCCTCTTGATTCCGTCTATGAACAAGAGGCCCTCAAAAATCCCTTTTCTGTAGGAGATAGAATATAAAATTCTTCCTCTCAAGCGTAAGATCCCTTTAAGTGGTTAGCGGAAGGGTTACATCCATCCCTTTCGAGTGGCCCGTGAAGTTAAGCCTTGGAACCTTCATCTTAGGTAGCGCCGTGAAGGTATCTTGGGGATTTTCAGACGGGTTGTCCGTGAAGGTCACGAGTCTTCGGTTCTCGGTGGAGATCCACTCTTAGTTCCATCTTCATCTTAGGTAGCGCCGGTGAAGGTATCTTGTAGGGATTTTCGAGACCAGGTTGTCCGGTGAAGGTCACACGAGTCTTTTCGGTTCGGTGGAGATCCACTCTTAGTTCCATCTTCATCTTAGGTAGTGCCCGTGAAGGTATCTTGTGGGATTTTCGAACCGGGTTGTCGCTGAAGGTCACGGAGTCTTTTCGGTTCTCGGTGGAGATCCACTCTTAGTAGCGCCGGTGAAGGTATCTTAGGGATTTTCGGACAGGTTGTCCGTGAAGGTCACACGAGTCTTTTCGGTTCTGGTGGAATCCACTCTTAGTTCCATCTTCATCTTAGGTAGCGCCGGTGAAGGTATCTTGTAGGATTTTCGAGACCAGGTTGTCGCTGAAGGTCACTGAGTCTCTTCGGTTCTCGGTGGAGATCCACTCTTAGTTCCATCTTCATCTTAGGTAGCGCCGGTGAAGGTATCTTGTGGGATTTTCGAACCAGGTTGTCCGTGAAGGTCACAGTCTTTAGGTTCTCGGTGGAGATCCACTCTTAGTTCCATCTTCATCTTAGGTAGCGCCGGTATCTTGTAGGGATTTTCGAACCAGGTTGTCCGTGAAGGTCACGGAGTCTTTTCGGTTCTCAGTGGAGATCCACTCTTAGTTCCATCTTCATCTTAGGTGGCCGGTGAAGGTATCGTAGGGATTTTCGGACCGGGTTGTCGCTGAAGGTCACTGAGTCTCTTCGGTTCGGTGGAGATCCACTCTTAGTTCCATCTTCATCTTAGGTAGCGCCGTGAAGGTATCTTGTGGGATTTTGGACCGGTTGTCCTTTGAAGGTCACGAGTCTTCGGTTCTCGGTGGAGATCCACTCTTAGTTCCATCTTCATCTTAGGTAGCCCGTGAAGGTATCTTGGGATTTTCAGACCAGGTTGTCCTGAAGGTCACTGAGTCTTTAGGTTCTCGGTGGAGATCCACTCTTAGTTCCATCTTCATCTTAGGTAGCGCCGGTGAAGGTATCTTGGGATTTTCGAACCGGTTGTCCGTGAAGGTCACTGAGTCTTTTCGGTTCTCGGTGGAATCCCTCTTAGTTCCATCTTCATCTTAGGTAGCGCCGTGAAGGTATCTTGTAGGGATTTTCGAACCGGTTGTCCGTGAAGGTCACACGAGTCTTTTCGGTTCTCGGTGGAGATCACTCTTAGTTCCATCTTCATCTTAGGTAGCGCCATTGAAGGTATCTTGTAGGGATTTTCAGACCAGGTTGTCCTGAAGGTCACGAGTCTTTTCGATTCTCGGTGGAGATCACTCTTAGTTCCATCTTCATCTTAGGTAGCCCGTGAAGGTATCGTAGGGATTTTCGGACCGGGTTGTCGCTTTGAAGGTCACTGAGTCTTTAGGTTCTCGGTGGAGATCACTCTTAGTTCCATCTTCATCTTAGGTAGCGTGAAGGTATCTTGTAGGGATTTTCAGACCAGGTTGTCCGTGAAGGTCACACGAGTCTCTTCGGTTCTCAGTGGAGATCCCTCTTAGTTCCATCTTCATCTTAGGTAGCGCCGTGAAGGTATCTTGTGGGATTTTCAGACCAGGTTGTCGGTGAAGGTCACGGAGTCTTTTGGTTCTCGGTGGAATCCACTCTTAGTTCCATCTTCATCTTAGGTAGCGTGAAGGTATCTTGTAGGGATTTTCGAGACCGGGTTGTCGTGAAGGTCACACGAGTCTTTTCGATTCTCGGTGGAGATCCACTCTTAGTTCCATCTTCATCTTAGGTAGCGGTGAAGGTATCTTGTAGGGATTTTGAGACGGGTTGTCCGTGAAGGTCACACGAGTCTTTTCGATTCCTCTGACAAGGAATCTCTTTGTTAGCCTCATCGGGAAATAGAACACATTCTTCTTTTCCACCTCAATCAATTTTCGCCCGGTTCGGTCATTCTCGGTCAAAGACACCAAGGTTCATCTTGGGGCATTTTATCGAAGCCTAAGAAGGGATAAGGCCAGCGCCTCCTGCAGCGTTCGGTTTAGTCTTTTAGATTGAAGAAGACACAAGGTTAGTCTTGGGGTATTTTATCCTGAAGCCTAAGAAGGGATAAGGCCAAGGCCTCACCGCAGCGTTGCGGTTTAGTCTTTTAGATTGAAGAAGACACCAGGTTCGTCTTGGGGTATTTTATCCGAAGCCTAAGAAGGGATAAAGCCAGCGCCTCACAGCGTTGCGGTTTAGTCTTTTAGATTGAAGACACCAAGGTTCATCTTGGGGCATTTTATCCGAAGCCTAGAAGGGATAAATCCAGCGCCTCACCGCAGCGTTGCGGTTTAGTCTTTCTCAGATTGAAGAAGACACGAGTTGATTAAGGGTATTTAGTCGAAGCCTAAGAAGGGATGAGTCTCGTGTAACGCGTTGCGGGTTAGTCTTCCGTGAAAAAGGCGAAGCCTACGTATTCAACATCGTAGCATTAAGTCTAAGAGTTTCATTCTTTTAGCACAGCGTTGTGTGTAGAGCGGATTTAGACAATCTACATGCTAGCCAACTCAAGCGGTAGTTGGTAAAGGCTCATCAAACCCGTTGAAGGTAGGGGTTGGCCAATAACCCTAAAGTCAACACCTCACAGCGTTGCGGTTTAGTCTTTCTCCGATTGAAGAAGACACGAGTTCGATTAGGGGTATTTTATCGAAGCCTAAGAAGGGATAAAGCCAGCGCCTCACCGCAGCGTTGCGGTTTAGTCTTTTCGATTGAAGAAGACACGAGTTGATTAAGGGTATTTTATCCGAAGCCTAAGAAGGGATAAAGCCAGCGCCTCCTGGCGTTGCGGTTTAGTCTTTCTCCGATTGAAGAAGACACGAGTTCGATTAGGGGTATTTAGATCCGGCCTAAGAAGGGATAGTCGTGTAACAACAGCGTTGCGGGTTAGTCTTCCGTGAAAAAGGCGAAGCCTCGTATTCAACATCGTAGCATTAAGTCTAAGAGTTTCATTCTTTTAGCACAAGCGTTGTGTAGAGCGGTTTAGACAATCTACATGCTAGCCTAACTCAAGCGGTAGTTGGTAAAGGCTCATCAAACCGTTGAAGAAGGGGTTGGCCAATAACCCTAAGTCAACACCTCACCGCAGCGTTGCGGTTTAGTCTTTCTCCGATTGAAGACACGAGTTCGATTACGGGGTATTTTATCCGAAGCCTAAGAAGGGATAAAGCCAGCGCTCACCGCAGCGTTGCGGTTTGATTTTTCGATTGAAGAAGACACGAGTTCGATTACGGGTATTTAGATCGAGCCTAAGAAGGGGCAGTCGGTGTTTCTGCAGCGTTCGGGTGTGGTCTCTTGCGGTAAAGTCACGAAGCCTATGTATTATATCATAGCAACAAGTCTAGAAGAGTTTCATTCTTTTAGCACAGCGTCGCGGAGCGGATCACGATAACCATACGCTAGCCAAGCGGTGGTTGGTAAAGGCTAATCAAACCGTTGATGGTGAGGGTTTGCCAAAAATCCTATAAGTATTATGGTTAATTATTTCTCACAGTAAAGAATCATAATAAATAATGAAAGGGATAGGTCTTATTCATTTGAAGCAAATATAGAAGGAGCTACAAGCTGTTTAAACATCAAGTCTATGACAAAGGATTTGTTGTTAGTTGAGACACTTCACCATTGTAAGCTTTGGTGGAGTTCTTCACAACTTCGACTCTGAAGGACTCCTCATCGGTGTTCGGTGTCTTCGTGGTTGCCTCCTCGAGCTCGGCCGGTTTACGCCCGACGGATCAAGCTCCCTAGGCACAGCGGTGAGGGCTTCTTCCTTGTTGGCCTTGGCGACTCAAACTGCTCATCCTATCTTCCCGGCATGGAGCTCTCCCGGCGGTATTATTCTCTCCTTTTCGCCGCGATATCGATCACGCGGATGTGGCAGGAAGAAGAATATGTTTCGGCAACAACGACTCGGCTGATGGCGGTCTCTCTGCATCACGGACCTCGAGCCCGGTAAAAACGAGCATCGCGCCATGCCTCTAAGCGTCGTCGGTTTGAGCAACTATGTATGAAAGCCCGGTAGCCCGCGGCTCTTGCGGTCTGGGAGCATCCCTCGGATAGGCGAGATCATCAACAATGGCTGAGCCATTTCGGGGTAACCATATCGTATCAAAGCCATCAGGGGATCAGCGTGCTGGCGATGAAGAAAGCCCTTAATGAAGGACCTTTTCGATCCGGTGTTCACCAAAGAAAGAATGGCGTACTTCCAAGCGGATAATAAGATGGGATGGATCTTCATCCGCATCAACGCTCTTGCGGTCATGGAGTCGAGATGTAGGCTACGCGGCGGAAGAAAAGAGGACTTTAAATTTTCGACAAAAATGGGCGAAAATTTATTGGGCTAAAGACCCTTACCGTCTCCTTGATTGTAGTCTCGAGGCTAGCGAGTCTACAGGCGTGTCTATCATTTGGGCGGCTGTCAGCAGCGGTGAGCCCTCGGTGTGCTCATCTATCTCAGCGATTGTGGTAGGCGATTAAGAAGGCGGAGGAGTACCTACCGCTACACAAAGGGAATGTCTACCTCTTTTAATTATAGTGGTATTGGCCAAGCGGCGGTCCTATAATGTCGAAGAAAGTTCATACCTTCTTAGGGGACGGTAGCCGGGTAAATCTTCACCAAGGGTATCTCCATCCTGTGACCAAGCGCGTAGCAGGTCATCCATGGAAGTGTTGCCATATAAAGCGGATCACGAAATCTTCCATGGAAGTGCGAAAAGAGGCATTAGGAAGGCAAATGCAATTAAGTCAAACAATAGGTAAAGCTACGTACCTCCTACAATGGGGTTAGCTTGCTTAGTCTCGATTCGCATTTGTCTCTGCAATCCCTCTAAAAAGAGCAAAAAGCGAAGAGGTAGTGGAGTGCAATTCGAGTCGTTCAATTCTCGTTAGCCATCGAAGAGGAGTTATTGGCGTTAGATGTGCCGGGTTCAGAATCGGGTCCTCGTCGGCCTCCTCGCTATAGCTCCATACATTTGTTGAGTAAAACTTGGCTCGGCATGGCGAAAGTTCGGCAAAATTGTGGTGAGCAAAATCAAAGCCGGGATCATAATCCTAGAACCCCACATGCGAGCGGAAAATGTCGGTCTGCAAAAGTTGAAATTTGATTTCATCACGGTGAATTATTATCTCCGATCACAGGAGCATTAGGTCAAGTCTATATCAAAGGACCGAGGATTCCGCGTAATTCTTATGAGCTAACCTCTTTGTTTAACCCCTTGAGAGGTGAAATTCTTCCTCTTCAGCAGTTTTCACGAAAATTAGTTTGAATGAGAAATCAATAGAGAGATTAGAAAACAAAGGGAAAAGAGAGTACCGGTTAGCGACATCGCTTGGTCCTCTTCTAAAGTCCGACACAGTGGTGGAATTCCCCTCGGCCTCAATTGGTGGATGAGATTGGCGCTTCCTCGAACTTGGCATCACGGAGATGTCAGTGTCTTCATAGCGATGCTTGACCAGTGCGAGATAGCCCTCACGGGGTGCCTTGTTAGCTACTAATAGCCAACTACAATGAAGGAATGGAGCTCGGTGGCGGTGCGAGCTCGGGAGGCTGAACCTAACGCGGTACACCCATGGCGCTCCCACAACCATGCTCGAAGGCCATCCACAAGTCCACCTGATGCAGGTACGTCGGTTAGGTTCCCAACATAAAGTTGGTAAAGTAACCGGCTGGCGAGCAAAAGCGAGGAAAATAAGGCTCAATGAAGCATTCCTCACTTACCGGAAGGTGAGATACCGGCACGATATTCACTAGCCGGTTGAAATAGCCGATGTTAAGTGAAGTCTGGCGTGTCTTGGCACCTCCTCGTCGACCAAGGACTCACCATATTGACCCGGAATCGAGGAAAACATCACGGAAAAGATCCACCCTTTGTGAATGCGCATACGTTTCTTGATCTCTGCAAAACCACGCCCCTTCCATCGCAATCCTCTACCAGCGTAAGAAAGGAGTAAGGCGAATCTGTGGAACGTGCCGACATCATGTCGGGACGATGAAAAGGACCACCATGTCATCAAATAGGTATATGGAGCTCTACCGGGCGGAGTGATGCATGATGATGGCTGCGTCCTTTCTCAGGTAGCCTTCGAACTATATCTGCCAATCCACGGTGAATCGGCCACCATCACAGGAAGGAGAAGTTCCTTCTTGTGGGCGAGTTGAACTTCACGAGGATAAGGACCTCCAAAGGTAAAGCATCATCAGTTGATATGGAACCACACACTTCTTGAGCGGTTGCAAGATAGCTTTGCTAGAAGAGTTGTCAATTTGGATAGGCTTCACGCATGCCACGAAAGGTCGCAAACTTGGTCCACGAAGGAAAGCCTTCTTTGGCGTAGGCTGAGTGTATAAGAGTTAGCCTCGGACTTCTCGATCAGTTCATTAACCTTGAAGGAGTGGCGGTGATAGTTCACATATTTCCTCGCGGTTGTCCTCCAAATCTTTGGAACAAGTAATGGCGACTGCTTGAGACTCACTGCGATTTCCTCTTAAGCGCAAGGTTGATTGGGCGAGCTATATGGTAATGACAAGTGAGATCCATAAAGTCTTATAGCGATGGGCGTCGTTCCTTCAGCCATTTCGAGTTCTGATTGGAGGAAAGTACTCGATATAGCATCTTCCCCATGGGTAGACACGAAATACGGTACATCTCATGCAAAGCCAACTAACTTCGCCATGTTTAGTGAAAAGCGTATTGAATCGGATTATAAAGCTCGAATAAGGTAAAGAAATGGTTGGCAGATTGGAAGGCCATACATGGTGGCACGAATCGTGAATCTGAACCATAACCGCAATTTCTCCATCCCATGGTGAGGGCGTAATGGTCGGCGACCCACAGTCTTACTTGGAGAGTGTACCCGGTAGAAGAATCTATGGCTGGACGGCGGCATCTCGCTAATTTAGCAAGGCGATTCTTCAAAGTCGGCGGGAACAAAAGCTCATCGCGAGTGGTGTGTCGACCCTACAACCCGAGGTGAAGTAGATGGCCGATTCTGTTGGAACCGGAACAGAGCTCTTGGGTAATAAACCCACAATGAATATGATCATGCTCCTCGGTCGACGCCATGACATCGCGTGTCCGCGGCATGGTGTCTAAGGTCGGTCAATGAGAGTTGGCGAGGTATCGAGGAATATACAAGGGGCCTCCGTCGTCTTTGTTTAACCACCTCTCACTCGATAAGAGCGTATCGGATCCTTAAGCGAGTCGCCGAATAGATAATCATCTTTTCGCAAAGGTTGATGAAATTTGGTGTCCCTTCTGGCGGCGCATCGGTGACCAATCGTCGGATAGCAGGGGAACTCCCCTCAAATCTGACTGGATCGTCTCGCTGATGTCTGCGCATCGGCCGAGATAAAATAAGCGGGATCATCACACATGGAATAATAGTCACTATGGCGTCCATCAACAGCGTGGTTTGGAAAAGCTCGAAATAATCAAGCGAAATCGAGAAAATACCGGTTAGTAAATGGCGTTGAATTCATCTTACATAGATTGAGTCCGCGACCTTATAGCGAAATCGATAGCGGTGTGAATCGCTCCCATTAAAACTCGAGGCGGGTGATCTTTGAAGCCTCGATCCTCCGCGAAGGAGAATCTCGGCTCTTCCCAATCGCCTCACAAGGAGAAACGAAGCGGGGTCATGCGAGCGTGCACAATTTGAAGCCTCAATCCTCACGAAGGAGAATTTCGGCTCTTCCCAATCGCCTCACAAAGGAGAACAAAGCGGGGATACAGCGCATATGTCACGAAAATATGATGGCTGGCGCTTCCACGAAAGAAGGGCGTGCATTCCGCGCCGTCGCGGTGATCGACTCCTCGCCAGCGTGATCTCCGACGACATCGGAAGGCGCAATACAACAAAAAATCGGATACATGGCCAAAAATCAGCAAATAAAGCGTCAAAAGATACACAATCCGATCTGAGAACAGAAACGGCGTCCGGCGCTACCCGGCGCCAGTAGCGCGCTAGCGCCTGCCCGGCCGTATGGCATGGCGCCAGCCTTAACCGCCATGCCTTGATCGCCGCGCCGCCATGATCCGCCGCCGCCAGCGGTGCCCGCCGCCTTCGGTCGTCTCCCTCAGCGATCTGCGACACAGCATGCACAGAGAAAAGAAAAAAGAGAAAAATACTGGTATGCATACCTTGTTGATCGAGGAAGAAAAAGGCGGGCGAGATGAAAACAAGAGAGAAACACGAGGGGGCGGCCTAGGTGACAAGAGGTTTGTGGGTATTTATAACAATCCCACATGGACCCAATCCTCTTTGAATAAGGACTCTTATTTGGCAACAAGTAGGAATTCTAATTGGGCCAATTAGATATCAAAAACCAAATCAGCCTAATTAGGAGCCTAATTGGAACCTCAATTGGATGCCAAAACAATGCCAAATCAGTCAGATTAATCATTTCTCCTCTCGCTATATTTGGATAGATTGAAGGTTTATTGGCGGGATAAAACACCTGTGAAGGCCCCATCGGCGCAAATCAGCGTCGCTAATCTACTCAACTACGATTACAGTATAAGCTGTTTCCTAATTTATCGAGAAGTTCAGGAAGAATATTTTCAAAAATATTCTTAGGGATAACTTCGATCGTCTTGATTGCATCGGCCCGATCAGCGTCGCTAATCCTACTCAACTAGGATTACAGTATAAGCTGTTTCCTAATTTGTGAGAAGTTCGGAAGAATATTCTCACAAAATATTCTTAGGGATAACTTCGATCATGTGAGCATCGGCGCCGATCAGCGTGGCTAATCCTACTCCAACTAGGATTACAGTATAGCTGTTTCCTAATTTGTCGAGAAGTTCGGAAGAATATTTTCACAAAAATATTCTTAGGGATAACTTCGATCGATGCGGATTGCATCGGCCCAGCGATAGCGTCGCTAATCCTACTCAACTAGGATTACGGTATTGTTTCCTAATTTGTGAAGTTCGGAAGAATATTCTCACAAGAAATATTCTTAGGGATAACTTCGATCATGTGAAGTTGCATCGGCGCCGATCAGCGTCGCCTAATCCTACTCCACTAGGATTACGGTATAAAGCTGTTTCCTAATTTATCGAAGTTCGGAAGAATATTTTCACAAAAATATTCTTAGGGATAACTTCGATCGTGCTTGATTACATCGGCCGATCAGCGTGCTAATCCTACTCCAACTAGGATTACAGGTATAAAGCTGTTTCCTAATTTATCGAGAGTTCGGAAGAATATTCTCACAGAAATATTCTTAGGGATAACTTCGATCATCGCGAATGCATCGGCCGATCAGCGTCGCTAATCCTACTCAACTAGGATTACGGTATAAGCTGTTTCCTAATTTATCGAGTTCGGAAGAATATTCTCACAGAAATATTCTTAGGGATAACTTCGATCATCGCGAGTGCATCGGCCGATCAGCAGCATTAAGCCTAATCCTACTCAACTAGGATTACGGTATAAAGCTGTTTCCTAATTTATTGAAGTTCGGAAGAATATTCTCACAAGAAATATTCTTAGGGATAACTTCGATCGTCTTGCGGATTACGGCGCCAAAATCAGCAGCGTCGCCTAATCCTACTCAACTAGGATTACAGTATAAGCTGTTTCCTAATTTGTCGAAGTTCCGGAAGAATATTCTCACAAGAAATATTCTTAGGGATAGCTTCGATCGTCGCGGATACATCGGCCGATCAGCAGCGTCGCTAATCCTACTCAAGCTGGGATTACGAGTATAAAGCGTTTCCAAATTTTCGAGGAGTTCACGGAGAATAAACCCATATTCTTAAGGATAACTTCGATAACCATAATTTCCTCCCACCATAATATCCAGAGGAATAATCGGCGTGAAAGTCATGGCGACACGGACGATATGTCAGTCGAAGAAACTTCACCCACGTGGATAATCACATCAACAACGGTCAAGCATATCGCGCTGAAGGCTAAGGCGATGGTTGAAAGCCAAATGGTCTCTGTTTCAACAAGGAATCCTCGGAGGATATCTCCATGAAAAGATCAGATCCTCGGCGTGGTTAAACCAACAACACATGTGATGATGGAAGAATTAGCGATTAAAGGTTATGAAATTCCATGTATCCGACTGCGACCGATGCGTGTAAGCTAACAAAGGAGTTACGCCGACATACGGATAAATCAAAAGTCAGATGGTTAGTCAAACAACGACCGGCCGAGCCACGAGTTACAAGCAAAACTCACCCACCGGCTTGAATCAAGATAATAAGCGGTCCGGACAATAAATGGCACCGTGATCTTATCGGGAATCTACAAAAGCTGGATGATCGAAAGAATCAAAGACTTGAAGCTATCTCTTGGGACCCTCGGCCGGCGAAGGCGGGAACCATCATGTCAAAGCATCGGACTCATTAAGAATTGAGGCGAGGCGGCTTTGGAGAATATCTGTAGCGTTGAAAAATACTTACAAGATCCTCGAAACCAACTTCGTGGCGAGTCGGCGAATGACAACCATCGAATGATATAGGCGTCGAATCGTTAAAGGCAACTTCGGCGGCGAACCTGGCGTCACAAGCGGTTTAAACCGGACTTGAAGCGGACGTCGGGTTTCGAGGCGTTGAGCGGAACAAACCAAGAATTAGTCGAGTCAAGTATAGGCGCGGAACCCAAGCCGAGAGGCCCGACGCCGGAAGCGGCGGAAACGGCCAAAACAGCGAAGCTTGGCCTTCGGCCAGCAGGCGGGTTACCTCGACACCAACGGCGAGGTGCCTCGGCAAGTGGCGCGACTCATTCCCTGCGGCCGAGCCACCTCGGGCAACTTGGCTCGGCCAGGAAATGTGGGCTGGTGATGCACCCCTGTGTATAAATAGGGGGTCTTGATTATTTCAAGGGGATTTTTTGGACTTGGTGGGACTTTGTCAGTTACCGGATATTCTCAAAGAGCTCTTGCGAGAGATCTACAAGCCGTCGGCCTTAGTTCGAGCACCGCGAGCATAAACCCGATCGGCGTCGGATCTGGCAGAAGGTAGCGGTCGGTCGAACTCTGAGATACCCTCTAGATTAAGCTTCGTCTTAATCTCGGGGATAGCTGTGATTTCTCTAGTAGATCTCACCTCTCGGCGATCCTCTCCTTCGTGAGTGTGATCCCCTCGGTAGCCGTTTCCTTGTGAAGCGAGCCTTATCGTAGTTCGAACCGGGTCTCCACACGGATTGGAATTGCGGATGGTCCACGGACACAATAAGTCCCGGCACGGGCAAAGAACCCGCATGCGAGGATCGATATAGCAGAGATCCTCGTGTTTGTTCACTAAGGATAAAAGTTGTAATCTTTTTGATTTTCATTATATGCCTTAAAATAAAAGGCATTTCTTTTGAATTTCATTGTAGGCCAAAGAAGGCGTAAGCAAAATTCAAATCAATGACAATCATCCGACTTTACCCACAAGCTGTAGTAACCCGACTACAAAGTGGTATAGCGAGCCACATATCAATAGCTCCCATGCGTACCAATTGGAGATTTGGGTTTCTAATATACAGCTGGTCATAGCCAAATAGGGAAGCAAATCGGCAAGGCAAGTAGGGCTCGATGTAGCATTCCGTACCGTTCAACCTAGTGACAATGTGACCTGGTCAAATGTTCACCAACCAGTTGAAACACCCATTAGGTAAACAGGTGAAGCGCTCACTGCTCATGCCATCTTCAATCTCGTCCCTAGGACTTACGCCGTCAATCGAGGGGAAACAACAGTAAATGCGATAATGGTCCTTGTTCTGAAGAAGTCTACGGACCCCAACAAGGTACTTGACTATCCACTTCGAACTCTCAAACCTTTGAAGCAAGGCAATGTTCGCTCCACCAGGCATAGCAGCTGACATCAGCTAAGGGCAGTGTTGGGTGAACCATATCACCAAGTACGTATATGGCACGTCCACCCGAGGATTGAGCACCTGGTTTCTTGCACAACGCACCTCTTGCTTCAAATGCTCAGTGGCCAAATCTCTTAGGCCATAATGTATGCAACTCAATATTGCCGGTAAGAGAGCCAAGATGTATTGAGAGGCTAACAATACGGTAGATACAACACTTTAATCGAGATGCGATCCTTTGGCCGAGAAGGTACGACGCAACCCTTCACCTAAATGGAGAAGAAACCTGCGAGCAACGCCAACTCAGATATTGGCTCCTTCACTTGGTGATGGAAACTCTCAAATTGGTCACCAGCACGGAACCCACATACTTCCGAGTCGGCAGTGTGTAGCACGAAGCCGTCTTTGAAGATGTAGGTCTCAACTTCAACATCTTCGGTTGGAGAAATCGGACCTACGTTTTCCTTGTTGCTAACATGGGGAAATAAATATTCCGCCCAAGGAACATGAGGCATAGTAAAATCATGTCCAGCATTCCCCATAACTATTGAGCAAATGAGGAAGTGGCACACCAACTCCCGGAAGGCCTCCGTAATTTGGGGAGTGTGAGAGAAAACGCTCAACTCCTCGTTCGTGGGAAAAATCTCCTCATACGGACGATTCCCCATCGGCAAACAAGACACTTCAAACATCTCGTGGAGAGTAATCCCGATCTTTCCCGCCAGAGTAAAGAAGGTGTTGCTGTCACAATTGTACAGCTCCAAGATGCCGTATATGATCGGTAAGCAAATCTCAGCATCATACTTGGAAGCTCTCACTGCAGCATAAAGCCCCAGCTCCTGTAACCTCTCCGCAAAGGTAACAATAGCAAAATCTACCAAATGGGTCCACCATTGGGTATCCGTCGACTTTATCCAGCCAGGAAATCTAGCATCTGCCTCGGGATACTGAGCATCATTTTTGGCAAGCTTGTTCCCAAAGGTGTTTAGAATGACAGCAACCTCATTAACCGGTGTGTCCTCATTTTTGAAGCCTGGACGCAACCCCATGATGTTGATCTCGAAGAGCCCTTCATGAAGAAAGCCACCTCCATGCTTCAAAGAACCTATCTTGACGCTATCCTCCATATTGGTAAGGTTATAACGCATGAATCGAGGCACGGCAAGACGTTGCAAATACGTGAAGGATACTTGACGCTCTATAGCCGGCAAAGCAAACTGACGATCTCCTTGAGCGTAGTACCAATACTCTTCTCCCCAATTGAAGAGAGAATTGCCGCCTGGGACACTGTCTTCGAAAATGAAGTGTGGCTTCACCGATACGTCTTCATTAGGGACTGAGAACTTTGCATCAGTGATTATTTCCCATAGATTTTTGGAGCTGCCCGCACGGATAGTCTCAATCCTCTCCTGGCTGCTACCTTCAAGAAACAGAGGGGTGTTCCCGTTAAAAACATACATCACCTCAGGATCGTGAGTCCCATCATGACCAAAGTGATTAAGGTAATCTATAGGAGCTCTTGAATAGGCAAGTACACGAAGATAATAAACGAGTTAGTAGACAAAGACAAAGTTCAACCGTCACACTCAAAAGCAGAGGCGAGCCTCACTTACAAAACCATCTATATCAACTAAGTGTTGATAAGATGAAGCGAATTTCAATAAAAATTGCGAACTTCACCCATATACTTAAGTTGGCGAAATTCATCCAACTAAGTCTGGCGAATCTCGTTCAAGTGAAGGTCATCCAAATCAGCGGACCTTACTCTAGCGAAGTTCGCTCAAAACAAAGCAATGAGCTCCGCCTTAATGAAGTCTGCTGCAGAAGCCCGAAAGGCTAATGAGTTCCACCCGAAGAACGAAGTTCGCCACAGCAAGCACCATTAATAGCCACTGACAGAACTCAGCCGCGAAAGACAGAAGCTCGTCGGAGGGACCACAAGTGGATGTAAAGATCTCACCTTTGATGGCAGATCATGTTTTTAGATGCCATAAGGAATCATCCAAAGCCCAATGGGCTGTGATTGAGGTTGATATGAAGATCTCCATTTGATGGGTTGGACACTTACCCATGGCTAGCTCCAACTGCGCCGGCGTCTCATCAGCTCTCGGCCGACGAGCTCCTCGTTCAGAGCCTCTTTCCCTGGAAATAGCACGACGAGGAGCCATTGATGGAAACTTTGGGGATTTTTTAGAACAACTAGGGTTTGAAGAGATTGAAGAATTTGTGAAATCGAAGTGGAGAAGAAGAAGGCAAAATAATCTATTTATAGGCTAAAACCCCTGAACTTCGCCAAAGATTTCAGCCTCGAACCCTGCCGAAGATCTCGCTACCAAATTTGCTGAAGATCTCACACCGAACTTCGCTAGAGATTTCAGCCCGAAACATCGCCCGAGATTTCAGCCCCACACTTTGCCCGAGATTTCAGCCCCGAACTTCGCTAGAAATCTCACTTCAAATGAACTACGTCACAACCACGGACTTGAGTTTGATATCCTTAGGCCGAGCCTCGCCTAAGCAGACTTACTGAACTTTGCCAAAATAACTATTTCTTAAGTAAGCCAACCTCGTCCAATCCAGCAGGGCACCAAGGTGAGCCTTGCTAGAGCATCATAGTGAATTTTACTAAGTCTCCAAGTTGAGAAGATCACAACTCAATTTGTTTGAGACCCTACATAGTGAACATCGCCAAAATGGCATGGCAAAAATTCACTAAGTCCTCAAATTGAGAAAACTACAACTCAATTTGTTTAAGACTTTATCTAGCGGATTTCAAGCTTACTCTCGCCAACACAAAGAAGCTTGAGCCTCGCTTCCAAAAGCAATGACTCCATACAGAGTTCAAGCTCGCTACAGAAGTAAAGTACGTGCAGATCAATTACACAGAAGATGGATAATTTCAACATGAAGAAAAGTTTATTTTTATTGATCGAAGACTCCACTACAAGGCGACACTCAAACTGTCCAATTACAAGGATGATGAGTACTTGTTGCTAATTGCTACTGCTCTATATTCCTAAGATATGGGTAGTGTGACGGCAGAGGAGCATACATGAGCTGCACCAAACTATAACTCATGCGCCTCTGGCCACACAGGACTAGAAAATCAAGTATTTCCCACTGTAGAAAAAATAGTGTCCGTTTACTCCTTCCTAGGCCCTATGCCAGAGGATGAGAAGGAACTGTTGAACAAGGAGTGCCCCTCTTGCATAGGGCTGAACCATTTTAAGAGGAAGAAGCACTCCCTACAGTCAAAATTCGACGTCGGGCTTGAGTCAACCACACGACGTCTAATTACGATCTAGGTTCACTTTCGTGACACCTAGTTACTATCGGATTTTTCACTTCTGGAGACCCAAGGGTCTTTCTTCAAGCGCCATTTCAGTTGCCGAACAATCTTACGAAGAGCGCGGCACTCGAGGCTCCACGCATCTCTATCGCGATCCAGTTCTTGCCAAGCTATCTACTGATTTTGGATGATCCCCTCGAGCATCTCCTTCTCGGCCAACAGTAACTCCGCCAAATGATGGAGTATGCAGAGTTCATCCGTTTGATTGCCCTAAACTTGGGCTAACTCCTGTTGGTGCCTTTTGATTTCAGCTCCTCTGTCGAGGAGCATCTCCGGTCTATGTGAAGATGGCACAGACATGGAGAAGAAGAAGAAGAAGAAGAAGAAGATGGTAGAGGCGGTGAGAATGGATGAGGATGGCTACTATTTATAGCCTATTTCAAATCCTAACTCCCAAGAAAATCACATCTTTTGAGATTTGATTGGACCAGACAAAGAGGCTAAATCTTAGCCTTAAACTTGGTCAAATCCACAGCGGATCTCGTGGGATCTTCAATTAAAGAGATCCTAGCCACAAATCACGGCACAAATCCAAAGGCGAATCCCAACAAACTTCGCCAGCCAGTGAGCGTCGCTAGATGATGAACTTCGCCATTACCGCTCAAAACAAACTAAGCCTCTGTAGGATCGTTGATCTGATCACACTTAAACACTAGAGGGGGGGTGAATAGTGTTTTATAAAATTTTATGCAAAGTAGATAATAAATTGCAAATATGATAGCACAAACACAGAAATTTCACAATCACAAACACAGATTTATACCGGTTCCACCTCCTGTGTGTACATCCAAATTCCCAAGCAAATCCCGCTGAGAGTTTCCACTATGATTTTGAAATACCCTTACAAAATCAAAGACAAACGACCAATTTGCAAGACCATGCAAATTGCAACAATCTCAAACACGAGATCCACAATTCTCACACGAGAATTCCTTTTGAAGAAGCAAAGTACAAAGTCCTAGAAGCCTTGAAGTGTTGGTGATGTGCGGTGGCTTAAGAACTTTTCAATTGCAAAATAATGTTTAACTCTTTTGAATCTTGCAATTGTATCAAAGAATAGTTTTTCACTTGTGAACTTTTTGAACTCTCTTTTAATCTAAAAATTCAAGATCAATTCATATGAATGTTATATATCTTTTTCGATGTTTTGTCTATATATATCCCTTGATTAGACACAAGTTAAAACCTATAAAGCGGATATAAGCGGTCAAAACATTCAAACATTTAAATTACGAAGCGTCGGAAAAGCCGACTTCTATAGTCGACTATTATATCAGTTAGTCGACTAATGCGTGTTTACATTACGTATAGCAGTTCAAGCATTAGTAGTGTGTGAGAGGAGCATACATGAGCTGCACCAAACTATAACTCATGCGCCTCGGCCACACAGGACTAGAAAATCAAGTATTTCCCACTGTAGAAAAAATAGTGTCCGTTTACTCCTTCCTAGGCCCTATGCCAGAGGATGAGAAGGAACTGTTGAACAAGGAGTGCCCCTCTTGCATAGGGCTGAACCATTTTAAGAGGAAGAAGCACTCCCTACAGTCAAAATTCGACGTCGGGCTTGAGTCAACCACACGACGTCTAATTACGATCTAGGTTCACTTTCGTGACACCTAGTTACTATCGGATTTTTCACTTCTGGAGACCCAAGGGTCTTTCTTCAAGCGCCATTTCATTCTTAGAACAATCTTCTGACCGAGGCTCACATCTCTCGATCCGGTTCTTGCCAAGCTATCTACGATTTTGGATGATCCCTCGAGCATCTCCTTCTGGCTTGATAACTCAGAAATGATGGGTATCACGAGTTCATCCGTTTGATTGCCCTAAACTTGGGCTAACTCTGTTGGTGCCTTTTGATTTCAGCTCCTCTGTCGAGGAGCATCTCCGGTCTATGTGAAGATGGTGCATACATGGAGGAGGAGGAGAAGAAGAAGAAGAAGAAGATGGTAGAGGCGGTGAGAATGGATGAGGGTGCCTACTATTTATAGCCTATTTCAAATCCTAACTCCTAAGAAAATCACATCTTTTGAGATTTGATTGGACAGGACAAAAAGGCTAAGTCTTAGCCTTAAACTCGGTCAAATCCACAGCGGATCTCGTGGGATCTTCAATTAAAGAGATCCTAGCCACAAATCACGGCACAAATCCAAAGGCGAATCCCAACAAACTTGCCCGACCGATGGCGTCGCTAGATGATGAACCGCCATTCAGCTCAAAACAAACTAAGCCTCTGTAGGATCGTTGATCTGATCACACTTAAACACTAGAGGGGGGGTGAATAGTGTTTTATAAAATTTTATGCAAAGTAGATAATAAATTGCAAATATGATAGCACAAACACGAAATTTCACAATCACAAACACGAGATTTATCTTGGTTCCACCTCCAGTGTACATCCGATCCCAAGCAAATCCGCTTGAGAGTTTCCCCTATGATTTTGAAATACCCTTACAAAATCAAAGACAAACCTGACCAATTTGCAAGACCATGCAAATTGCAACAATCTCAAACCTGAGATCCACAATTCTCACACCTGAGAATTCCTTTTTGAAGAAGCAAAGTACAAAGTCCTAGAAGCCTTGAAGTGTTGGTGATGTGCAGCAGTGGCTTAAGAACTTTTCAATTGCAAAAATAATGTTTAACTCTTTTGAATCTTGCAATTGTATCAAAGAATAGTTTTTCACTTGTGAACTTTTGAACTCTCTTTTAATCTAAAAATTCAAGATCAATTCATATGAATGTTATATATCTTTTTCGATGTTTTTGTCTATATATATCCCTTGATTAGACACAAGTTAAAACCTATAAAGCGGATATAAGCGGTCAAAACATTCAAACATTTAAATTACGAAGCGTCGAAGCCGACTTCTATAGTCGACTATTATATCGATTAGTCGACTAATGCGTGTTTACAGTTACGTATAAGCAGTTCAAGCATTAGTAGTCGACTACTATATGTATTAGTCGACTAATCTGTAATGACGAAAGTGCGGGTGTATGTTTTAAATGCGGTAGTCGACTACTATATATGAATTAGTCGACTAATGCGTAAACTCAGTTTACGGAAAATTGTTTAAGTTATCATTAGTCGACTATTAATGGCATTAGTCGACTAATGCGTAAATTCTGAAACTTGTATATTTATTAAATTAAGTAATTAGTCGACTATAGTTTGAATTGGTGGAGCTACTATTGACTGAAAAAGTTATAAATGAAGTGTTTTAAACTTTAAAAACTCTAATGGTTAATATAGGGATTTCTATAATTAACCAACACACTAAGCATGTGTTAGTGTGTTCTAAAAGTGTGTGTGTGTGTGTGTGATCAAGGCTTGTACAATTTGTTCTAAGTAAAGAAGAAAAATTACATTTATTTTGATCTTGCTTCTCATCTTCAATACTTCATTATGCCTTGAACTCATTTTGTACTTGTCCAAATTTGATATAATATCTGCATCAACAAGTTATAAAACACACAAAAACACACATATATATATAACATATGTTGTTATCATCAAAATATTAATTTGAGAATATGAAAATCAACATTCTCCCCTTTTGATGATAACAATATAGAATTAAATTTTAAAATTACTCCCCACATATTAGCATCACGTATATAAAATAAATTTTAAAATTACTCCCCACATATTAGCATCACGTATATAAAATTACTCCCCTTTGTTATCATGAAAAGAAGGAAACATATAAGAGATGCAATTAAGGATTTCATCGATTATGAGCTAAAACTTCAAAAGATCCTCCAGATTATGAACATATTCCAAGGCGTCACCCATCCAAATAGGTAAGCAAAGACTTGCCATGAAAATCAGAACCGATAACATCCAATGCCATAATCGGTTAATTACAAGCAAGTCTTACTAACATACTTAAACATGTCAATTAATAGTCATCTTGAAAACATGTAAATAAAACACACCACACACTATTACAAAGGTTTGTTATAGAATTAAAACACACAAACTAACTAAACTTAAAACAACTATTCTTAATCAAGACTCGGTGGTGGAGGAGGTTGATATCCACGAAAGTAGGAGTCAAGCTTTGTATCGAAGGCTTCTAACATGCATCATGTCACGTTGGTTGTTCATGATTGCGATGTTCGATCAAAAATCAAATTTTGGTGGTTTCCAAGTTTAGAATCCTAGGCGATAATGTGTTGTCTTGTGCATCGAAAAGCAAGATGGTTCGGTTTACACGGTGGTGGATTATTACTTGAAGAGGTTCATCTTGTTGTGGGTGAGGTTCATTGTCTTTGTTCTTCTTGAGGTTCTTGGTGTTATTGTGGAAGTTCAAAGTTAGAATTTTCATCCTAGTTAGGGCATTGGAATCAAAGAATTCAACTGATCGAAGGATTGATGTTTGAATCAAGATCCACGAAAGGCTTGAAAATAGTAGTCAAGAAAGCCAAAATCCTCTATAAGGAATTTTGAAGAGATTATCGAAATAAACTTCATTGATGCTTGAATATTAGCCATGATTGCATATAGGGCTTTAGCTAATTCTAAAGATTTGAAGTGAAAACTTCCGATTTTGGATATAAATTATAGGCTAAGATTCGAGCAATAAAACGAGGAAATGGTCGAAGTTTTGAGAATGATTTATAATTCCTCCTTGACCGGTAAGTAAATTAGATGTTGAAGGATATGTTCATCATCCATAGAAACATCTTCAAGACTAATTCGGTAGAAGGAATGTTTAATATTTGTCCTAAAAGTTCGGGAGAAAAGGAAATTTCTTTTCCTTTAACCAAACTATTTATCACGTTTGTCATTATCAAGCTTCTTATGTGAAAGATTAGTATAGAAAAGCTTAATAAGTAGTGGATAATAGGGTTTTGATTTTCGGAGGAATAGAATTCATCTAATTCAACATTTGCAAAATACCCTCTCAAATTATGACTTGAAAAGTTTTCATATTTAATAAAAGCGACCGGAAGTATATCATAAGATTGCATTTCCTTAAAAGAATCCGAAGACTAGGATCTTTTAAGTAAATTGTGTAATCTTCTCTTGGTTGAAAGGTCTGGCGAAGCGGCGACCTAGACATAATTGAATTGAAGAAGAGGTTGGAGAAGACTTACCAAGAAATGGAATTGATCAAAAACACGAAGAAGTGGTCATGCGGGTTAGATTAGTCGACTAAATGCCTAGTAGTCGACTAATGATGCACGGAACTTGAAAAATTGAAGAAAAATTGAGGAATTTGAAGGAGGAAATGGAGTTGGATGATGCCCTAAGTTGAGGAGAGAATACCCTAACCGAGATCTCGGTTTTAGAAGAGTGGGAGCGGATGAAATGGGTAAGAATGAGTGGGAGTAGTTTTGTTATGGTTAAAATTAAATGAAGGGCTAGGATTAAAAGTTAAAATTGAATGAAAGGTTGAGATTTAAATCATAAGAAAATAAATCTAGGGTTAGGATTAAAGATGGTTGGATGTATGGTTGAGATCTAAAGTAACTTATGTTATTGGATAGTGGGTTTGGGTTAAAAGCGAGGATCCAATAACAATATTTTCAGAAAATAGGTAGTAGTCGACTAATCTAAGGTGTAGTCGACTAATCTATGACGAACGAAATATATGTTTCTATTTTGATAGCTTGTAGTCGACTAATCTAAGGTGTAGTCGACTAATCTAAGGTGTAGTCGACTAATCTAAGGTGTAGTCGACTAATCTAAGGTGTAGTCGACTAATCTAAGGTGTAGTCGACTAATCTAAGGTGTAGTCGACTAATCTAAGGTGTAGTCGACTAATCTAAGGTGTAGTCGACTAATCTAAGGTGTAGTCGACTAATCTAAGGTGTAGTCGACTAATCTAAGGTGTAGTCGACTAATCTAAGGTGTAGTCGACTAATCTAAGGTGTAGTCGACTAATCTAAGGTGTAGTCGACTAATCTAAGGTGTAGTCGACTAATCTAAGGTGTAGTCGACTAATCTAAGGTGTAGTCGACTAATGATGCACGGAACTTGAAAAATTGAAGAAAAATTGAGGAATTTGAAGGAGGAAATGGAGTTGGATGATGCCCTAAGTTGAGGAGAGAATACCCTAACCGAGATCTCGGTTTTAGAAGAGTGGGAGCGGATGAAATGGGTAAGAATGAGTGGGAGTAGTTTTGTTATGGTTAAAATTAAATGAAGGGCTAGGATTAAAAGTTAAAATTGAATGAAAGGTTGAGATTTAAATCATAAGAAAATAAATCTAGGGTTAGGATTAAAGATGGTTGGATGTATGGTTGAGATCTAAAGTAACTTATGTTATTGGATAGTGGGTTTGGGTTAAAAGAAACAGATCCAATAACAATATTTTCAGAAAATAGTGAGTAGTCGACTAATCTAAGGTGTAGTCGACTAATCTAAGGTGTAGTCGACTAATCTAAGGTGTAGTCGACTAATCTAAGGTGTAGTCGACTAATCTAAGGTGTAGTCGACTAATCTAAGGTGTAGTCGACTAATCTAAGGTGTAGTCGACTAATCTAAGGTGTAGTCGACTAATCTAAGGTGTAGTCGACTAATCTAAGGTGTAGTCGACTAATCTAAGGTGTAGTCGACTAATCTAAGGTGTAGTCGACTAATCTAAGGTGTAGTCGACTAATCTAAGGTGTAGTCGACTAATCTAAGGTGTAGTCGACTAATCTAAGGTGTAGTCGACTAATCTAAGGTGTAGTCGACTAATCTAAGGTGTAGTCGACTAATCTAAGGTGTAGTCGACTAATCTAAGGTGTAGTCGACTAATCTAAGGTGTAGTCGACTAATCTAAGGTGTAGTCGACTAATCTAAGGTGTAGTCGACTAATCTAAGGTGTAGTCGACTAATCTAAGGTGTAGTCGACTAATCTAAGGTGTAGTCGACTAATCTAAGGTGTAGTCGACTAATCTAAGGTGTAGTCGACTAATCTAAGGTGTAGTCGACTAATCTAAGGTGTAGTCGACTAATCTAAGGTGTAGTCGACTAATCTAAGGTGTAGTCGACTAATCTAAGGTGTAGTCGACTAATCTAAGGTGTAGTCGACTAATCTAAGGTGTAGTCGACTAATCTAAGGTGTAGTCGACTAATCTAAGGTGTAGTCGACTAATCTAAGGTGTAGTCGACTAATCTAAGGTGTAGTCGACTAATCTAAGGTGTAGTCGACTAATCTAAGGTGTAGTCGACTAATCTAAGGTGTAGTCGACTAATCTAAGGTGTAGTCGACTAATCTAAGGTGTAGTCGACTAATCTAAGGTGTAGTCGACTAATCTAAGGTGTAGTCGACTAATCTAAGGTGTAGTCGACTAATCTAAGGTGTAGTCGACTAATCTAAGGTGTAGTCGACTAATCTAAGGTGTAGTCGACTAATCTAAGGTGTAGTCGACTAATCTAAGGTGTAGTCGACTAATCTAAGGTGTAGTCGACTAATCTAAGGTGTAGTCGACTAATCTAAGGTGTAGTCGACTAATGATGCACGGAACTTGAAAAATTGAAGAAAAATTGAGGAATTTGAAGGAGGAAATGGAGTTGGATGATGCCCTAAGTTGAGGAGAGAATACCCTAACCGAGATCTCGGTTTTAGAAGAGTGGGAGCGGATGAAATGGGTAAGAATGAGTGGGAGTAGTTTTGTTATGGTTAAAATTAAATGAAGGGCTAGGATTAAAAGTTAAAATTGAATGAAAGGTTGAGATTTAAATCATAAGAAAATAAATCTAGGGTTAGGATTAAAGATGGTTGGATGTATGGTTGAGATCTAGCACATAAACAAACACTAAACATAATATCGGTCTACTAGCTGTAATGTAAAGAAGTGATCAATCATACCTCGATATAGCTTTTGATCAACATTCTTACCACTTTCATCTTTGTCAAGTGATGTTGTAGTACTCATTGGTGTTGGTTTGCTAGTTGTATTGTCCATCCCAAAACGTTTAAGTAGTTCTTTTGCATATTTATTTTGATTGATAAAAATTCCTTCCTTCATTTGTTTGATTTGAAGTCCAAGAAAGAAGTTTAGTTCACCCATGTGACTCATTTCAAATTCTTCTGCATAGTCTTAGCAAACTCTTGACAAAGATCATTGTTAGTAGAACCAAATATTATATCATCTACATATATTTGTATTAATAATATATCTTTATTTATTTTCTTAATAAATAAAGTAGAATCAACTTTTCAATTTCAAAACCAGATGTTAAAAGAAAAGATTTTAATCTATCATACCATGCACGAGGTGCTTGTTTAAGACCATATAAAGCCTTTTAAGTTTATAAACATGATCGAGAAAATTTTTCATGTTCAAAACCGGAGGTTGTTCTACAAAACTTCTTCTTTAATAAAACCATTTAAAATGCACTTTTAACATCCATTTGGTAAAGTTTGAAATTCATAAAGCATGCAAATGCAAGTAAAATTCTAATGGATTCTAAACGCGCAACAGAGCATAAGTTTCATCATAATCAATTCCTTCTTCTTGATTATAACCTTGTGCAACTAATCTAGCTTTATTTCTAACAACTTGTCCCGATTCATCTAATTTATTCCTAAAAATCCATTTTGTTCCTATAATGGATTTATTTTGTCAGTCTAGGTACAAGATCCCAAACATCATTTCTTATAAATTGATTTAATTCATCTTGCATAGCTTCTATCCAAAAATTATCAAGTAAAGCTTCTTTAACATTTTTAGGTTCTACTTAAAACAAATGCAACATGAACTATTAAATTAAAATGAGATCTAGTAGATACTTTATCGATATATTTCCAATAATCAAATCATGTGGATGATTTTTAACTTCTACAAAACTCTTTGGTAATTCATTTTGCAAATTTTCATCTTTTGAAATATCTAACATAGGAGTATCATTAATAGTATCAATTAAATCATCATCATTACTTGAAATAAAAGGTGTTTTTATAAAATTTTCATCAAAAGAAACATGCATAGATTCTTCAATAACTAAAGTTCTTTTATTATATATTCTATATGCTTTACTATGATTAGAATATCCGACAAAAATTCCTTCATCGATTTAGAATCAAATTTATCTAAATTATCTTTTGTATTTAATATAAAACACTTACAACCAAAACTTTAAAATATGAAACTTTAGGAATTTTATTATAAAATAATTCATATGATGTTTTGTTTAAAATAGGTCTTAATAAAACTCTATTTAAAACATAGCATCTTTGTTGAGACGACTTACGCCCAAAAATATTTTGGTAAATTACTATCACATAACATTGTTCTAGCACATTCTTGTAATGTCCTATTCTTTCTTTCTACAACTCCATTTTGTGGAGCTGCTCTAGGAAAAGAAAATGTATGTGAAATACCATTTTATCACAAAAATTTGTAAAAGTTCATTTTCAAATTCTCCTCCATGATCACTCATTATAGTAACTATAGAAAGAGATTTTTGATTTTGAATTCTTTTACAAAATATAGAAAACTCATTAAAAGCATCATTTTTATTTTTAAGAAATATTACCCAAGTAAATCTTGAAAAATCATCAACAATTACAAATGCATATTTACTTCCATTTAAAGACGCTATCCTAGAAGGACCAAAGAGATCAATATGAAGTAATTCAAGTGGTTTACTAGTAGAAATAATATTTTTAGATTTAAAAGAAGATTTATGCATTTTACCTTGTTGACATGCATCACAAAAATTATCTTTATAAGAAAGCTTAGGTAAACCATTTACTAAATCATATTTAGAAATTTTAGAAATATGTTTAAAATTAACATGACCAAAACGTTTATGCCATAATATAGAATCATTTGAAGATGCAATAAGACAATGTTCATTTGAAATATTATTTAAAGATAAAACATATATATTATTCTTTCTATGACCTTTATATAAAATTGTAGACCAATCAAGATCATAAATTAAGCAAGAATCTTTTTCAAGACAACTTTAAAACCTTTATCACATAGTTGACTTATACTAAGCAGATTATGTTTAAGACCTTCGACTAATAAAACATTATTAATAATAGGTTTATTAGAATTACCAACGGTGCCAATACCAATCACCTTTCCTTTGTTATTGTCTCCAAAGGTGACTGTACCACCATCTTTGTCTTGAATTGATGACAATAATTGAATGTTCCTGTCATATGTTTTGAACAACCACTATCTAAAATCCATCTATCTTTCTTTGGTACCGAAAAGATAAACATTTATAATCTTGGTACCCATTTTATATTGGGTCCTTAAAATTAGTCTTTAGGAAACCAAACCCATGAAGAGTTTGATTTTCCTATGAAATTAGATGATAAACAAACATCTTTAATAAAGCTAGAAATATAAGACTTTTTCTTATTATAATTTAAAACTTTAGGAACCCAAATAGATAAAAATTTGGTTTTCTTTTATTTAAAATATTATCTTTAATATTTTGTTTATATACTAATGAAGATGATTTTACAAAAGTGGTTTTCTTATGAATATCTTTTCAACTTGAAAACCCAATCCTTTTGTCTTTTGAGTTTCTTTTTGATAAGAAAGTAAAGTTTTTAAATTTTCTTTTCCTTTATTAAACTTACTAACATTTAAGTATATGTCATCATATTTTGATTTAATCAAAGAAATATCTTTATCTAAAATACTAATGCGAGTCTTTAAATTATAGCATTCTGATTTTAGATACAAATTTTCATTAGTTAACAAATAATTTTCTTTGAGTAAATTCTCATTTTCTTCTTTTAATTTAATTTCTTGTGAATTAACATAAGAAGAATTTAAATCAGAAATTTCTTCTAATAATCTCTTATTTTCATTTTTAAGAAAATTATGTGAAACTTTTAACCTTACAAAAGTTTCATATAATTCATTAAAAGCATCTAAGAGTTCATCATTATCATTTACCTCATCTTGTGCCATGAAACACATATGAGCACTTTCATTTTCTTCATTTTCTTCATCGATGAAGAGTCATCACTGTCATCCCAAGTTCTTTGCCATTGCCTTTCTTTTCTTGTTATTTTGAGTTGAGTTGAAATTATTGAAATAATTTGACTTTTGCTTATTCTTCAATAAAGGACAATCTTTCTTCATATGACCTGCTTTGTTACACTTGAAACAAACAGTGAGTTATTTGAATTTGAAAATTTAGATTTAAACTTACCTTGTTTTATAAAATTTTTGAAATTTATGCAAACATGCTCATTTCTTCATCTTCATTATCCGAATCTTCCTTATCGGATGTGATGTTGAATGCAAGAACTTTCTTGTTTTTCGCTTCATCTTCATTCTTTCTATCTTCGATTTGACTTCAGATGCCATTAAATTTCCAATTAAATTCTCCACGACAATGTTGATAAATCATTTGCTTCTTCTATCACTGTAATTTTCTTTTCCCATTTTGGAGTAAGTGATCAAGAATTTTTCTGACCATTTCCACTTGTGTATAGGTTTTCCAAGTCCAATTAGGGTATTAGTGATATCTCAGAATCTTGTGAACATTTCTCCAATCGTCTCATTTTCTTTCATCAGGAACAATTCAAACTGTGAACAAAACGAAATTTTAGACTCTTTTACTTTATTTGTACCTTCATGTGTTACCTCGAGTGTGTGCCAAATATCATATGCGATTTTCTTTGTTGACACTTTCGGTTGAACTCATTCGATCAAGTGCACAAAATAAAGCATTCATTGCTTTGGAGTCCAAATTTGCATTGTTCCTTTGTCTTTGTAGTCCATTCAGCGGAGTAGTTGGCTTCTCATATCTTGTCTCTACAATGTTCCAAAGTTCGTATCCAATTGATTGAAGATAGATTTTCATTACGCACTTCCAATAGTTGTAGTTGAGTCCATCAAACATTGGTGGACGATTTGTTGAATGACCTTCTTTGAATTGTGAATTCGACGTAAGTAGATGCCATCTTTCACCTTGCTCGATACCAAATGTAGGATCGTTGATCGATCACACTTAAACACTAGAGGGGGTGAATAGTGTTTTATAAAATTTTATGCAAAGTAGATAATAAATTGCAAATATGATAGCACAAACACGAAATTTCACAATCACAAACACGAGATTTATCTTGGTTCCACCTCCCGGTGTACATCCGATCCCAAGCAAATCCCGCTGAGAGTTTCCACTATGATTTTGAAATACCCTTACAAAATCAAAGACAAACCTGACCAATTTGCAAGACCATGCAAATTGCAACAATCTCAAACTCGAGATCCACAATTCTCACACGAGAATTCCTTTTGAAGAAGCAAAGTACAAAGTCCTAGAAGCCTTGAAGTGTTGGTGATGTGCGGCGGTGGCTTAAGAACTTTTCAATTGCAAAAATAATGTTTAACTCTTTTGAATCTTGCAATTGTATCAAAGAATAGTTTTTCACTTGTGAACTTTTGAACTCTCTTTTAATCTAAAAATTCAAGATCAATTCATATGAATGTTATATATCTTTTTCGATGTTTTGTCTATATATATCCCTTGATTAGACACAAGTTAAAACCTATAAAGCGGATATAAGCAGTCAAAACATTCAAACATTCAAATTCTGAAACGTCAGAAAACTGACTTCTATAGTCGACTATTATATCAGATTAGTCGACTAATGCGTGTTTACAGTTACATCGATTCAAGCATTAGTAGTCGACTACTATATGTATTAGTCGACTAACTGTGAATGACGTAAAGTCTGGGTGTATGTTTTAAATCTGAGTAGTCGACTACTATATATGAATTAGTCGACTAATCTGTAAACTCACAGTTTCTGGAAAATTGTTTAAGTTATCATTAGTCGACTATTAATGGCATTAGTCGACTAATCTGTAAATTTACAGAAACTTGTATATTTATTAAATTAAGTAATTAGTCGACTATAGTTTGAATTGGTCGACTACTATTGACTGAAAAAGTTATAAATGAAGTGTTTTAAACTTTAAAAACTCTAATGGTTAATATAGGGGATTTCTATAATTAACCAACACACTAAGCATGTGTTAGTGTGTTCTAAAAGTGTGTGTGTGTGTGTGATCAAGGCTTGTACAATTTGTTCTAAGTAAAGAAGAGAAAAATTACATTTATTTTGATCTTGCTTCTCATCTTCAATACTTCATTATGCCTTGAACTCATTTTGTACTTGTCCAAATTTGATATAATATCTGCATCAACAAGTTATAAAACACACAAAAACACACATATATATATAACATATGTTGTTATCATCAAAATATTAATTTGAGAATATGAAAATCAACAGCCTCGCCATCCAGCGAACGTTGTCAGTCGACGAACTTCACCAAACACAGCTCAAATCAAGTTGAGCGTTATCAGCTAGCGAACATCGCTAATCAATGAACTTCGCTCGAGCAGCACAAAAATGAGAAACCTTCGCTCACACCCAAAATCAGCCAAACTTCACTGATTTCCCCAACATCGCCTCAACAAAAGAGGCAAATTTTATTCCAAACATAGATTTGGACAAGTACAGGCATCATCAAGCCTTCGATATAAGTCTACAACCGACGAAGCTACGTTCAATAGTACACCTTTGGCAACAAAGTAGGAGAATGAAGATAAGTTTTCACCTAATCAAGACAACTCAAGCCATGTTTAACAGTACACCTCTAGCTATTTACTCAAAGTATTTCAATCCTAACTACAAATTGAAATGCAGGATCTTGAAAATATTGGGGGGTGTCTTGTAGACAGTCAAAATATATTTTCACTTAGGCCGATGATCAGCTTGGATCCAAGGAGTGAACGCCCATGGGTTAAACACTTCGAATGGGCCCAAAGTCAAGCCCACAACAAGTTACAGCGAAGGTCACCTAATGACTAAAGCGAATCTCACCAAGCAACTCATGTCGACTCGACTCGACCAAATTAGACACGAGTCGACCCCCATAACATGTCCCAGATCGAGTCAAAACGTGTCATTTGTCGACTCGAAGCAAAGCTCGCCAGACAACCCATGTCGACTCGACTCGACCAAATCTAACACGAGTTGACTCCCAGACCGACTCGAAAGGCATCACTAGTTGGCCAAGCCTAGAGTCGAATTCTGTGTCAAGTTCGAACTCATAGGTGAAGCTCGCCAACTAATGAACTCCGCCCATAAAGACCAAGTCGTCCACTTTCGAAGAAGGAGCACCTATGTTCAAAGCAACCCTCGCCCGCACTCGCAGCGACCTTCGCCTACGTCTTCAGCGAACTTCACCAAGTCCACGAAGTCCGCCTAATAGCTATTTTAGAGCTATTTTTAAGGGATAACCGCTCCCCATTATCTCCTACTTTAATGGTCACTTAACCTATAATTAAGGGGCCATTAACTCTCTCTTTTAGCCTATAAAAGGAGGGGAGATCATTCATTTTGGGCGGCTAATCAGATCTAATTGAATCTAAGAGAGGAGATAGGATCTAAGAAGACCGTGTTATCTTCTAAAAAAGATCAAGAGATTAGCCCACACGCATCGCACTTGCAAGCTCATTGAGGAATATTTCTAAGAGAAGACTGAGCTAGCTTCCAAGCCATTCAACCCTCATCAATCAGCAAAAGACCCATTCTCGTAGTCGGCTCGTCAATGGAGTATAAGATTCACGCTCTACCGGCACACAGAAAAGAACCCCTGGAAAATATAAATTTTTCCTTCATTTCATTGTAATTCTTTTATTGTAATCTGTGTTAATTACAATATTAAAAGAACCCAAAACGCTATGATCTCCCTATCGCGGTGAAGCTAGAACTACTCAACCGCTTTGGACTGAGCGACACGAGATTCCAGGACTGATGCCCTTTTGTCGAGATGGCGACTAGGGTCATGTCTGCTCACCTCGCTCGGCTCCCTCTCATATCAAGGACCGGCCTTGGCCGTCCCTATCAGTAATGCCCTTAGCCTTTCCCAGGTCTGCGTGTTGACTTCATCAACACGATGAATGAAAGGCCAGATCAAATCCTCAGCGGCGAGCTCCCCTTCAGTAGCCGCCTCCTTCCTATGACGACGAGTTGGCTCGGCAGGGGTATCTGATACCCTCATACCCCTTGGTGGACCTCTTGCCTCCACCAAAACATCCCCACCTGGAACCTCAGCTCTGAACATAGTCATTGGGAATGCAGCTCCTTCTACTTGTCCCAATGACCCCTCGTTCAGATGGATGATATCGGCCCCTGTGGCCTCGGCAGTTCTCCCAGGTCCTTAGCTGCCCACCTTTTTGAGCTTTCTCCTCCTCTCGACTGAAGCGGTCGAAGAGGCTCATCCTGTCAGCTGGGTTGAAGCTACGGCCATCTGAGATCGAGTTTCTGCCACTTTCACAGGAGTTGAATCTTCACGAGGATGCTTAGTCGGCCTCACCGATGAACCCGCTGGGATCTAGGTGAGCGAGGCGCTCGGCACCTCAGTGCCTTCGGCCGACCTGGTGATCATCATTTGGTTTGCCCTCTTCTGGTCTTTGGCCGTAGGAGCCACGACCGAGATACCCGCCACCCGCAAGACTGAATTGTCGAATAAGTGCTCCATCTTCCGAGAGTTCGCAAATGACTTGATCTGATCCAAGTCATCTTTCTCGTCAGGCGACAGCTCCTTCGCCGACAAACCCTCCTTTAGCACCTCAGGCCAATTCAAACACCCCAACTCTAAGTCATCTCCTTCCACCCAAACAAACTTCTCCTTCCAATCCTTGTTCGAGTCGGGAAGGTCAGTGACTAGCTTGAAATGATCCACCATTTGGAAATGGCAATGGGCCTTCTTCTGGGTCACCTTGATGCTGATCAGGTGGCTCAGTATGTTCAGAGATGGTCGGATCCCCAGCCAGCAACAAATAACCACGAAGCCCACCAGGGCCACAACCGCATTCGGCTTCAGCTGCATAGGCGAGACCCCCAACGCCGAGCAGACGTGGTCAATGAAGGGATGCAACGGCAAGCACAAACTGTACTCCATGTGCTTGATATATAGCGGGTTCCAACCCACAGCATGATCGTATATCGCCTGAGATCTCGTCGGTGCTGATAATTTGTAAGCACGAGGGATGTCGAACCAGTTCTTACCTAGCACTGAGAGCTGAAGCATCCATTGCTTCTGATCTGAAGAATCACCAGAGAAGAGAGTTGATTTGAAATCTGGAAGAGGTGGAGGAATTTTTGCAGAGACAAGTCTCCATCATCCCGACCACGATCCCATTATATAGGCATCCACGCCCTACAACTATCAGAATCGCAACGGCCAAGTTAGTTCGAAACCAGCAGCCCAGATTAAGCCCAGAACCCGAAGTGCCCTCATTGCTATCGAAGCGAAGCACATCTGCCTTAACTGGCCCGCAAGTAGGGATGAAACGGGAAGCGTCAGTAGCCAAAAGTAAGGTGCTGACGTCAGCCACGTCATGTTAGAAGGACTGCCTATATTCCCTTCATTAATGCGCCCCACGCCAAACTGCTACAGTCACAGTTTCACTCGGACCCGGCCTAAGCTGACTCCAAGCGAAAGGGGCCATCTGTTAAAACACTTCAATTTTCCGACTAATCTTTTCTCAATAGCAGACAAGTATCTTGCATTAGAAGCATAATCTCGTTAATTCGGTACTTCAAGATGACCCAAGCCGACAGCTCGGACAGCTCAAATGGCCGACATCTTGTGAGGCTGACTCGACAAGTAGCCCACTCAGCCATCTTCCCCACCGACATCTTGCTAGGCCGACTCAAAGCCGACTCCCTGAACGACTCGCTTGGCTGGTTGGTCGACATCTTGCGGGTTTGACTATAAAGGCGGAACTTCTCGACATGCCACCTAGGACAGGAAGATGATGACGTGCCTCGAGCTTCCCACTGGCGATGAGTCATCGTCGCATTAAATACGAGATCAGAGTCATCAATTCTCTATGCTCGAATATCTTTAAGACACGTCGGACCACGTGCCCCCTGTCACTTCGCATTAAATGCCGATACGACTCCATCCACTCAGCTGGCAACACTTGTAAAGGTAAGTCTGACTCAGCCACTGGCCCATGCCTAATCGAAGTGACCCCCATCCACTCGCCGACCGACACCTATAAAGCCAGAACTAACTTAGCTGCCAGCTATCACTCGGCCGAAGTTACCAAATTGCCCTTGTTATTTCTATAAATAGGCAAACTATTAGCAACACAGGTATGCAATCTGGACCTACATTTAAAAACTCTCAATAAACTTTCTATTTCCCCACTCAAGATTATCCACTAACTTGATCGTTGGAGGAACCACCGGGGATCCAACCCCAACCTCTCACGATTTGTGACATGTGCAGGATACATCAGGATTAGATATAGAGAGAAGTTAGAGGACCCTAATCATTTCACAAACTATAATTAATTGACTGTGTGATCCATAGCATCAACACCACCCTTCGTTCAATGTGTCGCTGGGCACAAAAATCGAAGTGACAATGGCGCATGACATTCGGTGACATCAAAAGATCACATCAACAGCAACTCGTTGCCTTCTCCATAAATGCTCCTCAAAAATTGCCAATTGACCACTATTCAAACTTCCACCCGGACTCAACCAACCAAATTCAAGTAAAAGAGCCCAGCAAATAACGAAGTATTGATCCTTGTTGGGGGGCCGACAAGAAAATATCCCGCTCTATGCGACCCTGTGGACCGACAACTTGCGTAGCCGACTACAAAGACGGTGTTTGTCGGCCCTAAACGAGGATGACTTGAATAGAATAAGCACATTCTCTAGTTAAGGGTTGAATCAGGTTGGTTCTTATCCCATTCAGTCCAAAACTTTGGCAGCGTCCTTATTGACTAACAACAAAGCATGCGACTCTCCCTAAGGTAATCAAACTGAATGTATTTGTAAACAAAATATTTTTATTTACAAACCCATATGCATTTAATCCTCATTGACTCAGTCGACTCTAACACAAGGACCTTGGGATCATTCTCATAGGCCCAAGGCATATATCCCATCCTTAGAGTCATCATGAATCCGCCCTGGGCATGAAGCCGAGTCACCCCAAGCCCTAGAGAAAATTTGAACTACAGATTACCACTCCACAAAGAATACAAGATGCCGTTCAAATTAGCAAAAATATCTTTTATTCATGTCCTTCAAATGTTTATAATACAATTTGTAAAAAAAAAAGTTGCAAGAACCCTAAGGGGTGGGGTTCAGAGGAGTGGACGGATCGACACCGACACAAAAAGTCAGGAGCGGAGGAGTGTTTATAGTGGATGGTAAGGGAGACGATAGGACTTCAAATTCGGCCCCTTCACCTTTCTTCTCTGGTGAGCTCACCCAACTGTCATGAGCTAAACCCTTGCTAGCTTGCTTGGCTGAGCCTTCACCTGCCTTGCCAGCCTCCTCGGCAGAGCCCTCGTCTGCCTCTTCAGCCGACCCCTCATCCTTGGCTCCACTTCCGCCACCAAGCTTAAGTCCTCCTCCCTGCTCCTATATATCTAAGAGGGCCTCCAAACAGTTGGTGACCCTGAAAGGATAATGGAAGTGGTTGGGATCATTTCTCATCTCGGCTAGAAGCTGCGCCTCAAGATAGTCATATCCCGCCTTACAAGCCAGCGCCACTTCCACCTTTCCGAAGGCACTATGGTGATAGTCCCCAATGACTTCAAGCTGATGGATGTCAGAGTCTAGATAGGCGATGTAGTCTTGCAGAGTTCGGATCTCAATGAGGGACGACTCGTGCTGTCACTTAGCTTCCAGCGCAGCCTGGGCGCTCTCCTCTCGGAGCTTCTGGAGAGCCGCCTACTCCTCCTCCAGATCGGCTATCAGGTAATGGGTGGCATGACGGTCCAACTAGGCCAGCTCTAGAGCATGATCCCTCTCTCGCTTCGCAAGCGTGACCTCCTCAGATAAATATTTTATCCTATTATTTTGTTCAAGGAGCTCGTGCTTGAGCTTGTCGATCTTGGCCGAATTTTTCCTATTCGAAGTCCTCAAGCCGTCGACCATTTTCTCCCGCATCTCCACCTCTCAGCACCATATATCCTCACTTCGCTTCCACTTGACCAGTTCATCCTCCTTAGCCACTAACGACAAGAGAGCCTTCTCCAGATCAGCCTTCCGAGCCTCCGACTCCTCTTGAAGCTTGAGGAAGGAGGCTCGGACTTGCGCCACCTGGCTGAATAGCTACTATTCCACTAGAGCCCCGTGAATCAGGTAACTTCTAAGGCTCTGGTGAAGGTCGACATCTGGTATCTCTCCTAGAATTTTGTCATCGTGGGGGAGATAGAACTGCTCCACTGCTTTTGACTGAGCGAGCCGAGATTCAAGAACCGACTCCCTCCTGGCAAGATAACGCGTGGGCTTATGCCTGTACTCTGGGGTCGGCTCCTTATCATGTCAGAGACCGACTCTGGATGATCCTATCAGCAACATCCTCAGCTCATCCCATTTCTCTGGCTCAATCTCATTGATGCGATGAGGATACGACCATCCAAATTCCTCAAGGGGAGACGCCCCTTCTCCGACCGGCTCCTTCCCCCACCGATGGGTTGACTCGGCAGGTGTATCTGGGACCCCTTCAGCTCCTGTTTGAGTTTCGATCTCCTCGGGGATCTCACCACCATCTGGGGCCTCGGCCTCGGTCATCTAAATTTTGACCCCCCTCTTCTCTTACTAGGGACTCATCGCTAATAAAGATGACTTTGGCTTCTTGAGCAGGAGCAACAGTAGTAGTTGTGGCCTCCATGGCCTGGGGAGGGGGAATCTCTGCCAAACACTGGCTCGAAGACGCTTTCGCCATCTCAGCCATCCTCTTGGGCCCTCGACTGCCCACTTTCTTTAGCCTTTTCTTCTTCTCAGCCTGGACAGTCGAAGGCCCCAACCCCGCCAATCTGGCAGCTACCTCGACCGCTTCAGCACAAACCTCCGCCGCCTCCTCAGGGGCCAAGTCCGGGCGGGGGCGTTTTGTTGGCCTTGTTGAAGGCCCTTCTTGAGTTTTAGCAGGCAATGCCGTCGGCACTGCAGCAGCCTCTTCTGAACCCAAAATCAGCGCGACTACTCTAGCTTCATCTTCAGCAGAAGGGGCACTGAGGAGATACTGACTACTCGCAAGACCGAGCTGTCGAGAAGATCCTCCATCTTACGAGAATTGAAATATGTCTTGATCATCTCCAGCGCACGTTTCTCAATACTCAATAATGGCCCTGGATCTTTACCCTCCTTCGTGACCTCAGGCTAGTTAAAGCAGCCCAAGTTAGAGTCATCCCCCGAGACCCATACAAACTTCTCCTTCTAGTCTTTGTTCGACTCAGGAGCATTCGCAATTATCTTGTGTCCCCCTAACACCTGAAGGTAGAAGTGGGCCTCGCTCTGGTTCACCTTAACGCAGACAAGATGGCCGAGTAAATTTAGGGCCGGGTCGACTCCTAGCCAGTAACAGATAACAATGAATCCCACCAGAGAAGCGATAGAATTCAGATTCATCTGCGACGGTGACACCCCCAAAGCCTTGAAAACACGGTGGAGGAAAGGCTACAGTGGCAGACGTAGACCATACTCTAAATGCCTCATGTACATCGGAGTTCGACTAGCATCATGGTCAAAAACTGTCTTCGACTTCGCCGGCGACGTCATAACAAACGCCTTAGGGACATCAAACTTTTTGTACAGCACCTCCAACTGTGACGATGTCACCTTGGAGTGGAATTTTTGTAGCTGGCTGTGTCGGACTTTAGCTGCAGAAGACGCCATCCGAATTGCTGTAAAGATTGCCGGAGAAGAAGATTGAGAATCAGAGTTCTTTTTGCAGATCAGGGTTCAAGAACTTTCGAAAGCAACAACCTTCCCCATACGGTAGCGGCCGTACTTATAGACAGCTAAGTCGATATCTGTCAAGATCATAACGGTCGACTCAATTTTGAGACAATGACTGAGATCATTCCCAGAATTCGAAGTGACCGCTCCAAAACTGAAGCATCCCTCACCTTAATTCACCCACAATCAAGCATGCAAGATGAGGAAGTAGCAGCCAAAAGTTATGCTCTTACATCAGCAACATCACATCTTGCAAGACTTTTCAGTCACCCATCATAAATGCACCTCTAGACTCGACAATTTGCAATTCAATTCACTCGGATTTGGCTACATCGAGTCCAAGTGAAAGGGACCAATGTTACGACAATAGTTCACCAAGTGTTAATATATCTTTCGAGGCTGACACGTGTCCCGTTCCGCTCTTATTCAAACATGACCAGAGTACAGGCAACTCGGGTAGCCACTGCAGCCGACTCATTAGGCCGACAACTCACGTAGCTGACTAAAAGGCGGTACTTATCGACCTACCCCTGTATCAACCCTATACACACCCACACTCGGCCTGCCATTCCAGCCGACAACTCGCGTTGTCGACTAAAAAGGTGGTACTTGTCGTCCCACTCGCAAAGTCGACTCAAGAGGAGGTACACCCTCGAACCCCCGCCGATAGCCAACTGCCCTCACCTTAATTGCTCTGTCAGAGTGATCATTGCTCTAGCTCCTATAGTCTTTACGACTCATCGGACCCGGTCATCACTGAGCATCTACTATCATCCCCGTATTAAATATCTAGCTGACTCACTCCTTTTAGCAGTCGATACCTGTGAAGTAGATGATGACTAGGCCGCCAACTGGACTGGACCAAAGTTACCTATTTGCCCCTCTAATCCACTATAAAAGGAAAACATGTTGCCTAAGTAAGGGGATCTGGTCTTTTTCATGAAACTTTAAACTACTTTCACTTCATATTTTCCCACTCAAGATCAACTACTTTCACTTCAACTTTCCGGAGAGCTAACTCCATTCACTCATGAGTTCTTGATGTGCAGGAAAGAACAACGAACTTTAGAACTAGTCATCTGAAGGAGCTTGAGGATCCTAACACCCCCATAATCCACAATTAAATCCCCTATTTGATAACTGTCATCAACAGGATTAATTCATGAATATCATTCTAACAAAGTTATATTTTAGGGATTTCCATCTTATCAAGTAGAAATAAATATTTATTTTGTAAAAATCCCTTCAATTAAATATATTATTTGATCAAAAAAATTGGGGGGCCTTATTGTAGCACGTATAAAATAAGTTTAACTATCATATCAAAGCATACTAAATCAGCAAATCAAAAATAATAATATCATCAAGTCTATGGGACCATATAACAATTTGAATTCTCCTTCTCTTAAGTGACAAGTACTAGAGAATTCAAATGTGGTCTAATGCTACACACATCATAATGTGGGCTTATGACATACACCTGGGGAATCACCATTCCCGATGGTTGAGACCCACCACCACATCTGACATATCGGTATCATGTACAATAACCTATTATAATATAGTTATCCTTTACTAATTATAGGATAAGCACAAGTTTAAAAAAATCTCTAAGTTAGATCACATCTCTAAACAAGTGACCATCGTAGTGCATGATCTAACAACATAATTTCTAAAAATAATATAACAATTATATAAATAATATCCAAAGAATAAGTGCAATAATAAAATCTTTTGAATATGACATAAGTTTCATTAGATGTGCAAGGGCATACTATACTATACTAGCACAAGAATTGCCAACAAATACAAATTCTAGAGTTCTTAACTAGCTTGATCTTCTTTCTATCCAACAACCAATAGGATTCAAGAATTAAAAGATAGTAAGAAACCAAATAATAGTTGGATTTTGTCCAACTAAATCAAACCTGTCATCAGTCAAAAGAGTTCCCATGTAGCATGCCCTCGGTCAAATCCAACCGAGCTAAACACCAAGTCCAATTTGGGCCTTGATGTAATTGAGTCACACAAATAAATCTCCACCTTGACTCAAATGCATACAAAAATTCCTCACTCTAAAATAAGCTAATTTACTTCACCTTCTCCTATAGCCTCGTAGGGCATCAAGTGTGGCACATATTGATCAAGTCTAAGCATCCCTTAAACTTGCCAACTGAAAGAGACCTCATCAACACTCGACTGAATTATCCGTATGATGGCCATAATACTTAGTGAAACCATCACCAAAAGTAGCTCCTGAACAGCTCAAGGGCAGAACATTATAAACCGATAGTACATAAGCTACTGTATCTTCATATCTTTGCGGCAATCGAATATCTTGTCTAGATCCATCTCTAGCAATAGTGTATTTCTGCTCTTCCTATAGCTGCTGAGTTGCTTCATCTACTTGAACAAGATCTTGCTACTAGACTCCCATAGTCTTATCCTACTAAAGAGCTAAATCATGAATTTCTAACTCCACTTTCTATCATGTAGTGCACGCCTTATTTTCATCAACTGAAACTTAGGACCGTTTCTAGCAGACTCATCAAAGTGACATCACGACTAATAATAGTTTTAGGAGAATTTGGATTAGGACACCATAACCTAGAATCCTTAACACTTGATGCATAATCTAGAAACATGCACTTCTTTGCTCGAGGCTCACATTTTCCTTGACTAACATGTGCATATGTAGAACAACAAAATATTCTAAGATTAGAATAGTCCGTAGGCCTACCAGACCAAACTTCCTCTGGAGTTTGACAAATGATAGCAGTAGACAGTGATCAATTCACTAAGTAGCAAGTCGTATTTATCACTTCCACCTAGTATTCCTTTTTTAAACCAGCATTGAACAACATATAATGAGCTTTCTCCAAAAGGGTTCTATTCATATATTCTGCAACTCCATTCTATTGTGGTATACGAGGAACAATTTGATGTCTAATGATTCCCTCACTCTTGTAGATCTCATTAAATTCTTCTCCATGAAACTCAAGACCATTATTAGTTCTAAGCCTCTTAATCAGCCTCCTAGTTTACTTCTCAATCAAAGACTTCCACTGCTTGAAAGTCATCAACACCTCATTTTCATATCTTAAAAAGTATACCCAAACCTTCCTGAAATAATTATCGATGAAGGTCAATATATATCTCGAACTACCACCTTTCAAGGCAACTTGAGAAAGTCCCCAAAGATCTGAATGAATATAATCAAAGTACTTTTAGTTTGATACACTACTGTACTGAAGCTGACTCTTTTCTGCTTCCTAAAGATACATATGGCATAATCTCGTATCTACTCTTGATATCGATGATGCAACTACAGCTAAACTGGTAACAGTAGAATCCTGTAAAATATACAAGCAGCTAATTTTCTTTCCTTTCATAACTACAAAAGAGCCTTTTATAACCCTAAGAACTTCACATTCACCTATAAACTTAAACTTAAGACTATCAAGAGTGCCCAAAGAGATGAAAATCTTCCATAAACCTAAAATATACCTAACATCAGTCAAAGTTTCAATGACTCCGTCATGCATCTTAAATCAAACCGCCCTTTCCTAATAGTCTTGCATGAGGAGTTATTCCCCATGAGAATAATTCCACCATCGATAGCTTCATAAGTGATGGACCAGTGATCAGGTGACATACGATAAGAATAACCCAAATTCATAGTCAATATTCAGTGCTCTTAGTTTTATCGTTGGTAACCAATAAAATCATATCTTTAGAATAACCCATGAGAGTGTTCCTTTTGTTTCTCATCATACTCTTCTTATTTCTTTTTGTTCTTCAATATGTAATAATTGGCCTTGATTTGCCCTTTTTTCTTACAATATCCGCAGGTCAGATTCCTATGCTTCTACCTATAAACTATTACCTCTAAAGCCCCTTTCCTCCGTTTTTCCTCAAATAAGTATATTATCAGTTTTATCATCACTTTTGCTCATGGTTAACCCTTTATAAATCTTCTTCTTATTCAACGAGTTTTCTTTGATGTCCTTGATGCCAATAGAATCTCGATCATAAATCATAGTATCTTTGAAGTGCTTGTAAGAAGGCGGCAAAGAACACAATAATAATAGGGCTTGATCTTAATTATCGATCTTAACATCAATCTTACTCAAATATATAATCACAGAATTAAATTTACCAATATGAGATTTGATGAGTGCACCTTCCGACATTCAACGTGTGTACAATCACTGCTTCACGAGGAGGTGATTAGTGGGTGACTGTGTCAAAAACAAATCCTTCAATTTAGACCATAGATCAGCGATTGTCTTCTCTATGAGACCTACTTGCAAAATTTCATTTGTCAAACATAACTGGATCATTGTGAGAGGTTTATTATCCAACTCGTTCTAATCTTCCTCAATCATGGTAGCCGGTTTCTTCAACTCCCCAAACAAAGCCTTCTTCAATCCACTATGTCAACACGACAATCATCCTAACTTGCCAAAGGTTGAAACTGATGTTGCTATCAAACTTCTCAATATCTCACTTCGTTGTGGTTGTCATCATCTTCTAATCTGATCGATAGCTGAGGCTCTGATACCAGTTTGTTATGACAAATCTGCAGGATAAACTAATACCAATCACATGAAAGTATAGAAAATATTTAGAACACAATAACACACGGATATGCCTAGTTTGGCTTGTAGCCTATGTCTACGGGCGAAGGAGGAGAATAGTTTTACTAAATTGTGAGGAATATAATATGGAGATCTCTCAATCACTCAATCCCAAATAACATCTTGAAAGTTTAATACAATCTCTCAAACAAATGAATAAAAAGAGAGCCAAAAAGATAACAAATTGGCTTCATGAAAGAACCCACTGTTCTCCATTATTTCTTGGTGCAGATTGATGGTGATCTCTGAAAGATGCTTTCCACATCTCTTATATGATGTTGTTGCTGCTTCAAAACCTCTTGGATCTTGACCTTCAAGAATTTCAAACAGATACAAATTCCATAGTTCTTAAGAATCTTGACCTTGTCTCCATCCAACAACCAATAGGATTCAAGATTTAAAAGATAGTATGAAACCAAATACTACTTGGACTTTGTCCAACTAAATCAAACTTGTCATCCGTACATGCCTCGGTCAAATCCAACCGAACCAAACACCAAGTTCAATTTGGGCTTTGATGTATTTGAGTCACACTAACAAATCCTATATGGTGATGTTTTATCCTTTAAAATTGAGATTGAAGGTGAGTATTGAAAGAATTATGTCATCTTCAATTAGCACTTAATTGAAAAGGATTCGAATCTAGTTGTCTCACTTTAATTTTTATTTATCATTTAACAAATAATTCAATGAAAATGCAAATTTTATGACCACTCGGTTCAGTAAAATCTGATGTCTAAAACCTTCTGACAACTATTCAATAACTAACATCTTCAATGAAATGAATATGTATTGCAAGATCACTCGATTTAAATAAAAAATTTATTCTAAAAAATCATCAAAAATAAGAAAGAGAATAGTTATTAATTGTCTCGATTCAATTTTGAAGAATTGGGAAAGGTTTTATTTTTTCCCATTCTCACTTTTAAAATTGAACCAGTTTTCTTTATAGTAGTAGTGTAGTATCCTAGTGGCTTCAACAAATGAATTCCATGGCATACAAAATTCTATGACCAGCATGCGGTAGGGGTGGAAATGAACCAAATAATTAATAAACAGTTTGGTTATTATTAGTCGAGATATTCGGTCATATTCGATTCGTAGTTCATTTAATAATAAATGAATATTTTTAGTATTCATGCATAAATGAATAGAAGTTGATCGAGGCATATTCGATTTGTTTGATTATTAAATATTCATTTATGTTTTTCTATTTCTAGATTATTATATTGTGTTATCTCTTACATGTGCATAATTTTATAAATATTGCTATTTATAAGTATTATATTAATAATTTATAAACGTACACTATAATAATTCTTATATTGACATATCATAATAATAATTAAGTAAAATATTATAGAAAATAAATAAAAAACTTCAAACATAGAGTTTGAAGTCAACACCTCATGGTTGAGGATTTTGTGACTTAACAAGTGTGCTATTGAGATATTCGTGAATATTTAACAAATATTCGTCTAATTAACGAACCAAATTTGAACACCCTTTCCCTATTCTCAAATTTATGAGATTGGATTTGTGGATGGTAATGGCTCTCGTATTAAGTATTTGACCCATTTTTTTTATAAAAATAACTTTTTACTCTGCGTTTATCTAAAACGGATAAAAACACTAGTAAGATGTCAATATTGTGTTTGTTATACCTTAAAAATCATTATGTCTCTAAACTATACACGTGGCCATCACATTTAATGCATGGCTAAGCATCTTGATGGCTCTCCGACAACGGCGCCCACCATCTCGCCATTCTGTCACCATCACATTAATACTGTGAGTACAGTTCTCTATCTCCGACCAATCCGCTGCGGACACGTGTAAGGCGACGGAAAAATGTCATATCAGCCAACCGGTTAAATTACCAAGATATACTCAATAACTTCCTACAAATAGCATTATCTTTGCTATTAAAAGGTACGCATGAAAAACCCTAAAGACTATATTTTCCTTTTCTCTTCTGATTAACAGACTAAGTCACTGACTTGAGCGTCGGAGGGCATGCCAGAGGAAGCAAGCTCCGGTGCCTCTAACCTCAGTTATTCTGTGTAGGTCATTGTAGCACCACGCAACCTTTAAGACAAGCAGCCATCAGAGGAGATTAAGAGACCCAAAGATCATCATTACCTCTCCTAAACCATGCACTAACTTTCTCAGATAAACAATTTGGCGCACTCAGGGCCAGCTGGACGAATCCTCACAGAGGATATCAATGTCGCTTCAGCAATAGTTCGCCTCCTTCGTAAATGAGCTTCTTAGTCATTTCTAACCCCATTCCCTATCTCCTATCACCCAATTTCTAGAAGAGCAGCTCCGGCAATACATGGGAGAAGATCGAGTCAAGGAGACTACCCCTCAACAACAATGGCATCAGACCCGCTTCGCGGTTAATCGGCAATAGATCACATGACTTCAGATTCCTCAATATCAGATTCCCCAATATCAAACTTCCTTATATCAGGACGCGCCATGCGAAAGCTCAAGCCAAGATCCTCATCATACTCCTCGCCATCCATCGCAAGGTATGCAGTACACCTACGCAGACCCTTCAGCAACCAACCGAACCTCCATGTATGATAGGACTTTCAATCTGGTGGTCGATGCCATTAGGGGAAACACCACCTTATCTGATGAGATCGAGAGTGCTTCCTACCCCAAGTTCAAAATGCCTAGCTTTGAGATATACAAGGGAGAAAGTGACCCGACCGAACATGCGCAACATGCAGCATGTACCCAAGCCTATCATATGCAGAGCTTTCCTGATCACGCTCAGTGGTGCAGCCAAGATGTGGTGGAACTCTTTATCAAAAAGATACATCAACAGTTATGAGGAGTTCACTCAAAAGTTCGTCCACTATTTCCTCGCAAACACACAGAAGAAAGCACCTTCCTCTCTCCTATTGCAAATACATCAGAAACTCGATGAGACTCTCAGGGACTACATCAAGAGGTTCTAGGCCAAGCGACTGGAAGTAGAAGATCCCGGCAACATAGTGGCTATGGCTGCAGTTTCCATAGGACTGCACGATGAGAAACTAGCGGACTCACTCATCATCAACCCTGTCATCAACTTCGACTAGCTCATGGCCTGGGCCAGGGCCTACATGGACGCTAAAGAAAACCGACTGTACAAGAGAGCAGCCTAAACGAAAGCCTCAAAGGCCGAGTCCTCTAGAAGTAAGAAGCCTGAGTCTGACCGACCCAAGCCTAATTCCAGATCGGACCGAAAAGACATGAGAGAATAGAGGAGAGATGCCGTGAAGCCAGCAGTCTTCGCCCGCTTCAACACTCCTCTATCGAAGATACTGTGCCAGATGCAGCAGGAGAGACACCTCACCAATGTTCCCCTACACATGACCTCCAGCCCTCAGAGGAGAGATTCTCAGCAATATTATCGGTATCATCAAGACCATGGGCACGACATTGATGACTGCAAGATCCTAAAGAGGGACATTGAAGACCTCATCAGCAGAGGGTTGTTGAATAAGTACATCAACAATCGTGGCAAGGAGCGATCTAAGTAGGAAAGGTCTAAGAGAAGAAGATTGAGGTCACCAAGACTAAGTCAGCACTAGAACCAGTTGAGGGAGGCCGGCGATAAGGGTACAATTAACACCATCAGCTGAGGCCCTTTCACGGGAGGAATGTCAAATAATGCCCGGAAGAAGTATGCCTGGCATGCCTTCGAAGTGAACGTGAGCCAAAAGAAATTAAAGGTGGACCAATCCATTACATTCAGCAACACCGACGTGAAAGGCGTAATGACACCTCATGATGACCCAATCATCATCAGTGCCCAAATCAATGAGATTCGGGTCAAGAGGATCATGGTGGACACTGGGAGTTAGGTCGACATCTTATTCATGGATGCATTCAGATAGAGGAATGTCAACAGATCACAGCTACAGCCATGTTCGAGCCCCTTAGTCGGCTTCTCAGGGCATTCCGTCCGACCCGAGGGAGTGGTCACACTACCCATGGTCATCGGTGAAAACCCTCGACAATCCACCATCCGAGTTTAATTCATTGTCATGGATGTGAAGTTGGTCTATAATGTCATCTTGGGAAGATCATCTCTTAATGATCTCCAGGCTGCACCCTCCACATACCATCAGGTGGTGAAATTCCTGAACGAGGAAGTCGACATAGTTCAAGTAACCAGCGGAAAGTTCGGTCATGTTACATGCTCTCCATGAAGGGCAAAGAAGTCTCAGAAACCTTGCCGATTAAAAACTCCCAGGTGTACCTACAGAAGGACGAAGAAAAGGAATAGACAACTCCTATCGAGAAGTTGGATGAAATTCTACCTAGCACAGATGAAGCCAAGAAAGTCCATATCAGATCAAAATTGTTTGAGCCACTATGAGGGGCACTCATCGAATTCCTCCGCAAATACGTACGTCTTTGCTTGGGGACCTGAGGACATGCCCAAGATTGACCTAGAGGTAATGGCTCTTGAGCTATGTGTTGACAGGCACTGTAAACTTGTCCGATAGATGAAGAGACACTTGGGGCCCGAGAGACAACGGGCCACAGCAGAGGAAGTCGATCGGCTATTAAAGGCCGGGTACATCCAAGATGTCCAATACCTAGAATGGTTATCAAATGTGGTATTGGTCAAGAAAACTAGTGGCAAGTGAAGAATATGCGTCTATTTCACTAACCTCAATAAAACGTGTCGGATTGACCAGTTCATCAACGACAGTGCAGGCCACGAGGTGCTCAGTTTCATGGATGCCCTCTTAGGCTACAACCAAATAAAGATGGAAAAACATAACATGGAGATAACCTCCTTCATCACAAATTAAGGCACTTACTGTTACAAAGTGATGCCTTTTGGACTCAAAAATACGGAGCCACCTACCAAAGGCTGGTAAAAAAATCTTTAAAGAAAAGTCTGGTCGCAATGTGGAAGCCTATGTAGATGATATGCTGGTAAAATCTAAACATGCTAACTCTCACATTATAGATCTAGAAGAAGCTTTTTCGGTGCTCCATCGGTATAATAAGAAGCTCAATCTGGCGAAATGCGCTTCTTGTCTGGCAAAGTCCTTGGATTCATGATCACTCTGCGAGGAGTCGAGATCAATCTAGAGAAGATAGTCATGATTAAGGAAATGGCCAAGCCTCGCATTGTAAGGGACATCCAAAAGCTCAACGGGAGGATAGCGGCTTTAAGCCTGTTCCTCTCCAGATCAGCTGAAACAAGTCTACCATTCTTCAAAGTTTTAAGGGGAGACAAAGGGCCTAGAGATGACATCCAATGGACGGAGGAATGTAGCAATGCTTTCACTGACCTAAAGAGATACCTAAGCACTAAGCCCCTGCTAAGTAGCCCTATAGAAAGGGAATAACTCTATCTCTACCTTGCCATCTCAGGGGAAGCAATCAGCATGACCCTAGTCTAAGAAGAAGAGAACGTACAAAAGCGAATCTACTATGTCTCAGCAGAAGGAGTCTACCATTCGCTCTAGTCACCATAGCTAGGAGACTCTGACCTTACTTTTAAGCACACACAGTGACCGTTTGAACCAATTTGGCCATGAAGAAAGCACTCGGGAATCCGACCATGTCTGGGAGAATGACAAGATGGGCCGTCGAGCTCAGGGAGTATGATATACAATTTGAACCTAGGACAGCCATCAAAGCCCATATTCTTGCTGACTTCTTGATCGATTCATTTACTCCAGATACAACTCATCGATGCTACCACCATTTCCTATAGCAACCATGACTCCCAAGCTGGGTAAAAGAACAAAATCTAAGAAGAACCAAACCACCAATTTTGACTAACCAGAATTCTCTACCTTTGGCTTTGAGTGATAACAGAGCTAGAGTAGTTCTGCGCAACCCGGAGAAGCAAGTCTTCAAGTATGCCATCGCATTCAACTTCCTAGCCTCTAACAACGAAGCAGAGTAGGAGGCCCTCTTGGCCTCTCTCAGGGCCACCTTAGCAGCCAAGGCTAGCTCCATCTTAATCATCGCCAACTCATAACTTGTTGTCTACTAAATGCAAGGAGATTATGAAGCCAAAGACCCTAGGATGGCAAAGTACGTGGAGAAAGTCAAAGAGCTGTTACAGAAGTTTGACGAGTTCAAGATCGATCAAATCCCAAGAGCCTATAATACTCATGCGAATGCTCTTTCCAAGCTGGGCTCCTCAAGCTCGGGGGCGGGAGGGGGACCAGTATATATAGACATCCTCAAGAAGCCTAGCATTGCTGACGTAACATCGAATTTGGTCATGCAAATGGACCACCAGGTGGAGACATGCTGGATGGACCCATTCATCCAATACCTGACCAAGGGGACCTTGCCTGAAAACCGAACAGAAGCCAGAAGCCTACAGAGAAATGCCTTGAAGTATGTCATCATGAGTGACCAACTCTACCAGCTCTCCTACACTAGTAGCAGCATAAGATCCCACATTCGATGGCTCTGACCTGAGGAATCAGACTATGTCCTCAGAGAAATCCACGAAGGCATATGTAGGAACCACATTGGTGCGGAAATCCTAGCCTAGAAGATCATTAAACAAGGATACTACCGGTTGACCATCCTGGTTGACTCAAAGAAGCTCACTATTCGGTGTAAAGCATGCAAGCTGTTCTCAAATATCCCGGAGCACCAACAGCCGAGCTCACACCTTTGGTCAACCCAATTCTATTCACCCAATGGGGACTGGACCTACAGGGACCTTTGCCAATAGTATCAGAGTAGCGAAGATTCCTTGTGGTGGCCATCAATTACTTTACCAAACGGATAAATGCAAAATCGTTAGTAAGGATCAGCGAGAAAGACATCTGCAACTTCATCTGGAGGTCGATCATCAGTCAATTTGGTGTACCGATTGCCATCATCACCAACAATGACACTCAGTTTGACAGTAGAGCATTCTGCGACTTTTGTGATCAATGGAAAATCCTCCTCAAGTTTGCATCAGCAGCGCATCCCAATTGCAACGGCTTAGCAGAAGCCGCAAACAAGTGCATACTACAAGTGTTGAAGAAGAGAGTAGGCGAAGCGAAAGGTGCGTGGGTCGATGAGCTTCCAGACATCCTGTAGTTATACAGGATAACCCATAAGAACTCCATAGGTGAGACGCCATTCCTAGAGTATGGAGTAGAAGCAATCGTCCTAGTCGAAGTTGGTATGCTGACCATGTGCTTGCAACACTTCAACAAGGAAGCTAATCAAATCGGACTCAAGAGTGGGCTTGACCTTGTAGACGAAGTAAGAGAACAAGCACTGTGATCCTCGATCATCAACCAGCAACGCATCACCCAGCATTGCAATAGCCAGGTTTGGCCCTGGAGATTCAAGCCGGGAGATCTGGTCTACCAAAAAGCAACTTTTAACAAAGATTTCAACCACGGGAAGCTCACCGTAAATTGGGAAAGGCCCTACAAAGTTGTGAAGGAAGACCATCCATGTACTTAATGGCTACAAAACCAAAATGTTGAAGTCTTGAAGCATCCCTAGAACGTAGACACCTGAAAAAATACTTCCAGTAGATGTAATTGTAAGACTCCTTTATCAATTAAAAGCATTTTAACTTTTGCTGAATATGTGTGTAGCTCAACCAAAGACCTTGATATCTTTTCAGAGTAAAAACAAGGCACAAATAAAGCCCTTACGACCCGGTCTTTATCGACTCATCCAAGGCACCAAAGACCTTGGTATCTTTTCATAGTAAAACTAAGGCACGAAGAAAGCCCTTGCGACTCGGTCTTCATCGACTCGTCCAAGGTACCAAAGAACTTGGTATCTTTTCAGAGTAAAAACTAAGGCACGAAGGAAGCCCTTGCAACTCGGTCTTCACCGACTCGTCCAAGACACAAAAGACCTTGGTATCTTTTTAGAGTAAAACAAATGCACAAAAAAAACTGACGCATGGAGCAAAGCCACTTTCACAGTTATCACCGACTCAGCCAAATTGAAAAATGCAAAGTATGACAAACAACGTACAAAAGTTAAGTCAACAAAGTGAGTCCTTTATATATTTATCAAAAATATTATTACAGGACTCTTTACATGACTCAACGAAACTAAAGAAAAAAAAGAAGAAAAGCTACAAATTCTCCCAAGAAGCAGCACTCGGAGGATGAGATGAAGTGGGGCTCGAATCTTCACCTGACCCTATAGAAGCATCTTCATCTTCATCCTCGTTCAACAAGACTAATCCTCCTCCCACCATCTCAATATCCTTTAAGGCATCCAAGCTGTCGTGACCTGGGGGGGATACCTAAAGCAGTCAGAAGAGGTATGAAGCCTGCTTTGCAAGCAATAGCGACTTCTACTTTTCCCAGAGTACTAATGCGATACTCCTCGACCACCATGGTCCGATGGGCCTCTGACTCCAAGAATGACACGTGGCCCTATAGTGCTTGGACATGGTCAAGCAGGGAGTTGCGCTGCTCCTCGGCCTACTGAGCAACTTGAGCTGCCTTCTACTGAAGCGATTCTTGCTGATTCTCCTCATCATTTAGCCTGGCTTTTAGATCCTCAACATCGAGATGAGCCACTCGAGCCCACTCGAAGGCATCATCCCTCTCCCTCTTCTCAACCTGTACCTCCGACTCAAGATACTTGACCTTCTTCTTAACTAGGCCCATGTCATGTTGAAGATGAGAGCGGCCTCCTTGAGAAACCTAATGTCTTCTTGTGCTTCGGCAAGCTGAGTAGCCTTCTGTCGAGAACCGTTGATCAAGGCTCTGATATTTGAATCTTTTGCAAGCAGCTCACGCTCCCACCTAGCTTGACCTCTCTGGAGCATGGCAAGCTCGGATCCCCTGGCGGCTACTAACAGCTCAGCCACCTCACTAGCATTCTTATGAACCTCCACCTCATCCTAGAGCCTAAGGAAGAGTTCCCGAGAATCCTCAAGCCAACGAAATGACTCGAACTATAAGAGAGATCCTCAAATGTGGTAACTTCGGAGGGCTTGATGAAGTTTAGCCTGGTCAGCCATAAATTTTAGCACCGACCCCCAGGAGTCCATCTAACTTGGGGGATGAAGATATGCTCTTCTGGTTCCTCCTCCTCATAGGTGTAGGATCGTTGATCTAACTCAATGAAACACTAGAGGGGGGGTGAATAGTATTTTATAAAATTTTATGCAAAATAGATAATAAAGTGCAATAAGATAGCACAAGCTCAGAAATTTCACAATCACAAACACAGAGATCTATACTGGTTCCACCTCCCAGGTGTACATCCAGTCCCCAAGCAAATCCCGCTTGAGAGTTTCCACTATGATTTTGAAATACCCTTACAAAATCAAACACAAACCTGACCAATTTGCAAGCCTATGCAAATTGCAACAATCTCAAACCTGAGATCAACAATTCTCACACCTGAGAATTCCTTTTGAAGAAGTAAAGTCTGAGTCCTATAAGCCTTGAAGTGTTGATGATGTGCAGCAGTGGCTTAAGAACTTTTAATCTCAAAATAATGTTTAACTCTTTTGAATCTTGCAATTGAATCAATGGCAAGAACAGCTTTTAACTTTTGAACTTTTGAACTCTCTTTTAATATCAAAATTCAAGATCAATGCATAAGAATTTTGTTTTGTTTTTCTCAAGTTTTACCTATTTATATCTCTTGAAAAGACACAATTTAAAACCAAAGAAACGGATATAAACCGATAAAAGCGTTCAAAATTCAAATTCAAGAGTCGAAAATCAGATCAGAGTCGACTACAATTTCATATTAGTCGACTAATGCGTGTTTACAGACTCTGTATAGACAGTTTACTTCTTAGTAGTCGACTACTATATGTATTAGTCGACTAATGCGTGTTTACAGACTCTGTATAGACAGTTTACTTCTTAGTAGTCGACTACTATATGTATTAGTCGACTAACTGTAATTTTACGGTTTACGGAAAATTGTTCAAGTATTCATTAGTCGACTACTATTATCATTAGTCGACTACTATATGTATTAGTCGACTAACTGTAAAATGTCGAAACTTGTATATTGATCAAATCAAATAACTAGTCGACTACTATTTGAATTGGTCGACTACTATAGACCAAAAATGTTATAAATTAAATGTTTTAACTTTAAAACTCTAATGGTTAACATAGGGATTTCTATAGTTAACCAACACACTAAACATGTGTTAGTATGTTCTAAAAGTGTGTGTGTGTGTGTGATCAAGGCTTGTACAATTTGATCTAAGTAAAGAAGAGAAAAATTACATTTATCTTATTTCTCATCTTCAATACTTCATAATGCCTTGAACTCATCTTGTACTTGTCCAAATTTGATACAAATGATATCTGCATCAACAAGTTATAAAACACACAACAACACATATATATATAATATATATTGTTATCATCAAAATGCTAACTTGAGAATATGAAAATCAACATTCTCCCCTTTTGATGATAACAATCAATAATATAAAATTAAATTAAAATTACTCCCCACGCATATAAGCATCTTGTATATAAGCATACATAATAACACGATTTTACTCCCCTTTGTTATCAACAAAAAGAAGGAAACATATAATAGGTAAGCAAAGACTTGCCATGAAAATCAAAATGTTGATAACCTCCATCGGCATAATCTGGGTTATAAAACAAACAAATAGTGCTTACCAACTTAATAATAGCAGTCATTCCTACAACATAAATGAAAAACACACAACATAGTTTTAATTTTGACATAGAAAAGAAATAACACACAAACACACAAATTCTATGGATACTAAAACACTAAAAAACACAATTCTAATGATCGGAAGGTCCTGAAGGATGTTGATAGCCATGAAAGTTTGAGTCGAGCTTTTTGTTAAAGTCTTCAAACATGCGCATCATGACTTGTTGGTTGTCCATCATTTCACGTTGGTTGTTCATGATGGAGATGTTCTGATCAAAAAGCAGATTTTGACTGGTTTCCAAGTTTAGGATGCGAGCTGAGAGAGTGTTGTATTGTGCATCTGAAAAGCACGATGGTTCAGGTTGCATAGATGGTGGAATATTGCTTGAAGAGGGTGCAGCTTGATGTGAGGATTGAGGAAATTGTTGAGTTTGAGGATGTTCAGGTTCATGTTCACTTGTTGTTGGTCCGAAAGTTCAAGTTGGGTATTTTCATCCTAGTTAGGGCATTTGAATCAAAGAACTCAACTGATCGAAGTATGGATGTTTCAGAATCTAAATCCACACGAAAAGCTTCGAAAATAGTAGTCAAGAATGCTCCAAAAGGAAGAAATCCTCTATAAGGAATGTTAAGAATTTTTCCTAAAAGTTTAGGAGAAAAGGAAAATTCTTTTCCTTTAACTAAACTATTTATCAAACGTTTGTTATTATCAAACTTTTTATGTGAAAGATTAGTGTAGAAAAGCTTAATAAGAAGTGGATAATAGGGTTTTCGATTTTCTGAAGAATAAAGTTGGTCTAATCCAACATTTGCAAAATACCCTCTCAAATTATGAAGTGCAAAATCTTCATATTTGATAAAACGACCAGGGAGTATGTCATAAGTTTGCATATCCGTAAATTGATCTAAAAGACTAGGATCTTTAAGGTAAATGGTGTAATCTTCAACAGGTTGAGAAGGACCTGATCGTGATCGCTTTGATCTAGACATATTTGAAAGGAAAAAGAAGTTGGAGAAGACTTACCAAGAAATTGGAGTGACTAAAACACTAAGATGTTGACTGACAGTGCTGAGTGGTCGACTAATGCTTCTAGTAGTCGACTAATGATGCTTGAAAACTGAAAAACTGAAGAAGACTTGAAGATTTGAAGGAGGAAATGGATTTGGATGAAACCCTAAGATGAAGAGAGGATGCCCTAACTGAGGATTTTCGGTTTTGGAAGAGTGGAAACGGAAGAGAGTGGGTAAAAATGAGTTGGGGTAGTTTTGTTAGGGTTAAAAACAAATGAAAGGCTAGGATTAAATAAAAAATGAATGAATGGTTGAGATTTAGTACATAAGAAAAAGAAATCTAGGGCTAGAATTTAAGATGATTAGATGTATGGTTGAGATCAAAAGTAACTTATGTTATTGGATAGTGGGTTTGGGTTGAAAAGAAACAAGATCCAATAACTATTTGTTCAGAAAAGTAGGCTGAGTAGTCGACTAATCGAGTTGTAGTCGACTAATGATGCTTGAAAACTAAAAGCTGAAGAAGACTTGAAGATTTGAAGGAGGAAATGGATTTGGATGAAACCCTAAGATGAAGAGAGGATGCCCTAACGAGGATTTTGGTTTTGGAAGAGTGGAAACGAAGAGAGTGGGGTAAAATGAGTTGGGGTAGTTTTGTTAGGGTTAAAACAAATGAAAGGCTAGGATTAAATAAAAAATGAATGAATGGTTGAGATTTAGTACATAAGAAAAAGAAATCTAGGGCTAGAATTTAAGATGATTAGATGTATGGTTGAGATCAAAAGTAACTTATGTTATTGGATAGTGGGTTTGGGTTGAAAAGAAACAAGATCCAATAACTATTTGTTCGTAAAAGTAGGTCGAGTAGTCGACTAATTTGAATATATAGTCGACTAATAAGAATATGTATTTAAATGTACTTATTTAAAAATTAATTTAAATCGTAATTGAACATATACCTAATTCTCTTCTTAATTTAACATAAATTTCTTCTTTTAATGGTTTTGTTAAAATATCGCTATTTGATTATTAGTAGAGATAAAATCTAATGTAATATCACCCTTAAGAACATGATCACGTAAAAATGATGTCTTATATCAATATGTTTTGTACGTGAATGTTGAATAGGATTTTTAGATAAATTAATTGCACTAGAATTGTCACACATTATAGATGATGTAGGACAAATAATACCATAATCGATAAAGTTTGTTTCATCCATAGAACTTGTGCACATGCTAAACTAGCGACAATATATTACGCCGGTTGTCGATAATGATACGTAATTTTATTTTTACTAAACCATAATACAAGTGAGTGTCCTAAGAAATGACATGTACCACTTGTACTTTTTCTATCGATTTGCATCCCAAGAAAATCAAAGATCACTATAAGTTAGTAAATCAAATGAGCTTTTCTTTGGATAAAATAAACCAAAATCTGAAGTATCTTTAAGATATCTAAAAATTCTTTTAACAGCTTTAAGATGTGATTCTTTAGGATTAGATTGAAATCTAGCACATAAGCAAACACTAAACATAATATCGTCTACTAGCAAGAATGTAAAGAAGTGATCCGATCATACCTCGATATAGCTTTTGATCAACATTCTTACCATTTTCATCCTTATCAAGAGATGTTGTAGTACTCATTGGTGTACTTTTACTTGTTGTATTGTCCATTCCAAAGCGCTTAAGTAATTCTTTGGTATTTGCTTTGATTAATGAATATTCCTTCCTTTAATTGTTTAATTTGAAGTCCAAGAAAGAAATTGAGTTCACCCATGTGACTCATTTCAAATTCATCTGTATAATCTTAGCAAATTCTTGACAAAGATTGTTGTTAGTAGAACCAAATATAATGTCATCTACATAAATTTGTATTAATAAAATATCTTTATTTATTTTCTTAATAAATAATGTAGAATCAATTTTTCCAATTTCAAAACCGAAGTTAAAAGGAAATTTTTAATCTATCATACCAAGCACGAGGTGCTTGTTTAAGACCATATAAAGCCTTTTAAGTTTATAAACATGATTTGGAAACTTTTCATGTTCAAATCCGTGAGGTTGTTCTACAAAAACTTCTTCTTTTATAAAACCATTTAAAAAGCACTTTTAACATCCATTTGAAATAGTTTAAAATTCATAAAACATGCAAATGCAAGAAGAATTATAATAGATTCTAAACGTGCTCTTTGGAGCATAAGTTTCATCATAATCAATACCTTCTTCTTGATTATATCCTTGTGCAACTAATCTAGCTTTGTTTCTAATAACATTTCAGATTCATCTAGCTTATTTCTAAAACCCATTTAGTTCCTATAATTGACTTATCTTGTGGTCTAGATATAAGATCCCAAACATCATTTCTTATAAATTGATTTAACTCATCTTGCATAGCATCTATCCAAAAATTATCAAGTAATGCTTCTTTTACATTTGCTTTGATTAATGAATATTCCTTCCTTTAATTGTTTAATTTGAAGTCCAAGAAAGAAATTGAGTTCACCCATGTGACTCATTTCAAATTCATCTGTATAATCTTAGCAAATTCTTGACAAAGATTGTTGTTAGTAGAACCAAATATAATGTCATCTACATAAATTTGTATTAATAAAATATCTTTATTTATTTTCTTAATAAATAATGTAGAATCAATTTTTCAATTTCAAAACCGGAAGTTAAAAGGAAATTTTTAATCTATCATACCAAGCACGAGGTGCTTGTTTAAGACCATATAAAGCCTTTTAAGTTTATAAACATGATTTGGAAACTTTTCATGTTCAAATCCGTGAGGTTGTTCTACAAAAACTTCTTCTTTTATAAAACCATTTAAAAAGCACTTTTAACATCCATTTGAAATAGTTTAAAATTCATAAAACATGCAAATGCAAGAAGAATTATAATAGATTCTAAACGTGCTCTTTGGAGCATAAGTTTCATCATAATCAATACCTTCTTCTTGATTATATCCTTGTGCAACTAATCTAGCTTTGTTTCTAATAACATTTCCAGATTCATCTAGCTTATTTCTAAAACCCATTTAGTTCCTATAATTGACTTATCTTGTGGTCTAGATATAAGATCCCAAACATCATTTCTTATAAATTGATTTAACTCATCTTGCATAGCATCTATCCAAAAATTATCAAGTAATGCTTCTTTTACATTTTTAGGTTCTATTTCGAAACAAATGCAACATGAACAATTAAATTAAAATGAGATCTAGTTGTAACTTTATCGAAATATTTCCAATAATTAAATTATGTGGATGATTTTTGACTTCTACAAAATCCTTTGGTAAATCATTTTGTAAATCATCATTCTTTGAAATATCTATCATTGAGTATCATGAGAATTATTATTTAAATCATCATCATCATTTAAAATATTAGATGATTTTGAAAAACTTTCATTAAAAGAAACATGCATAGATTCTTCTATACCTAATGTTCTTTTATTATAAATTCTATATGCTTTGCTATGATCGTAATATCCAACAAAAATACCTTCATCGATTTAGAATCAAATTTATCCAAATTATCTTTTGTATTTAATATAAAACATTTACAACCAAAAGATTTAAAATAAGAAACTTTAGGAATTTTATTAAAAACAATTCATAAGGAGTTTTCTTTAATATAGGTCTTAATAAAACTCTATTTTGAACATAACAAGTCAGAAACCGTCACCAAAAATATTTTGGTAAATTACTATCACATAACATTGTTCTAGCACATTCTTGTAAAGATCTATTCTTTCTTTCTACAACTCTATTTTGTGGAGCTGCTCTAGGAAAAGAAAAAGTATGAGAAATTCCATTTTATCACAAAAATTTGCAAAAGTTCATTTTCAAATTCTCCTCCATGATCACTATGTATAGTAACTATTGAAAGAGATTTTTGATTTTGAATTTTCTTATAAAAATAGAAAATTTGTTAAAAGCATCATTTTGTGTTTAAGAAACATTACCCATGTAAATCTTGAAAAATCATCAACAATTACTAATACATATTTACTTCCATTTAGTGAAGCTACTCTTGAAGGACCAAAAGATCAATATGAATTAATTCTAATGGTCTATTTGTAGAAATAACATTTTAGACTTAAAAGATGATTTATGCATTTTTCCTTTTGACATGCATCACAAAAATTATCTTTATAAGAAATCTTAGGTAAACCATTTACGAATTATTTTTAGAAATCTTAGATATATGTTTAAAATTAACATGACCAAAGCGTCTATGCCATAAAATAGAATCATTAATAGATGCAACAAGACAATGTTCATTTGAAACATTATTTATTGATAAAACATATATATTATTCTTTCTATTACCTTTATATAAAATATTTTTCCAATCAATATCATAAATTAAGCAAGAATCTTTTTGAAGACAATTTTAAAACCTTTATCACAAAATTGACTTATACTAAGCAGATTATGTTTAAGACCTTCAACTAATAAAACATTATTAATAATAGGTTTATTAGAATTACCAACGGTGCCAATACCAATCACCTTTCCTTTGTTATTGTCTCCAAAGGTGACTGTACCACCATCTTTGTCTTGAATTGATGACAATAATTGAATGTTCCCTGTCATATGTTTTGAACAACCACTATCTAAAATCCATCTATCTTTCTTTGGTACCTAAAAGATAAACATTTATAATCTTGGTACCCATTTTACATTGGGTCCTTAAAATTAGTCTTTAGGAAACCAAAACCATGAAGAGTTTGATTTTCCTATGTAATTAGATGATAAACAAACATCTTTTATAAAGCTAGAAATATAAGACTTTTTCTTATTATAATTTAAAACTTTAGGAACCCAAATAAATAAATATTTTGGTTTTATTTTATTTAAAACATTATCTTTAACATTTTGTTTAGATACTAATGAAGATGATTTTACAAAAGTGGTTTTCTTATGAATATCTTTTTCAACTTGAAAACCCAATCCTTTTGTCTTTTGAGTTTCTTTTGATAAGAAAGTAAAGTTTTTAAATTTTCTTTACCTTTATTAAACTTACTAACATTTAAGTATATGTCATCATATTTTGATTTAATCAAAGAAATATCTTTATCTAAAATACTAATGCGAGTCTTTAAATTATTGCATTCGATTTTAGATACAAATTTTCATTAGTTAAAAATAATTTTCTTTGAGTAAATTCTCATTTTCTTCTTTTAATTTAATTTCTTGTGAATTAACATAAGAAGAATTTAAATCAGAAATTTCCTCTAATAATCTCTTATTTTCATTTTAAGAAAATTATGTGAGACTTTCAACCTTACAAAAGTTTCATATAATTCATTAAATGCATCTAAAAGTTCTTCATTATTGTTAACCTCATCTTGTGCCATGAAGCACATATGGGCACTTTCATTTTCTTCACTTTCTTCATCAGATGAAGAGTCATCACTGTCATCCCAAGTTGCTGCCATTGTCTTCCTTTTCTCATTACTAGGTGTATTATTGAAGAAATTTGATTTTTGCTTGTTCTTCAATAATGGACAGTCTTTCTTCATATGTCCTGCTTTATTACACTTGAAACAAACAAGTGAGTTATTTGAATTAAAAGATTTAGATTTAAACTTACCTTGTTTTATGAATTTCGAAATTTTCTTGCAAACATGCTCATCTCTTCATTTTCATTATCGAATCTTCTTTATCGGATGTGATGTTGAATGCAAGAACTTTCTTGTTTTTCGTCTCATCTTCATTCTTTCTATCTTCAATTTGAACTTCAGATGCCATTAGATTACCAATAAGGTTCTCCACCGTAAGGGTTGATAGATCGTTTGCTTCCTCTATTGCGTAATTTTCTTTTCCCATTTAGGAGTGAGTGAACGAAGTATCTTTCGCACCATTTCCACTTGTGTATATGTTTTACCAAGACCAATGAGAGAATTTGTGATATCGGTAAATCTTGTAAACATTTCTCCAATAGTCTCATTTTCTTTCATTCGAAATAATTCAAACCTGTGTACAAGAACAGAAATTGTAGATTCCTTTACTTTATTTGTACCTTCATGTGTTACCTCAAGTGTATGCCAAATATCGTATGCAGATGTAGCCGTTGACACTCTGTTGAACTCATTCCTATCAAGTGCTTGGACATGGTCAAGCAGGGAGTTGCGCTGCTCCTCGGCCTACTGAGCAACTTGAGCTGCCTTCTACCGAAGCGATTCTTGCTGATTCTCCTCATCATTTAGCCTGGCTTTTAGATCCTCAACATCGAGATGAGCCACTCGAGCCCACTCGAAGGCATCATCCCTCTCCCTCTTCTCAACCTGTACCTCCGACTCAAGATACTTGACCTTCTTCTTAACTAGGCCCATGTCATGTTGAAGATGAGAGCGGCCTCCTTGAGAAACCTAATGTCTTCTTGTGCTTCGGCAAGCTGAGTAGCCTTCTGTCGAGAACCGTTGATCAAGGCTCTGATATTTGCATCTTTTGCAAGCAGCTCACGCTCCCACCTAGCTTGACCTCTCTGGAGCATGGCAAGCTCGGATCCCCTGGCGGCTACTAACAGCTCAGCCACCTCACTAGCATTCTTATGAACCTCCACCTCATCCTAGAGCCTAAGGAAGAGTTCCCGAGAATCCTCAAGCCAACGAAATGACTCGAACTATAAGAGAGATCCTCAAATGTGGTAACTTCGGAGGGCTTGATGAAGTTTAGCCTGGTCAGCCATAAATTTTAGCACCGACCCCCAGGAGTCCATCTAACTTGGGGGATGAAGATATGCTCTTCTGGTTCCTCCTCCTCATAGGTGTAGGATCGTTGATCTAACTCAATGAAACACTAGAGGGGGGGTGAATAGTGCTTTATAAAATTTTATGCAAAATAGATAATAAAGTGCAATAAGATAGCACAAGCTCAGAAATTTCACAATCACAAACACAGAGATCTATCTTGGTTCCACCTCCCGTGTACATCCAAATTCCCAAGCAAATCCCGCTTGAGAGTTTCCACTATGATTTTGAAATACCCTACAAACTCAAACACAACCCCACCAATTTGCAAGCCTATGCAAATTGCAACAATCTCAAACTCGAGATCAACAATTCTCACACCGAGAATTCCTTTTGAAGAAGCAAAGTACAGAGTCCTATAAGCCTTGAAGTGTTGATGATGTGCAGCAGTGGCTTAAGAACTTTTTAATCTCAAAATAATGTTTAACTCTTTTGAATCTTGCAATTGAATCAATGGCAAGAACAGTTTTTGACTTTTGAACTTTTGAACTCTCTTTTAATATCAAAATTCAAGATCAATGCATAAGAATTTCGTTTTTGTTTTTCTAAAGTTTTTACCTATTTATATCTCTTGAAAAGACACAATTTAAAACCAAAGAAACGGATATAAACTGATAAAAATGTTCAAAAATTCAAATTCAAGAGTCGAAAATCAGATCAGAGTCGACTACAATTTCATATTAGTCGACTAATGCGTGTTTACAGACTCTGTATAAACGGTTTACTTCTTAGTAGTCGACTACTATATGTATTAGTCGACTAATCTGTAATTTTACGCTTCTGGAAAATTGTTCAAGTATTCATTAGTCGATTACTATTATCATTAGTCGACTAATCGTAAAATGTCGAAACTTGTATATTGATCAAATCAAATAACTAGTCGACTACTATTTAAATTGGTCAACTACTATAGACCAAAAATGTTATAAATTAAATGTTTTTAACTTTAAAAACTCTAATGGTTAACATAGGGGATTTCTATAGTTAACCAACACACTAAACATGTGTTAGTGTGTTCTAAAAGTGTGTGTGTGTGTGTGATCAAGGCTTGTACAATTTGATCTAAGTAAAGAAGGGAAAAATTATATTTATCTTGCTTCTCATCTTCAATACTTCATAATGCCTTGAATTAATCTTGTACTTGTCCAAATTTGATACAAATGATATCTGCATCAACAAGTTATAAAACACACAACAACACATATATATATAACATATATTGTTATCACCAAAATACTAACTTGAGAATATGAAAATCAACAATAGGGAGTGCAAGTGGCAATAGATCCCATCAAGATCTTTCTAATTCTCTCCTAAGAAGGGGGAGGAACCCCATTAACATGATGGGTGGAGGTCCATTGGTATTGACCCTCCCTAGCGACAGCACGAGAGATCGGTTCCTCTCTAGCCACAAGCCTCTCTTTGTCGATCGGCTCCTCAGTTACCGACTCCTTCCCTAGCCTCCTAGGAGACCCTAGACTCTCTGCCGACTCGACCGACAGTCTCGTATCATCCTTTGTCCCAGCCAGGATCTCACTCTCTATCAGCACTAGGGTGGGGGCATTCTTCACGGGCGGCCTCCTGATCGGTCATCAGGTGCTAGGAATCACCTTCCACCTCAGCAACTTTAGGCGGAGGGGCTTGAAGAGCTAACAAGGCCAGAGACTCACTAGCTGGGGCGGGAGCAACTTCAGGTAGTGATGACCCTTCCTCAGCCACCTCATCCAGAGCAATAGGTTCCTGAGCAGAGTTCTCAAAGGGCTGAAATCACTTCAAAGCTAGCTTCTTCCTCTTCTTCTTCTCAGTCCTCTTGGCCTAGATAGTAGCTGATCCCAAACCCTTCAATCGAGCAGCGATCTCAGCCGCCCTCTCACGAATGGTCAGTTTCTCCTCCTTTGCTAACTCGGGGCATGGACACTTTGTGAGACCTATCACTGGGGCCACCACGAGCATTTCATCAGGCTCTAGGGTTAACAAACTAGCCTGTGCAATATCCACCTTGGTAGCAGGAATAAGAGAGATGCCGGCAGTCTGAAGCACAGCTTTGTCAAATAGATTCTTTCTGTTACGAGAGCCTTTGTAAGCAAGGATCTTCTCCTACCCAAATCTCTCAAGCTCCAAAAGCCGCACCGCCCTCAAAGCCTCCTTCTTTATCTCCGACCATGCATAGTAGGCCATGATAGGGTCAGCATTGAAGACAAAAGGAAACCTCTTCCTCCCCCCTTTCTTGGTATCGAGAATGGAGAACCAAGCAGTGGCCACCAACAGTCTACAGATAGTAGTGGCCCTCATTTTTGCTAAAATTGGTGCGCGGCAGGTGACCAAGAATCCCCATCATGGGCTCTACGTGAACCCTATGATAGATAACGAGGAAGGCGATGAGAAGGGCGATGGAATTTGGCTTTAATTGCATCGGAAAGTCCCCAACGCTTTGAATACCAGATGAAGGAATGGATGCAGTGGAAGACGAAGGCTGAATTACAAATGGTGAAGATAAATCGGTGTCCAATTGCCACTGTGATGGTATACGACAAGCTCCTTCACCGGAACTGACAAGGTGAAGCCACTAGGGAAGCCACTAGGGAAGCCAAAGTCTTCGACGATCTGTTCGAGACTTGACTTAGGAACCCTCGAGTGAAACTCCTATGAAAGAATGATCCTTACCTCATTTTGAACAACCACGAACTGACTACCAGATACCATCTGAGCAGATGGAGATGTTGAGCAAAGAATTCTAAATAAAATTTGAAGAAGAATGGTAAAAATTGCCACCAACTTTGAACTCCTAGGGTTTAGTAACAGAAGAGCTAGATATAAATAAGTAGAGGCAACCGCCACATTGCAAGATTCGAGAGACCGGTGTGGTTCTAGAGAAACTGCTGGCAGTTTTCAAAAGATGAAACATCACTTCAACCAAAATGACACTCTGCTTCATGATCTCCGCTTATGTCAAAAAGTGGTTGTCCTCTGGTAAAGGCGATCAAGATTCTCATGGAAACAAAAGGTTAGAACGGTTTGATTTCCCTTACACTCAGCCACCTGACTCCAAGTGAAATGGGGCTAGTGTTATACTCTAAAAATTATTACATCTTTAAACTATACATGTGTCGTAAGTGTTTGGTGTAAAAATCTCCTCTCGGATTTGTACTGGTTGAATTGTTTGTTACAAATCAAGAATTGGTTTTTACAACAGAAGCGAAGGGAAAGCCCTTCTTGTTTAACATGGGTTCGTTGGTAGTGATAGTATGCCTCCCTCGATGCTCGAGTCGAGTTTGCTTTCCTTGGACGATTCGATCGAAGTTGTGATTGAGCTTCAGTACACAGTAGCAGCTCAGAGGTGATTGAGTTCGGTTCTACCTGAGCTCACTTGGATGAGCTACAATGCAAGAGTTTGCAGAGAGCCCAAAAGCCTCCAAATCTGAGGGTTCAGATGGAGTCTACTTCAACAATCCAAGCTCTTGCTCAGAACTGAATTAATGGAGCAAGGGGATAATCCTTCAGCTTGCTCCTCCTTCTCAGTAGTGGTTTTCCAACCTTGTTGTAAGCTCCAGACCTCAGCCTTCAACCTTCCAGCCCCTTTTCTTGTTGCCAAGGAGGCTTATAAATAGGCCAAGGGGTGGGATAGGCCACCCCTTTGACTTGTGGGATGTGATCACTGATAGGTAAGGGGCACCATGCCCTCCTCTAGCTGTGGGATGTGACCACTGATGAGGTAATGAGAACCATGCCTTATCACAATCCAGGATGTGCAAAGTGGGTGGGCAGCGAGCCTTTTGAATGCTCAGCGAGCTTACAGCGAAGCTTGCCGAGCAAGTGGCCATCCCTTTGACTTGTGGGATGTGATCACTGATAGGTAAGGGGCACCATGCCCTCCTCTAGCTGTGGGATGTGACCACTGATGAGGTAATGAGAACCATGCCTTATCACAATCCAGGATGTGCAAAGTGGGTGGGCAGGCGAGCCTTTTGAATGCTCAGGCGAGCTTCTTAGAGCAAGTGGCCATCCCTTTGACTTGTGGGATGTGATCAGCGATAGGTAAGGGGCACCATGCCCTCCTCTAGGCGTGGGATGTGACCACCGATGAGGTAATGAGAACCATGCCTTATCACAATCCAGGATGTGCAAAGTGGGTGGGCAGGCGAGCCTTTTGAATGCTCAGGCGAGCTTACAGGCGAGCTTGCCGAACGAGGTCAACTGGCAGGCCTCTTGCGGGTGTGCTTGCTTCACAGGTGGGGTCAGCTGGCAGGCCCCTTGCGGGCGTGCTTGATTTGCAGGCCAACGAAGCATGCAGGCGCGATTGAACTTGTATAGGCGAGTTCATCCAACGGGCGAGCTTTGCCGAGCAAGTGGCCATCCCTTTTGACTTGTGGGATGTAACCACTAATAGGTGAGGAGCACCATGCCCTCCAGCTGCGGGACGTGACCGCTATAGGGGTAATGAGAGCCATGTCTCATCATTACCCAGGACGCGGAAAGTGGGTGGGCCCACTGAAGTAAGTCGCCACTAGCACCGCTCAAACAGCGAAGCGGGCGAGCTTGAGAGCTGTTTAAATGCCCGTGACGAAGCTTGTCAACAAGCGGGCCAACCGTGAGCCCCTCAATGTGTGAGCTGGTGTTCTTTGTGCAGGCGAACCCCTCGTAGGCGTGCTTGGCGCACAGGCGGGGTTGACTGATAAGCGACGTTGGACTCATGTGGGCGAGCTCATCGCGTGGGGTGACCTCGTGCGGGCGAGCGGCACTTGAGCTCTTGCAGGCGAGCTCAACGAGTGGGGCGACCTTGTGTGGACGAGTTCGTTAGGTGGCTCTTGAGCGGGCGAGTTCGTTAGGCGGCTCTTGAGCGGGCGAGTTCGTTAGGCGGCTCTTGAGCCCTTGCAGGCGAGTTCATCTTTTTGACTGGCGGGGTTGGCAATTTTTCCCACCTACAAGACCCCCTTCAAAAATTTCAGACCTAAATTAAGTTGGATGTGGTCTGGAACACTTTGAATGAATAGGCTTGGCCACGCGCCTGGGTGCGTCTAACCATCTTCGCATGGTTTGAGCTTTTGGGATGGCTCTTGCGAGGTTTGGACGAACTCGTGCTTCGGACGAGCTCTATCGATCGATAGGCGAGATAAGCCACGTGTCTGCTTGCTAACTAAGGCGATGCGCGCGTGTCAGATTTTCTTGAATGTGATCTGACGAGCGATGCTTCGTTTTCATGCACGTGATCTGAGCCGTTGATTTAGCGGCGCTATGATCTCGTCCGTTAGCTGGGCGGGAGATCGTGCTTTGAACCACCAAATCTTTGTCGTCCGTGCGGAATGCTAACCGTCCAGCCTCCTTTGTGGCCGTTCGATTTGAACTGTCGAATCGGATCGTTGCGAGCGATCTGATCGAGTGAGTTGTCGAATCTCAGCCGTTGAGATCGCTCTATAAGAGTTGATCTCCTCCTTTGTCGAGAGGCTACTGCACTCGCTTCTCTTCGTTTGAGCTTCATAAAGAGAACCAGAGCTCTCGCCTTCATATCCGCCATGGCCTTCAAGAAGACTGTGTCAAGAGGAAGGAGGACCGCTCCATCTTCTCCTCGTGATGCCGACACCGCCGCCGCCACCGCTGCTGCGGCATGAACTCCATCTGGTAAGTTTCGGAGGTGGGAAGAACATTCTTCGTTCATCTGGGGCGGGCTTCGTCTACTCAGGCGAAGTCTTGATATTTAGGCGGGTTTCGCCTACTCAAGCGGGGTCTCTATTTTCAGGCGAGCTGGCTTGTCAGGTGAGTTCCGTCTCGTCTGGCGGGCTTTGTTAGATTAGGCGAGCTTCGTTGGCTCACCAGTGTGACAAGGCTCGCTTGCAGCTGATGACCACGCCTGTCTCCTTTTCTAGGTCGATGTTACTAACACTCTTTTCTCGCATTTGCGCAACTCGAGAGGAGGTTCTTCCTGGTAGGTCTCACAATTTGAGATCTTCCAGGAAGAGGCCTCTAACGGCGGAGGAGGCGGATCGTTTTGAGGCGTTGGCACGCAAGAGAGGCTCTTCTCGGACTAGGCCTTCAGACTTCGAACCTATCGTGCTCTCTGATGATGAGGGGGAAGAGCGAGCTGAACCCACACCTGCTTGGTCGCATACTCCTCAACCTCAGTGTAGGCCTGGCTTCCCTGATCCGGCTATCATTGGAGGTCACGGATGGAAGCCACCTGTTGACCACGAATGGCCCCTCCCTCGGATTCAACCTCTGCGCGCAATTGTTCGGAGGGGAGTCTGCGATCGACTCGATCTTGTGGGGGTGTCCTCTAGCAGTTGGAGAACGCTTTGAAATAGGTGATCTCCGTCATTGGCGTCGGGTGGGGAACTCTTACAGCCTTCTACCCTTTCTTGGTAAGCTGCTTAGGGGAGGTTCAACGTGTTGGCGGTGATCTGCTAGCCATACACTGTGACCGGAAGCTTACCCAATGGGAGGGCTTCGCGCATCGTTTGGAGAGGCTGGTCTTCGATGATCCGCGCAACGAGATGTGGCGCCTCATAGGGGAAGCTCGAGTCAGAATAATGCGGGAACGCGAAGCTCAAGCGAAACGCATATTGGAGCAAGAGGCGATTGTCACGGATTTTCGCGAGCGACAACGCAGTTTGCAACGCGAGACGGGGGCTTACCCCTCGGAGGACCTTCAACGTGAGAGTGCTAGCGTCCATCGCACTTTTACAAAGGCGTTGCAAGTCCTCCACACATTGCATCGCGAAGAGGAGGCTTTCGTTTCTGCACTCTCTAAGGAGAAGCTTGAGAAGGACGCGGAGGCTTAGGTTCGGGCAAATCGGGCGAAGGAGTTAGCTGATCTCAAGGCTAAACTAGCCTCATTCATGGTGTTAGACTGCGCCGACTAGACCTGGAGCTCTGTCTCGATTTTGGGATATTTTTTTATTTCTTTGAACATGTTGTCATAACTTTGTTCAAATGTATTGTCTCAAAATCACTTGATAAATGCAGCTTTGTGTTTGTTTATACCTTCATTGTCCCGAGCGCCTTCGATTGCAGTGATTGGGCTAAGTCTTATGAGAGGGTTTGATGAAGTTCGGGCTAACTTCATTATCAGGCGAGCTCAATCTTTGGGCGAGCTCAATTGCTATTTGGCGGCGAGCTCAATCTTTGGCGAGCTCAAACCATTTGGCGGCGAGCTCAATCTTTGGCGAAGCTCAAACCATTTGGCGGCGAGCTTGGATTTCGAGGAGGCTTGATTTTCCTCTTGATTCGTGCCTTCTGTTGAGGCTTTGAACGGGTTTGGGGCTAGGACTTAGCCTCTTTGTGAGGTCCCATCACCACCTTGGAAGGGGCTATAAATGGTGGACTATCTTACCCACCTTTTTGCCACCTCTTCATCTCCTTCTTCTCCCTCGGCAACCCCATGGCCAGGCAGGCTATTTGCGGGCGGCGCCTCTCGTCAATCTTTGAGATCATGAGACTTCGTCAGGAGCTGACACAAATTCAAGGTCATCCCGCGGAGGAGCTTCGCATACTCCGCCGCTTAACCGAGCTACTATTAACTGAGAAGGAGATGCTTGAGGGCGTCATCCGCAGTCAATCAATGGCTCGGCGGGAACTGGATCGTGATAGGGATGCGTGGAGCCTTGAATGCCGTGCTCTTCGCAAGACCGTTTATCGTTTGAAGTGGCGCTTGAAGAAGGACCCCTTGGGTTTCTACGAGCGAAGATTCCGATAGCGACTAGGTGTCATGTAAGTGAATCTAGATGGCCGTGTGCCGGTTAAGTCTTTGATGTTGTTTAGGTTTCGAGATGCTTCTGTTCTCTACGTTCGAAATGTGGTTACGACTTCTGTTTGCATGTGTCGTCATAACTTTGTTCGAATGTATTGTCTCAAACCCTTGATGAATGCGATGAAGTTTCATGTCGCGTCTCGTGGAGCTTATGTAATGATCACCAAACGAGCTCAACTCTGGGGGAGCTCAAGTCATTTGGTAGGTGAGCCCAATCTTGGGCTAGCTCAAACCATTTGACAGGCGAGTCCAATTCTTGGGCGAGCTCAAACCATTTGGCGGGCGAGCTCCATCTTGGGCGAGCTCACGCTATTTGGCAGGCGAGCTCAATCTTTGGCGAGCTCAAACCATTTGACAGCGAGTCCAATTCTTGGGCGAAGCTCAATTGCTATTTGGCGGGCGAGCTCGACATAGGCCACGTGTCTTCTCGCCAGATGGGGCAACGTGGGCGTGTCAGATCGCATTAAATGTGATCTGACGGGGAGCGCCTCATCTTCACGCGCTCGATTTGAGCCGCAGGATTGGCGGTGCCCTCGATCTGGTCCGTTCGCTTGGTGAGAGATCGTGCCGTGATTCGTGCGAACTGGCGAATCTCAGCTGTCGAGATCTGCTTAAGCCGGCGAATCTCAACCGTCGAGATTTGCCTATATAAAGCGCTCGTCTCCTCCGCTAGGAAGCCACCGTGCTTTCAAAAATCCTCCGCCCAATTTTTCAAAGAAAACCCAAGGTTTCAATTCGAACGTAATGGCACCCAAGTCGAAGAAGACCGCGTCCAAGCGGAAGGGGTTCGCCTCTTCCTCCACTACCGTTGCCGTTGGTACTACCGCCGCCGCCTCTGCTGGTAAGTTGGGGGAACAGGGGATGGACAGACTCCTGTTCTCCTTTCGACGGGCTTCGTCTGCTCAGGCAAAGTCCGGTCATGTTGGCGAGCTCGCTTGACAGGTGGACTCTTGCCTTCGTTTCGGCGAGTTTGGCTGTCCAGCGAGGTTCGTCATGACAAGCGTCTTGCTTTCAAGCGAGACTTTGCTTTTTGTCAGGCGAGCTCGATTGCTTCGCCTGTGAAGGGGCTCGCCTATTTTAAAGAGACTCTTTGAACTGCCGAGTCAGGTCTTTGAATTGCCGAGTCAGGTCTTTTAACTCCCTTTCATTTCATTTTGCAGCTGCCTTTTCTGACGGAGTCCTTCCAAAGAGTACAGCCATTGGCCTTGCCGGTAGTATGGATTTCTCGGCTCCTCCCAGGTTTCCTTGCCTCGACCCGGTGCCAGTCTTTCATGCTAACCAAACTATGGAATTGCGGCGATGCGTGTCCGAGGGATATTATCTGACGCCGCGGAGCCGCCCATCGATGCGCGATGCCGAAGGACAAGATTGTGAGATGGTGAAGCCTGACTTCATGTTTGGTGATGCCACAGTTGACCCCTCGGTCATGCTCCTAGGCGAGAGCAAGTGGCTACGTGAAGTTGGTGGGGTCCGACACTTTCTTCCCAACATGATGCGAGGATTTTCCCTAGTGGAGCTATGCTCGCTCTCTGTTCCCAGGAAAATGAACTGGGACTTGACCCCGGCTCAGGATGGGGTTACTTGTGGAACCTTTACGGGTTCCAAAGCTGGATATGGGGTTGACAGTTCCCATCGAGGGGTGACCGCCCTTCACCCCGACCTTCTACAAAATAAGTTCCCTATGGGTGAAACGCCAACGGTGGCAGAGACTTTCCATCATTGCTTCTTCAAGGCAGGGGGACAGTTTCTCCCGAAGGACTTTCAAGCACCAGGTTGGGTTCACTCGTCTGCTGGCAATAGCCCTTGGTGGCATAGAATTACCGAGTTCGTCCTGGCAGAGAACTCTGATCTTTAAGGATTCAAATTGTACAGGGCAATCAGGGCCGCTCAGCATGGCATCAAGATCCACGCGCCTCAGTTTCAGAGCATCTTGGAGCTCTATTGTCCGGATAGCGGTACCTTCTACACGCCAAATGGGGAGTTAGGGTTGGCGCTCCACGAGATGCACGAGGTATCAGGCCTGCCGATGGGGGAGTTCCTATATGAAGAGTACGTCCCCGACCAAACGGAGCTCGACCACCTTTCAACCCACTTCCCTCAAGTGGTGGAGACTTTATGGGAGCTTCTCTGTCACTACCATATTTACCTGGACACCCTTGGTTCAGTGGACCATAAGGGTAGCAAGAAGAGGAATGCCGGGATCAGCCACAAGAATTGGGCGGACTACTTGTTCCCCCACAACGATGACAAGAAGAGGCCCATTCTTCCGCTGGGCGTGTGTGATGTGGCGGCGATGAGTATCCGGATGTCCGAGAGCGGCGAGTCGGAGACTATTGATCATGATGAAGGGGGATTCTCGGTGGGAACTACTTTTGCATCCTACCACCACCAGGCGGGGACTCCGATCTCATCCAAGGCCTTGCTTGCTAGTTACTTGATGTTGTGATTGAAGAGGTGCGTGGTTCCCACGCACTCGTTCGAGGCGATCCCGGTGGATGTTGTCTATCCGGCTGTCCGCCTGGCCTACAGGCGGTCCTATGCACTGGTGTCAGCAATGACGGCCTACATACAGAGCGGCCTTCGGAAGTTGTCGGCGCAATTCTATCACGTCTCATTCGTCAAAGTGGACGGGGGAGAGGAGATTGCCAAGACACATACCTGATAGTGTGGTTCGTGCTACACTGCGAGTGCTTGATGAGTGCTCCTGCTGCACGCCAGGAAGGTGGGACTGTCCCGTTCATTCAGCAGCTTGAGACTTGTTCTTAGAAGTTCCGGGACGTTGTGGAAATGAGGAAGGCGTTGTCCTTCTTTGGCAATTACGACTTTTTTCAGTGTTTTCCCTACTTCTCAGGCGGGGGCTATGGTGAGTCTCTTCGGGATGGTTCCACCATAGACCAGCATACCCTCTTGACCCTTGGTGGCTTTAGGTGGCTGGTCAATATCCGATCCGGTTACCATCTCCTTCGCACGGGTTCGTCATGCCTCTTGGAACCCTACCTTCCTAGCCGTTTCTCGTGCCAGTTCGGATACGACCAGCTCTATGTTGGGAATATCAACCCCCAGCTGAAATTCGAAGGGGGTTTGGTAGACAGAGCGCGGGGGTGGTTTTGGAGACACGCCGGCTATACCGGTGCGCGCTTCGAGCTACCTTTGAGGGATCGTGTTCTTCACCACTCGTTCACCTACTGTAAGTGGTATCGGGGCGTGAGTACTTCCCCGGAGGGGTTTGACCTTTACACGTCTTGCTTGACCGAGCGCACACGTCGATCGAGAGGTCACTCCCGCACACCTCAGCGGGGAGAACATCACCATCTTTGAGGAGAGGCGTATCTCGGAGGGAGGAACTTAGGCGACTCCGTGGGGGTCTGAAGCACTTCCCTCTTGAGGAGTCCTCACAGGCGGGACATGGGCTTTCATGGAAGTTTGGGTGGTGACCGATGTTGGCCTTTCACACTCCCTATGACCCAACTTGTCCCTGGTTGATGGTGAGAGAGGCCCTCAGAACCGGTTAGGGCCGAGAGCTCGAGGGGGCTAGGGATATTATGCAGGCCCAGTCGGGTGCAATTTCCACCCCCACTCCTTCACCTTCGCCAAAACGTCCAAGGGAGGAGGGTGCAAGTTCAGCTGGCGAGAGGGTGGCCAAGAGGGCTCACCATGAAAAGGTCTTTCCCAACATTGGGCTTACCGTGACCACATCGGGGTCTGGTGGCGGCAGCGGCGGCGGATGTTGACTTCGGCCCGGCCTTCGTTTGGGAGGTATGCGCTCTCAAGTTCCTCTCGTCGCTTGATAAGCTGAAATATGATTAACTCAGGCTTCTCCCCTTTTTGCAGGTACGACCGGCACCACCGTTCAGGTCTCTTCAGGCGATGAAGGAGAACACGCTTCGGATCATGAAGCGGTCCCATCCCCCGAGGGAGAGGAGATTGCCAAGACACATACGATAGTGTGGTTCGTGGCTACATCAGCGAAGTGCTTCCCTCCCAAGAGGGGTGTCCGCCAAGATGAGGTGCCTTTCGAGAGAGCGTCCGTTAGCGAAGAGGTGTCTGCTCATGCAGATGAGGCGTTGAGTCAAGGAGAAGTGTCGACCCACATGGTTGTCGTGGCCGGCACTCTGGTCCCAGCTCCGTCTACAGAGGATACTCCTCTCTCTCCCCCTGCCCGTCTCAAAAGGAAGCTCGTGGAAACTACGATTAAGGATTTTCAGACCCTTCTTCGTGATAGTGTCCGAGTGGTGTTGGACGGAGGCTGCTCTTTTGGTGAGCTCAAACCCATGCTGCAGATGTACCTGGATAACCTAAGTACTTTGACGGGTGCAGATGCGGCTTCGCCATTTTAACGGTGTTTGGCATCGGTGGAAAGAGATGCTGAAGAATTGATCGCTCTTCGCTCTAAGAATCTCTTGGACTTGGCCTCTGAACATCGTGATCCGTTTAAAAGGAGCAGTAGTTTTGGACGGACTATGGCCGAAGAAAATTTGAAATGGCTGCGAGAAGTGGAGCGGATTTCTGCCGATGGCAAAAAGATGGAGGAGGAGCGCCAGAAAGCCATTGCTTTCTTGGCAGACATGACCAAATCCATATCAGAAGCGAAGCAGACCATTGCCGAATTGTAGGCCTTCTTAGCCGCCAAAGAACCGGCTCGTGAGCAGGCTTTGAAGGAGCTGGAGGAGCTCGAGAGTCAGCAACAATTGGTTATCGCTGATTTTGAGGAGAAGAGCAGGGCCCTAGAGAAGACAAGGAATAAGCTACATAATTCCGTCTTGCTCACCGAAAAGACATCCGCCAGAAGGTCCTCACCACCATGGAGGAGGAGCACAAGAGGGCGATTCGGGATGCCGAGTCGCGACTTAAAAGATTCTGACTTCCAGCTTGGGCGTACCCCCCTCTTTCATATTCTGTTAACTTTCCTCCATTATGAATGAGAATCGGACTCCTTTTCTTTTGTGTCATTCGATTATTTCGTCTTGAATGATTTGTTCACGTGGTCCTTGGCTCTTATTCTCTGGACTGACCGACTCTTAGGATTTTTAGCAAACCCTCAGCTATTAACGGATTTGATTTGCCTTTACCGATTATCGTTTGAATCGGGCTAGCCATACTATTCCCCTCAGTATGATGAGTTGTCGAGAAATTTTTTTTAGACTCAACGCTAAAACTCCTTCTCTACCCTTAACCGCGTGAGGCGTTGGGTTGGGGTAACTACAACTATTAAGTTGTAATCAGGTTGGGTCGTGTTGTTGATCATAATAGCTCAGCCCGGGCTCACAGGTCACTCACGGGAGTGGCTGGAGTGTCGAAGGGGCACATTGCTTGGTGGGCCGTCATCGACGAACAACACCATTGACGGTGTTAGGATAATCAAATCATTCAGGGACGTATGAGTGTGACAATTGATTGATATAGTATCTCATCGCATGGCAGGCTACCACCCATTGATCATTCTAATAGAATTAGAATGTGCGAGAAAGGATCAGGCCGTTCAGGGACGTGTGAGTGTGACGACCGATCTGACTATCAGAGGTGATCGTTAACATGACAGTTATGTAGACCCACCATCCTATTAACGAGGATTGGAGGGGGAATTTGTCAGAGATGATTGTTAACCCGACAAGAATTAGTTGCGATCGGGGCAACTTTGAGGACCCACCATCCTATTGACGAGGATTGGAGGGGAAATTTATCAGAGGTTTAGTGTTAACATGATGGGAATTAGTTGCGATCGGGGCAACTTTGAGGACCCACCATCCTATTCACGAGGATTGGAGGGGGAATTTGTCAGAGGTGACTGTTAACATGACAGGGGGAGTGATCCCTACTTCCCGTTGAGGAGGACTAGAAGGAGAAATTTGGGAGGAGCAGTTTATACTCGTGTACTTGTCGGAGTCTGATAGTTGCAGGAAGACTATGGGTAGTACTTCTTCAGGAATTTTCCATTGATGGGCATCATGATCTTATCGCCATTTAGCTTGACGAGGCGATAGGCTCCGTTCGAATAGACTATTTCTATCATGAATGGACCTTCCCACTTGGGCTAGAACTTTCCTTTCTTCTTGGAGTTGAGAATCATTGGCCGTCGGACGGCTAAGACCAACTCCCCTTTGTGGAAAGACCGGTGTCAGACCTTCTTGCCGAAAGCCTTAGAGATCCGGGCTTGGTAAAACTCGATGTGTTGTTGAGCCTTAAGCCGCTTCTCGTCTAACGCCTCTAGTTCTGCGAGACGCTGGCGATGATTCTCCTCATTCGACATCCTCGTCGCAAGCGCGACGTGTAAAGATGGGATCTGAATCTCAAGTGGTAGTACAGCTTCGCAACCGTATACTAACGAGTATGGTGTGGTGTCGGTGGGAGTACGGACTGTAGTGCGATACGCCCACAAGCTTTCACCGAGCTTTTCATCCCAATCGCGCTTGCTATGGGACGTTAGTTTGGTCAGGATCTTGATGATCGTCTTGTTGAAGGCTTCGGCTAACCCGTTGGCTGATGGGTTGTAAGCCATGGTCGATAGGTTCTGTATTCTGAACTTGTCACAGAATCGGGTGAACGCGAGACTAACAAATTGCGATCCGTTGTCATGGATGATGCGCCTCGGGACGCCGTACCGGTATATGATATGGTGTTTGATGAACCTTATCACGCTACTGGTTTTGACTTCTCGCAAGGGGACTGCTTCGGCCCACTTGGAAAAGTAGTCGGTTATCGCTAGGATGAAGCGATGCCCCTTTGCTGATGGCGGCGATATTGGCCCGACGATATCCATGCCCCATGTTTCGAATGGCCATGAGGTTGCTGTTGGATGCAGGTCTTCGGGCGGCTGCCGTATGTAATTAGCGTGGATCTGGCATGCGTGGCAGTGCTTGGCATAGGCAACAGCGTCGCTGATCATTTTGGGCCAATAATAGCCCATTCTCCGTAGGCGGTCCCAAAGCTTGGGTCCCGGTTGATGGGCGCCGCAGGTACCATCATGGGCTTCCTGTAGGGCCTCCCGTGCTTCCGTCGGTGCGAGGCATCGAAGCACCATGCCGTCATATGACCTTCGATATAACGTCTTCGTCATCGAATCGAAAAAAAATCTTGGGGCGCGCCTGCGGACAGAATCCCATTCCTTAACATTCTCAGGTAGTATACCGTATAAGACATAGTCGATGATTGGGAAGCGCCAGTCTCTTGGCTCTAGTTGGCTTGTGCCCTGGTGAGCCGTGTTCACCTCTAGGGTGAATTCTGGTCGGAAGAGTCGTCGGCTCATAACGGTGATGTGCTGGCTCGTTCCTGGTGGTTGAGCCAAGTTAGCTGCCAACGAGGCTAAGGCATCTGCGTGCGTGTTCTTGGAACGGAGCACATGTTCGATGCGGAAGCTGTCGAATGATTTGGCTAGTTCGATAGCCGCTTGGTGGCATGGGATTAGATCGTCATTTCTAACTTCATTTCTCCCGTCATCTGTTTGACGATAAGCTGAGAATCGCCATAAGCCTCGAGGTGCTTCACCCCCAGCTCTTTGGCCAGGTTGAGTCCGATGAGTATTGCGTTGTACTCAGCCACGTTGTTGAAACATGGCTCTGTTAGAGAGAAGGCTTGGGGTAATACGTGGTTTTGTGGAGAGACCAAGACTCCCCCCACTCCTGTAACGATAGACCCGTTGGTCTCTACTCGAGACGCGCCATCGAAGTACAGTCACCAATTTTCTTCCCGTGAGGTTGTGTTGACCTCATAGGTTTCATTTGGTATGTCTTCAAACAATTCCGTGTTTGACCCGAGCGGGTGGCTGGCCATGAGATCACAGATGGCTTGCCCTTTAAGGGATTTCTGCGGCATGAAATGGATGTCGTACTGGGACAGCAAGAGTGCCCACCTCGCCAGGCACCAATTTAGGGATCCGGGTTGTGTCATGAAGACTCAGATAGGGTTCATCTTTGAGATGACGTGAATAGTCTGACCGACGAGGTAATGTCGCATTTTCTGAACTGCAAACACCAGCGCTAGGCACTTCTTTTCGATCATGGGGTACCTTCGTTCGGCTCCATACAAAGTCCTACTCAGGTAGTATACGCCCTGCTCGTGACCGGCATCGTCATTTTGTGCCAGGAGGGCGGCCAGGGAGTGTTCCGTCGCTAGTACATATATGAGGAAAGGCTTGCCCGAGACTGGAGATGCCAGTACAGGTGGGTTCGAAAGATAATTTTTGATCTCTTCGAACGCTCGTTGGCAAGATTCATCCCATGTAAACGACACCCCTTTCTTCATTAGTTTGGAGAAGGGTTGGCATTTGCCTGAAAGATTTGCGATGAATCTTCGGATATATGCCAAGCGTCCTTACAGTCCTCTCAATTCCTTGAGATTCCTGGGTGGTTGGAGTTCTTGGATGGCTCGGACTTTGTCAGGGTCGACGTAAACCCCCTTCGTCATAACGACAAAACCAAGAAATTTACCACTGGACATCCCTAAGAATGATTTCGTAGGGTTCATTTTTAGTTGGTGTCTGCGCATGATGTCGAACACCGTTCTCAGGTCGCGAAGGTGGTCGTCTTTGTTACGGCTTTTCACGACCAAGTCATCCACGTAGCATTTGACCGTCTTTCTTAGATGGTCTTGGAAGATGGTGCTCATGGCGTGCTGATAGGTTGCGCCCGCATTCTTGAGACCGAATGGCATAACCGTGTAACAGTATATCCCCGTCGGAGTTCTGAACGAAGTATGTTTTTCATCTTCAGGGTGCATTTTAATTTGGTTGTACCCCGAAAACCCGTCTATGAATGACATCCTTTCGAAACTGCATGTGTTGTCGATGATGACATCCGTGATGGGCAACGGAAATTCGTCTTTAGGGCAAGCGGCATTGAGGTCCCTGTAGTCGACGCAGGTTCTGATTGTGCCATTTTTCTTTAGAACTGGGACGATGTTGGACACCCAATCTGGATGTTGTTCCTCGCTGATGAAGCCCGCCTTCACGAGCCTTTTTACTTTCGCCACAATTGCTTCCATAATCTGCGGGCGAAATCGTCTTTGCTGCTGCTTGACGGGTTTGGCATCCGGATTGATGTCAAGGCGATGCATGGCGATCTGAGGATCAAGGCCGGGCAGGTCCTCATAATTCCATGCGAAGACGTCAATATATTTCCTGACAAGGGATATGAGGTCTTCTTTCTCTTGGGGAGGTAAGCTGGCGCTGATGAATATGGGTTTGGGATTGGCCTCCTCTCCCATATTTACCCGGAGGATTTTATCCTCGGTGGGCGGCTCTCGCTGCTTGAAACATCCGTTCCATTGGGCGTTGATGTGGCGGTCCCATGCTTCATCATGAAGCGGGATTTGCTCATCTACTTGGATCTCGAAGGTATTAACCGTAGCCGTGTTGACTGTGAGGCTTGCGAACCAGTCTCCGATACTAACGTCCAAATCCCATGCTGAGGAGTCCGATGATTGATCCTCCGAGTGAACCTCGCTGGATATTTTGTTAAAATGGCAGTACAATTCTGAGGAGGAGGAGACATAACCCAGACCTCTTCGGGTCCTGCCGTAGTAATCGTCGGGCTTTCCTCTTGGCACATGAACTGGCTGGACTAGAGTCCTCCTGCCTTTGCCGTAGTTCAAGTCTTCCTTGTGGACGAAGTTATAACTTATGCCTTCCATCATGCGCTTTGCGACCTGGTTGTAGTGTGTGAATTGCGGGGCAGGTTCGTCGTCCTCCGAGTCCTCCCACATCGTATGCGTGGGTACGTCGACCCTTCCAAAGATGATCTCTTGTCGATAATTACCTTGTGCGGGTATGACAAAGACGGCTCGCAATGACTCGATCATTAGATGCATGCGTGACATCTGGCGAACCTGAGCAAGTCGGGGAAGAATTATTGGTCGATCTGAAATCAGTCAACTGAGCTGGCGATAGTTAGCTTCCGAATTAGACGAGGAGTAAGCGAATTCAAGATCTTCATTGAGGGTGAGCTTGTTCGGCTCATCCGAGTTGGTAATAACAAGGCCTCTGTAGCCGATTACAATGGGTTCAATGTCATTAAGGACAAGACCCTCGTTGTCCTCAGACTCACAGTCAGCCTCATTACCACTATCCGGGTCTCCGACCGGCGCCTTATGGCCCGATTCAAAGTCTTGGTAGAGCAAAGAGTCGGTGAAGTAATTCTCCACCCCTTTGAAGGGCTGTTTATCGGTGAACACTGTCTTCACTTGACCATTACTGTCCATGTACTTTAGGCATTGGTGCAAAGTGGATGGGACAATGCAGTTGCCATGGATTCATGGTTGGCCCAACAGCATGTTGTAAGATGGCTCTGCGTCGATGACGTAGCAGGTTACTTCCGTCTTCATATTGCCTAGCTGGCATTTGAGACGAATTTTCCCAAGCGGTGGCGTCCCAGTGGCGTTGAAGCCAAAAATAGTGGTGGTCGTCGTAGACAACCGTTTCTGAGGTATCCCCAGGGACTTGATGAGTGTCAAGGGGACAATGCTCAAAGCCGATCCCGGGTCCACTTGGATTCTATACACTTTGGAGGAGCCGACATACCCTTTGAAGTAGAGAGGCCTGTCGTGAGACGTGCTATTGATGAGCATGTCTTCAGGGGTGAAGGTGATACCGGGGATCCATCGTTCGGACGCCTGGCAGCACTGTGGGCACCCTCTTTCTGCTTCCTCATCAGGGACGGTAGAAAAGTTCCCGGTAAAAGCTTCTGAGTTGGCCAGAGCCTCTCGCAGAGCCTCCCGGGTAGACTTTGATAGACGCAGGAGCTCATACAAAGTGATCCTGGCTGGGATGTTTGCTAACTGCGCGAGCACATTAAACCGGAAGGACGGGTCATTCGAGCCCGGTTTGTCGACATTCGCCTGAGGCGCCAGTGATGATCCTGCCGGTGGTTTTGCTAGGTTTTCTATGGCCGGGAGATAATTCTTAGCGAAATCCTTCCCTGCCCTTGTAATGAGTACTGTTGCCTCTTCATCAGAGTCAGTGAGGGTTGTTACCCCCTGTTCAACTCCATCCAGAATTGCTGAGATGACATTGCAGAGTTTACCCCTCCGTTTACCTTTCTGCGCTGGCTTGGAAGTCCACTGCTCGTCTTTGAGGAGGTCAGGGTGAACCCACATGATTTGTCCTGATGGTAAAGTCTGTGGTACCAAACCCTTTTCCCACTGATTGTGAGGATCGGTGTTAATGATCCTCAGCTCTGCCTTGGGAATAGGTACGATACCTGCCGGTGCGTGGACTTCAGGGAGGCCCATTCCGAACTTTAAGGTGACCATGTTCGTGGTCACATTCTTTTGGACTTTCTCCTTTTTTAAAACCCCCGCATCAAAGAGAGCCTGGAGTTTGTCCTTGAGGATGTAACACTTGGCCGTCGGGTGACCAACAAATCGGTGGAACGCGCAATAGTTTGGGTTATCCGTTTTGCCCACTTCTTCAGGCCTTACGGCCTCTGGAAGCTTGATCCTATTGCTCTGAAGGAGTGTGTCAAAGGTAGGCACCACCCAATCTTCTTTGAAATTGTATTTCCTTTGAGGGCGCTGCCCAAGCGGCTTGGATTTCTGGTGTTGTGGCGTCTTGGGGGCCGGATTAGAATCAATAGCCATGGTCTCCTTTCCCTTCGACCGAGGAGGGTTTCTGGTAAAAGTCGGTTCAGAAGTTCCCTTTTTGTGCTGAGGTTCTTCAGCTTCCAGACGCTTAATCATGTTTTCCACTTGTTCACCTTGGCGGACCAATTCTTTCCACGTCCGGGTTTCCACAGCACCGATTCTGGACAAGATGCCAATCGAAAGGTTATTGCGGCACATCTCGATCAGTGTGGTATCAGAGACCTGGTCCCGGCAATGTAATGACTGATTCCTGAATCTCTTCACAAATTCGTTGACCGATTCCGTTTTCTTTTATTTCTCGGCAAGTAGGATCGCCATTGAAACTTCAGTGTCATCGTCGAAGAAGCGGCCAAGAATAGCTTCTCCAAGTCGGCCCATGATTTGATAGAGCCGGGTTCGAGCTTGCGAAACCATTCAAAGGCTACTCCTTTCAAGGTGCCAATGAACAACCGCGTGAGGATGGGATCGTTCGATAGAAACCACATGCAGCGCGAGGAAATAGTATATGTCTTTGTGAGGGAGATCCTTTCGTCGGCTGGTCAAGCCCATAGGCTTGAACCCATTTGGATAGGGGTATCCCTCCGTTGGATATGGCGGACCACCCGGCTTCGTTCATGTTCTTACGGAGCTTAGTGTCGAGTTGATTCGAAACTTCGTCAAACCTTTTATCGAGGTATCTTTGCCGGATTGCGAAGCTTTCACGAGGATGCGGAGGAGTAGCGAAGGTGACTTGTGATCATCTTCATCGTCGGTCGGGTGAGGTGAGGTCTGTTCTTGATTCTTGACCCCTTGGGCAATTTGTGAAGCCTTCTTTTCTTCTTACGTAGCAATTGCCCCATTATTTCCTTCATGGAGTTGATGGCGGCTCATTGTTGGATATCACGGTTTCTTTGTTCGGATATTGCGCTTGTCGCTCTTCAAACCTTTTGGTCCACTCGTCGGAACCTCCGATCATGTGCACCCTTGCATGCCTATCGTAAGCCGAGCTTGACGTCTGGGACGTTGCCTCCGCTGAGCAAACTTCTTCTTCGTTGTCACGGATGGAGTTCAACCGCGTGTAATCAAACGGGATGGCTGCACCGGTTTGGAGACGTGTGTGTTGGTAAACACCTTCGCGTCCTGTTGGGAGGTGCCTTAGCCCCAAAGCAAACTCTGGATCTGAGGAATCCGAGTATTTGGCTTTATCCTTCCCCGTCATGTTGACAGAGGCATCTCATAGCTCCGGACCATCAGTAGCTCGTTTCTTTCAAAGGTTGCACCCTTGGCGGGGAGGCGTTGCTCTCTGATGTGGCTGAGAAAGCCTTTCCCATACTGACGATTTTGGCGTGCAGCGGCGGTCGGCGAATACCGCTGGATAAGCTTCTCACAATGGCGAGTTAGCCTCTGGTGTCGCGTTTGCGAGTTAAATGGTCTCTGAGATCCCCTGTGGGCTAGTGATGATAACCCGCAGTATCAGAGGGATTGGCAGTGTACTCGGGCGTAAAGAGTTCAAGGGAGCTTGGGCGAGAACGCTTTGGAAATCCTCCATGTGTTGAATTCCGGCGGTCTTGTCTCGTCAGGCGAGCTTCAACCCTTTGGCGAGCTGTCTGTCCATCCAGGCGTTGCTCGCGTGTCGGGTCACTTGTCGTTTTGCCTTTTTGGTGAAGGCCTGATGAGCAAAGCCTGCCTGATTTGGGGGGTTCGCCTATCTCGCTCGGTTCGCCTGAATGGGGAACCTTGCTGCTGGAGTGAAGTTCACCAAGTCCGCCACTTTTGGGGATCTTGCCGCCAGAGCGAAGCTCGTCTGCATAGGTGGGCTCACGATTGAGGGAACCCGCCGAGCTAATGAATGTCGTTACGGCTTGGTTCTCCTTAGGTCTGAATAGTAATTCAAACCATCCAGGGAGGTCGAAGCAGTCGCTTCCCGACGTGCAAGGGCTTGTCGTCATCGCTGCCTGGCTCTCTTGGAGAGGGGGAAATCCGCGTCGACGGTGAAGGCGTGATCCGCACCAAGGCGAATCGTCTTCTCTTTCACGCGGGACTGGGTGGACTGTTTGGCAACCCAACAAGCGGTTGTTTGGCTTGCAGTCCTGGCCATTGGTTCGGCCTTGGCTGGTTTGGGGGAGATAGAACCCCCTGTTGAAAGTAGGGTAGAGCTCTTGGGTATGGCTATCTCGGCCATTTGGGGCTGGGCCACACGCACAACTCTGCGGTGCCGACAGGAGGTCTTACCGCCAGGGGAGGAAGAAGATAAGTACTCTTCATACTTAGCTTGATCGAACTCAATCACAAGAGACTTGACTGTCGTCCCTTCCGCAATGTCGTCGAATTATGCCACCACCATCTCAGTTGAGGAAACGGTTTCTCCCACTGTGGTCGCCATCCTCTGTTTGGTGTAAAAATCTCCTCTCGGATTTGTATTGGTTGAATTGTTTGTTACAAATTAAGAATTGATTTTTACAACAGAAGCGAAGGGAAAGCCCTTCTTGTTTAACGTGGGTTCGTTGGTAGCGATAGGATGCCTCCCTCGATGCTCGAGTCGAGTTTGCTTCCCTTGGACGATTCGATCGAAGTTGCAGTTGAGCTTCAGTACGTAGTAGCAGCTCAGAGGTGATTGAGTTCGGTTCTACCTGAGCTCGCTTGGATGAGCTACAATGCAAGAGTTTGCAGAGAGCCCAAAAGCCTCCAAATCTGAGGGTTCAGATGGAGTCTACTTCAACAATCCAAGCTCTTGCTCAGAACTGAATTAATGGAGCAAGGGGATAATCCTTCAGCTTGCTCCTCCTTCTCAGCAGTGATTTCCCAACCTTGTTGTAAGCTCCAGACCTCAGCCTTCAACCTTCCAGCCCCTTTTCTTGTTGCCAAGGAGGCTTATAAATAGGTCAAGGGGTGGGACAGGCCACCCCTTTGACTTATGGGATGTGACCACTAATAGATAAGGGGCACCATGCCCTCCTCTAGCTGTGGGATGTGATCACTGATGAGGTAATGAGAACCATACCTTATCACAACCCAGGATGTGCAAAGTGGGTGGGCAGGCGAGCCTTTTGAATGCTCAGGCGAGCTTACCGAACGAGGTCAACTCGCGAGCCTCTTGCAGGTGTGCTAGCTTCCTGAGGCGAGGTCGGTGGCGGGCCACTTGGCGGTTCTGATTTGGCGTGCACGAAGCCGCAGTTGAACTTGCATAGGTGAGTTCATCCAACGGGCGAGCTTTGCCGAGCAAGTGGCCATCCCTTTTGACTTGTGGGATGTGACCACTAATAGGTGAGGAGCACCATGCCCTCTAGCTGCGGGACGTGACCGCTATAGGGGTAATGAGAGCCATGTCTCATCATTACCCAGGACGCGAAAAGTGGGTGGGCCCACTTCCGTAAGTAAGCCACCACTAGCACTGTTCAAACAGGCGAGCGGGCGAGCTTGAGAGCTATTTAAACACTCAGACGAGCTTGCTGAACAAGCGGGGCCAACTGGTGAGCCCCCTCAACGTGTGAGTTGGTGTTCGTTGTGCAGGCGAACCCCTCGCAGGCCTGCTTGGCGCACAGGCGGGGTTGACTGATAAGCGACGTTGGACTCATGTGGGCGAGCTCATCGCGTGGGGTGACCTCGTGCGAGCGAGCGGCACTAGAGCTCTTGCAGGCGAGCTCAACGAGTGGGGCGACCTTGTGCGGGGGAGTTCGTTAGGCGGCTCTTGAGCGGGCGAGTTCGTTAGGCAGCTCTTGAGTGGGCGACTTCGTTAGGCGGCTCTTGAGCCCTTGCAGGCGAGTTCATCTTTTTGACTGGCGGGGTTGGCGATTTTTCCCGCCTACAGTAAGCAGTGGGATCGGGCAGATGATCGAAGCATACTCAAGCTGTCCACTTAGCAAATTCATCTACGCGACCTGGGTTCGAGATGAAAGACGTCCCCAAGTCGACCTCCGAAGTAGCACCCGAGTCAAATCAAAGAGCATCTTCGAGGCAAGGACATAGAATGAGTGGCGGTCTCATTAACAATGCTCATATTTAATGGTGGACAATTCAATGCTCGTACTCCACCACCTAGTCACCGTAGCATTTAATGCATGGCCAAACATCTTGATGGCTCTCCGGCAATGGCGCCCACCATCCTGCCATTTTGTCGCCATCACATTTATACTGTGAGTACAGTTCTCTACCTCTAACCAATCTACTGCAGACATGTGTAAAGTGACAGCACAATGTCAGATCAGCCAACCAGTTAAATTGCCAAAATATCCTCAGTAACTTCCTATAAATACCATTATCTTTGCTATTCAAAAGTACGTGTTGATGGTTAAAATATACTCTATTGGACTAACACTGAGTCTGAGCCCAAGAAGTGAACACCCATGGGTTAAACACTTCAGATGGGCTCAAGCATTAGCCTATGGTAGGCTACAATGAAGTTCGCTTGGATCACATGCGAACATGACTGTATCTGAGCCGAAGAGGACCTGAGTCCAAGTCAATCCTCAAGTCGGACTCAAGGCCGAGTCAAAAGGCATCCTCAAGTCAGACTCTGAGTCAAAGTCGAAAGGCATCTCCAATTTGGACTTTGTGCCGAGTCGAAAGGCGTCCTCAAGTCGGCCAAGTCAATAAATGAGTTCAAGTCAGATTCTGAGTTAAATCTGAACTTATCAGTAAAGCTCGCCCAAGCAATAGCGAAGCTCGCCCAAGTCATAATGAAGCCCGCTCTCAAGACCAAGTCAAAGTGAAGCTTCAAAAGAAGTTCACCTAAAATGAACTTCACCCAAATAGTCTATGTGGACCACGTAGCGAAGTTTGCCGAAGCCATAGTGAAGTTTGCCGAAGCCGCAGTGAAGCTCGCAGAAGCCGCAACGAAGCTCACCTAAGAGAGCTTCGCCCAATAGCTCATGTGGGCCACGTCGTCCACGTTCCAAAGAAAGCAGACTACCTCCATTCTAGCGAACTTCACCCATGGCCGTTATTGGCGAACTTCGCCCATGGTCGTTATTGGCGAATGATAGGAAATAAATATGTACCTAAAGTTACAAGTGCACAACTATCAAGTTATAGTATAAAAAGTTATCGATCCCACGAGGAAGGTGTTGTAAGAAAATATCAAAATTGATTCTTAAGTTGTGTGTGTGACAATTAGATGTGATAAATGTAACTGGTTGTGGAGAGATAAAGAGAGTGTTTGTGATTATGTGCAAATAAAATCAAAACTAAATTGAGAGGGAGGAAAGAATAGTGGAAAATAAAATCAAGAAACAAATAAAGGGAAATCAAGAATAAAGATTTAAATTAAAAAAGTAAAAGATGAGCGATTCAATTAGAGATATGAGAATCTAGAATTGAATCCACATCTTAAAAAATAAAAATAAAGAAATAAAAGGAAGAGAATAAAAATAAAAACTAACTCCAAAGAGGGTTCTAGCCTTTTTGAGAGTGAAAGAAAATGAAAATAAAATTATCTTCAAAGAGGGTTCTAGCCTCTTTGAGAGAAAGAAAATAAAGACTAACTCCAAGAGGGTTCTAGCCTCTTTGAGAGAGTGAAAATAAAACTAAAACTAACTCCAAAGAGGGTTCTAGCCTCTTTGTGAGAAAATAAAAATAAAACTAATTACTTAAGAGAGTTCTAGCCTCTTGAAAATAATGCAAGAAAATAAATTTATACTACAAAATAAATGCAACAAAGTAATGCAAGAAAATAAAGACATGAAAGTAAATCTATTCTACAAAGTAATAAATCTAAAATAAGAGGGTTCTAGCCTCTTGAATATCTAAAATAAGAAAAGAAAGTATTACTAGAAAATAAAAGATAAAGGAGAAAATTTACATTCAAGAGGGTTCTAGCCTCTTAATGAAGGCAAATCTTCATCTTGATCTTTATCTTCATTCATCTTCATCTTCATGATCAAATAAAGAGAAGAAAAGAAAAATATGAAAAGGTGAAAAAATTCTTTTATTAATTGCAACAAAGTTACAACTTGAAAGGTCTTCTCAATTAAGAGTAACCCTCCTATCCAAATAGAGTTTTTATAAAAATTTTCACACTCAAACCCCTCACTATCTACCCCTATTTATAGTCTACAATAATGAATAACCCTTGGATATTGCTTGGAGATCAAGGATTAAATCTCAACTAGAAATCTGATTCTGTTGCGAACCAATTGGTTGACCAATCAGTTGGCCGACCGATTGGTTTACGTCAGATTGAGTTTTTTAGTGATTTCTTGACCCAATTTTTTTATGGATCCTTGAGCTTTCTTTGGCCTTCTTTTGTTTTCATAATTGGGCTTCAATAAATGGTAGAAAATTAGGGAGTTTTAGTCTTTTGGGCTTTTTTTTATTAATTCTTCATTAACCTGCAAATTAAAATAAAATATATTATTAGTGGTATATTTATTGATATGAAATAGATAATAAGGGTATAAAAATATTATAAAAATATAATTCGCAAATATCCTAACTCACTTTCGCAGGAATCACGGTTGTATTTTGCGCATACAACAAGCCTTTAAACCCCTAAGGGTTTCCCTAGAGGATGAGTTCTAGTCTTGTGAGGATTTGCAGTGAATATACCCACAAAATTCGGTCAACTTGCTAATTTAAAGATGTCAAAGTATAATCAATTCACGATATATTTAAACATTCTAATTGAAGCTAGTTTTTTATTCAAGAAAACGTTTTTATGTATAACTCTAAGTTAAATCTCTTCAAAAATCCTTTCATTATAGTTATACAAAACCAAGTCTAACTTAGAAATTTAATTTGAAAGTTTTGAAAAAACATGCTAACTCTTTATTTTAAACAATTTTGAAGTCTCTTAATCATTTTATTTTTCAAGAACATATAAATATAACTATATATATAAAAACATTTTTGGTATTTATTTTTTTATTTTTACACTCTTTATTCCTTGGTGATTTTTTCTACTTCATCGGGCTTTTTAAGTGACCATTTAATGAGTTTTGGGCCAATGAATCTCAACCCAATTGGCCTTAGGTCATTAAGCATGGAAATATTCCTTGTGCTTAATTACTTGGTCATCTGAGACTTTATAAGATAGAACCACCTTGAATTTCAAAAGAATTTTTCTTGGTGCCCATTTTTAGCACTCTTCTTTTGCAAAGTTAGTTTTTTAATATATATATATGTGTATATGTATATATATATCTTGAAAAATATTTAGATCAAGACAACTTGAAAAATTATTTTCTACTCTAAGCTAGGCATGCAAAAATTTCATGCGTTCGGACTTTAGTAAAGTATACTACTTTGAAAATTATTTCTTAAGAGATTTATTTAGAGTTATCATAAAAGGTGAAATTGAGTATAAACTAACTAACGATTAGAAAACTTAAAATTTTATCAAATAGATCAATTATTAATTAACTCTATTAAGTGGCAAGTGACAATATTTCTATGAAAAAGAAAAATGACATTAAAAAAGAAGAAATGGTAAAATAAAGGGAAAAAATGACTAAGATAAAGAGGAAAAATGACTAGTTCCCACCCCACACCTAAATTTTGTATTGTCCTCAATACAAACTCTATGATGCACAAAGTAAAGTAAATAAAAATGAAGCACTTACATTTATTGATTAGACCTAGAATAATGATGAAATGATAAAAATCTATAATTTACCTTTGATGTGAGGAGGATGAAGTCAAGATTTTCTCTTGTTCATTTTTTCATGTCCTTTTTTCAAAAGAACAACAAACTCTCAAATGAGAGAAGAATAAATTCTTTTATTATTTTTATTATTATGAGATAAAAAATAAAGATGTAGAATGACAAATTGAAAATGAAAAGCTCATATTCTACATCAAATCTTACCTTATTGTAAAAATTCTACCTTAGATTTTGAAGAAATCTAGAATGATAAACTCAAAAATATGCTTAAATTATGTCACTCAGAATCTTTTAATAATTTCAAAAGAATTGAAGGTAGGTATCAATGGTGTTATGCATTTTAAATTTTTGATTTTCAAATTTGAACTTAGATTCCTTATTGATGAAAGTTTGTCCTAACACAACCAGTTCTACTTTAAAATTTTTCTCAAACCCAAGATTCATGGTTAAGGTATGAAAATTCGGCTGTTGCTTATTTTCTAGGAGTCTAAGTTCATCAGCAATTAGTTCTTCAAAACTAAGATCAAAGAAACATGTATCTAACACAGCTCTTTGGTTCTGAAAGACCTGATTTGATCCAATTTCTTCTAATATCTTCAGCTCCACACCAAAGATTTTCTCAAAAGTTAGATCTGATTCATTCTCTTCTTCTTCAAATGAATTTTCCTAAATGTAATTTATTTTCAGAGGTTGATTAGTTGGATGGTTTCTTGGATTAAAAATGTTAAGATCAACAATCAAATTCCCAAAGAACAGCTTCATTTGACCAGTTCTACAGTTGATGAGAGCATTAGAAGTGGCTAAAAACAGTATTCCTAAAATGATTGGTATCTGACCTTTGGGATTGAAAATGAGCTGCGTTTCTAAGACAATGAAATCCACTGAAAAAATAAAATTCCCAACCTTAATCAGAACATCCTCTATCTCACCCATGGGGACTTTGACAGATCTATCAGCTAACTATAAAGTACATCTGGTTGGTTTGAGTTCTACTACACCTAGTTGCTGGTAGACTGAAAAAGGAAGCAAATTGACAATGGCCCCTAAGTCTAAAAGTGTCTAATCAATATAGGAATTACCAATGACACATGAGATGGTAGGACAACCTGGATCATTATGTTTCAAAGGTATGGGCTTTGAGAGCATATTATTGATATTGGCAGCAAGAAAGACTTTCTTCGAAAAATTTATTATTCTCTTCTTAGTGCACAAATCTTTCAAAAATTTAACATAAGAAAGGACTTGTTCGATTATATCTAAGAAAGGAATATTGACCTTAACCTTCTTGAAAGTTTCTAGGATCTTCTCCTCCTGAGGGGAGTATTTCCTAGGCCTGAGTCTATCTGGGAAGGGAGCAACTGGTTTAAACCTATCAAAATTAGGCTCAGGTTCATGTTCTTGGAAACAGGAAGGGGATAATTGATGAATAGAGTCATCAGAAGGAGAGAGAATTTATTCTGGTTTAAGAGTTTGACTTGGAGGCATTCTAACTTGATTATCGACCTGTTTTCCTGACCGTAGTGAATAGATTGCATTCACTTGAGCTTCATATGTTAAACTAGAACCCGTGTTCTTGGGGTTGACCTCGGGTTGACTCGGAAATATTCCTTTCTCTCTCTCACTCATAGCACTAGCTAGTTGACCAAGTTGGGTTTCTAACCTAGCTATGGCTTGAGTGTTGGAATTGAGAATTTGTCCGGTTGATTGCATAAAGGAATTCAAAGTATTGGATATTTGAGTCAACAAGTTGGTGGTCTGTGTAGAAGCTTTAATCATAGTCTCCAAACCCTTTTCTAACACATTGAGATGTTTGTCATGATCAGAATTTGGAGGAATATGATTTATAGATTGATGATGACGAGACTGATTTGGATATGGCAGATTTGGTTGTCGAAAATTAGTTTGAGAACTGAAAGGAACTGTGTTTCCCCGATAAAATTGTTGGGTTAAAGAGGGAGTGAAAGTTTAATTTCCGAAGTAGTTTCCCTGATTTCATGTAAAGTTCGGGTGATTTCTCCAACCTGGATTGTAAGTTGGAGAAAATAGATCATTCACGGGATGCTAGAATGCAACGTTTACCTGACCTAGTGGTTGATTGTTCCCGAAGAGAGGATATTCCTCTGAAACATGGGTTGAAGAAAGATAGTTGTGACAACCTGAGTCAAAAACTTGATTGATTTGAGCTGGAGCTCGTTCTTTGAATTCTAAAGTTTCTAACCTACGCATGATTGTAGCCATCTTTGCTTCAGAGGCTATGTTTGTCTCTAAGGAAATACCACTAGACTTGGGTTGGGGAACTGATGAAACTCTATCATCACAGTGTTCCCACTGCATGGTTTTCTCGAATAAACTCTCTAAAAAATCCCAAGCTTCATCGGCATTTATCTTCATGAAATCCCCTTGACACATTGATTCTAAGAAAGTTTTTGAAGAATAATCCAATCATTCACAGATGATTTGGCATAATCGCCATTTTTCAAGACCATGGTGAGGACATTGGATAAGAAGATCCATAAATTTATCAAAATACTTTCAGAATGGCTCTCCCGGGACAAGCTTAAAGTTCTAAAAGCTGTTTCTAAACTTAACTGCTTTGTGGATAGGGAAATTTTTTTTTCAGAAAAACGGTAACAAATACATCCCAAGTTGAGATAGAATTTGTGGGTAAGCTATACAGCTATTTTTTGACTTTGTCCTTAAGAGCAAATGGAATGAATCTAAGCTTAATCGCATCTTCATATAAATCCCTCATCTTAATCATAAGACACACTTCCTCAAACTCGGAGATAAAAATGTAAGCGTCTTCGGTTTCGATTCCTAAGAATTTTAGAAACATGTTTATGAAATGCGGTCTAAGCTCGAAATTAGTTCCATTGACATCGGGGAGCTTAATGCAAGACGGGATTCCTAGTTGGATAACACACATCTTGAAGAACGGGTGGATTAGGATTAGTCATTTCTTCAAATGGTTCAAAACAGATTAAATGATTGGTATTATCCCTAATCTAAACTTGCATACACCAAAATAAATTTTTTAATAATTTTTTTATTTAACTAAAAAATTCTAAGGAAAATAAAAGTTATTTTTAAGGAAAGCTTAAAAATAAAAGATAATGGGAAGAAGGAGAAAGATAAAAAGAAAAACCTAACTAAAATAAATAAAAAATAATCACTTGTGTCAATCACTTTAAATTCTAGGGTTAAGCCTAAACTCAACTAGACTAGATCCTAACCAAAAACTCATTGAGTGAAAAGATTAAAGTTTACTCGGTCAGTTAGCCAGGTAAAGATAGTACTAGAGGGAGGTCAATGACTAATTAAGTACCTCGTTCCTTGCGGAGTGCTTCACGCAACCCCTAAACCTTGTCTTAGATACCAACTGATTCAAGTAAACTTAAACCGGTTCACATAAGGATTTCTTGTTCCTTAATGAGCTCGAGTCCTTAGGGACCAACCTCTAATGAGTTTTAAAGGCTTGGATTTTGTGTAGTGAGGAATTAGTGATTTGTGGGCTAAGAAAAGGCTGATGAAATCCCTCACCTTTTCTTGATTAGGGGTATTGCCCTTAAGAGTATTTTCAAGTGAGTGTTAAATCAAGATACTCAAATCACTTTGGTGAATTCCTACTATTATATGCAGTGCAACCCTAGGAATTAAAAGCAACTACAAAAGGATGCAAAAGTAAAATCTTTTTATTTTTATTTTTAATTAAGGTTAACAATCAAACAAATGTGAAAAAGAGAGCTCTTGTTTGAATTTATTCTCTTGTTAGTAAATGTCTAAATGGAGGGTGAATTTTATTAGGGTTAACAAAAGAAATTTTTTATTTTTATTTTTTTTAGATCCTAATTGTCTCTAATTGTGAGAAACTAACTAAAAGGGGTGGAATTGAAAATAGTATAAAGAGGAGTTACCACAAGCAAGAGGGTTCTCGCCTCTTAATAAGCAGTTCTTCAATCTTCGATCTTCAATCATTGATCTTTAAACTTTAAAATAGTTCCTTCACAAGAAAACACAAATTAAAGAACCAAAATAGAAAAATTCTACTTATAAGCACCTTCCTCGGCAACGGCGCCAAAAACTTGAAAGGAAATAAATATGTACCTAAAGTTGCAAGTGCACAACTACCAAGTTATTGTATAAAAAGTTATTGATCCCACGAGGAAGGTGTTGTAAGGAAATATCAAAATCGATTCTTAAGTTGTGTGTGTGATAATTAGGAGGGATAAATGTAATTGGTTGTGGAGAGATAAAGAGAGTGGTTGTGATTATGTGCAAATAAAAGCAAAACTAAATTAAGAGGGGAGAAAGAATAGTGGAAAATAAAATTAAGAAATAAATAATGTAAAATCAAGAATAAAGAGGAAAATCAAGAAAGTAAAAGATAAGGGATTCAATTAGAGATATGGAGAATCTAGAATTGAATCCACATCTTAGAAAATAAAAATAAAGAAATAAAAGGATGAGAATAAAAATGAAAACTGACTCTAAAGGGGGTTCTAGCCTCTTTGAGAGAGAAAGAAAATGAAAATAAAATTATCTCCATCAAAGAGGGTTCTAGCCTCTTTGAGAGAGAAAGAAAATAAAGACTAACCCAAGAGGGTTCTAGCCTCTTTGAGAGAGTGTGAAAATAAAACTAAAACTAACTTTAAAGAGGGTTCTAGCCTCTTTGTGAGAAAATAAAATTAAAACTAGTTACAAAAAGGGTTCTAGCCTCTTGAAAATAATGTAAAAAATAAATATATACTACAAAATAAATGCAAGAATGTAATGCAAGAAAATAAAGACATGAAAGTAAATCTACTCTACAAAGCAATAAATCTAAAACAAGAGGGTTCTAGCCTCTTGAATATCTAAAATAAGAAAAAAATATTACAAGAAAATAAAAGATAAAAGAGAAAACTTACTTTCCTAAAGGGTTCTAGCCTCATGATGAAGGCAAAGCTTCATCTTGATCTTCATCTTCATCTCATCTTCATATTTCGATCAAATAAAGAAAAGAAAAGAAAAATATGAAGAGGTGAAAAAATTCTTTTATTAATTACAACAAAGTTACAATTTGGAAGGTCTTCTCAATTAAGAGTAACCATCTTCTCCAAATAGAGTTTTTATAAAATTTTTTACACTCAAACTCCTCACTATCTACCCCTATTTATAGCCTACAGCAAAGAATGAGAACCCTTGGATATTGCTTGGAGATCAAGGATTAAATCTCAGCCAGAAATCTGATTCTATTGTGAACCAATCGGTTGACCAATCGGTTGGCCGACCGATTGGCCAATCGGTTGGCTAACTGGTTTGCTCCAGATTGGTTTTTTGTATTGATTTCTTGACCCGATTTCTTCATGGATCCTTGAGCTTTCTTGGGCCTTCTTTTATCTTCATATTTGGGCTTCAATAAATGATAGAAAATCAAGGAGTTTGAGTCTTTTGGGCTTTTATTCTTTAATTCTTTATTAACCTGTAAATTAAGATAAAATATATTATTAGTGATATATTTATTGATATAAAATAGATAATGAGGGTATAAAAATGCTATAAAAATATGATTATCAGCGAACCTTGCCCATAACCATTTTTAGAAACTACTTTTAAGAAAACGGTTCACCCCGCTAACTCACCCATTTAAGGGGAGTTAATGACCACTAACTCACTCATTCAAGGGGAGTTAAGGTCTACTAACTCACTCCTTAATGTTTTTAAGCCTATAAATTGGCATGATCAACATGAAACAAAGGGGGCAGAGGAAAGGTATTGGGGCTAACATTGTTCTTGGCTAGGCTTCTTGCCATTGAGAAAAGAGAGAGAGAGATTTAGAGGCTACATCGATAAAGAGCACATCTCTCCTCCATTCTCATTGATCTTTATAGATTATTATTATCGGCTAATCATTTGGCTCGATCAATGATCCTTGTGAGAAAGGATTCGTTCTTTTCAACTAGTCTTCTGGCTTAATCAACAATCCTTGTGAGAAATGATCTGTTAATATCTCTTCGTTTTAAATGACATCTACTTACTCATAGATCATCGGACATGCGAAAGACTGGATAACACGCACACACAAGAAAAGAGGTGAAGGTGATATTCGGTTTCTTCTTGATATCTAATCATCTAGAGAAGACTGTGCTATCTCCCAAGAGATCAGAGATCGTCAATAGCAAAAGACTCATTATCTTAGTCAGGCCGTCAACGGAATACAAGATCGATGCTCCACCGGTACACAAAAAAGGACCCAGTTAATATAAATTTTCTTATTTTATTTTTAATCTTGAAATTGTAATCTTGAGTCAGTTATAATTTTGAGACCCGAAATAGTACGCACAAAAAACTCTAAAGACTGCATTTTTCTTTTCTCTTTAGATTAACAAACTAAGTCACTAACTTGAGTATAGGAGGGCACGCCGGAGGAAACAACCTCCAATGCCTCTAACCTCTGTTCTTCTATGCAGGTCATTGTAGCACCACACAACCTTCAAGACAATCAGCCATCAGTGGAGATTAAGGGACCCCAAGATCATCCTTACCTCTCCTAAACCATCCACTAACTTTCTCTCATAAATAGCGTCTATTTATCATTTATCAATTTCAAATCTGGTGGGTTGGCGCAGCAGTGTAAAGCCCCGCTATGCCCCTGTTGGGGGAAGATTCATAGCAGGCTAGTCCAATGCTCAAATCCCCCAGTAGGTAATTAAGATGCCCCCGTGCAGCACTAGCCACGAAGCGTGAGCGGGGATTAGTCTTATCCAAAAAGGTGTGGGGATACCTTGTTGCCCAGACAAAAAAATAAAATAATAAGGGATATTGAATATTGGCTAAATATCAGAAAACCCCCTAATTTTGAACGATTATCAGTTAACCTCCCTTAACTTTCAAGATATCAAACAACACCCTTAAAATTAGGGGTTATTGGAAAACCCTCTTTAACTTTAAGATTTTATAATAATAAAAAAAATGTAAAGAGAATTAATTTGCACTTTTTCACAAGGGTGGGTAAAATTATGTAGGAGGTATTTTTTCTAGTGAAAATTGCGGTTCACACTTTTAGAGGGATTTTCTCATGAAATCTTAAAGCTAAGGGGGTTTTCTAATAACCCCTAAGTTTAAGGGGGTTTTTTTTGTTATTTTGAAAGTTATGGGAGATTATCTACTAATTGTTCAAAGCTTAGGGGTTTTTCTAGTATTAAGCCTTGAATATAAATACTGTATACTATCTTATTTAGCAAAATGATCTAGAAAGAGACAAAAGTGATGAAGTCTATTTGTTCCTATGTGACTAGCAAAGTGGATGATACTTGTATAGCAAAATGAGCGCCCTTTTTTTAACTTTATCATTTTGTCCAGTGGCGAATCTAGAAAAATTTTTGGGGTGGAGGGGGGGGGGAGGCGACGATGAGTATCTATTGATCTAAAAATATAATACCATATTATAAAATTATAGTATGTAACGGGAGTGAACTCGGTACATTTTGTTAGCTTCATTATGACGGTGGGTCTGGACATTGGTAGATGCGAGCAGTGGTTCAGGAGGCGATGGGTGCGGATTGTGTAAAGATGGAGAACACGGTTAGGATTTGGCTATTTGGATCTTTGGATTTGGGATATGTGGAATGAGATACTTTTGGGTAATGGTTGTTGGATTTAACATGTATGGAATTTTTTTTGGGTTGGGGAAGGAATTGTTAGCCACGTTTTTTTTTTATTCCCAGACTAGGGTGTGTACTATATCGCCCGGACTATAGTCCTAGGACTGTGTTATCCTGAGACTATTTTAATGTCATTCAATGTTTGTTTTCACACGGACTAACCTTCAAACTAACATAAATTAGTCTAGATTTGTGTTTGTTTCTTGAGAAATGACAACTGTTGGGACTAATATCATAACCAAATGACATTTCTATCCTCCAGTCAACTAATATTGTATTGATGCATTTGTTTGAAAAAAAATTCTAGGTTTGAGCATGACTTGATGAAGTACAGTATTTAGATATCAAATACATAAACTATCTATGATCATCAACTTGTTCTTATGTGAAAAATTAGAAAAAAAAAACTAATTTGTGAATGACTGCAATTAATCATTAGATTGTAACCGCTCAGAATATGCATAATTGTTAATTTAGATGCACTTTCATCGTTCTACTAACCTAGGAACTTGGAATCAAAGCTACGAACATGCTTATAGTTCAAACATTTCATTATTCGAATTCAAACCAAACCTACGCCACAATTTATAATCTTAGTAGAAAAGATACGTATTTATTTATTTTCCTCCTAAAAATAAGGAAATTGCTGGAAAAAAAATAGAAACATTAGAAAAAATATATCAATTTTGCGAAAAATAGAAAAGAATAGGGGCAATCTTGTTCCAAAATTTTAATCTCCTCTCACTGATTAATACCTAGATAGTAAACATGGGAGGTAGGGTGGGTTTCAATTAGTCCCCTTTGTGGGGATTACTCAATCCCTCCTTAAAAATAGTACCAATAGGATGAAAACTAAACATGAGATAAAAATGATGGCTCGAACTACTTTAAAATAGTACCTAGACTATTAAGAAAACAAACATGGCCGAGGGGTGAATTGCACCCCTAGATGCCTATATAGATCCGCCCATGCTTTTCTCCTTTACTTTATAGGCCGTAATAAGTATAATTCGTATATTACTCACTATGGTAAGACAGGGATAAAACATGAGTATATTAGCACCTTCAACCCTGCACATTGCGAGCCTCATTGGGATGCGGTTTTGGGTTTCCTGATCAAGCTAAACAGGTCACTGCAAAATTTTGGCTTCTAAACAGTCTACTTTGGGGATTTTACTTCCTTGTGTTAGTACTATTAACGCAATAGCCAACCTCAAGCTCAAATTGGCATTAAAAAAAGTAGTCATATAGAGGATCAAATCTCAACTACAATATTAATGAGGCAAATTTAAATGGATGGAACGATTTGAAGGGTGAGACACTAAACCAGACAGAATTTCAAATCTTAAATGTTTGCCTTGTAGGCCGACTCAAAAGAGATGGAGATGCTGGGTGGTCAATTGCGTCTAGCAAATGAATCATTTAGTTGTCAGCAGTGAGTCTTGAAATCATTAGGAAATAAAACATTAAAGATTCTTTCTATACAGCTCCACCTGTAATGCTGCAAATGCCGAGTCACCGACTCGTAAATGATTAGCCGGAGGATAATTCTAATTATACTAGACCCTCCAAACTATTCTTGTACTGCTAAACATAAACGTGGAGATCCTTTCATTTAGATTATCATCAAGGTTAAGAGTCACGACGAGCCTCACCATCTTTGAGTATTTGAAACTAGTGTAGAAATTGTAGTCTAGTTATCACTATTCTAAATCAGAAGAGTAGTGATTACTAGTCTATACTTTTCAAACTACAATAAAATACCCAATTGTTGGGCCTTGATGATGTTAGAGTATAAAATTATAACATTCCATCCACGCCACAACTTTGAAATTTTGATGTAGTGCCAGAGTTCTTTAACATGGATATACCAATTGAGTCGTCTGCTTTGGCTTCTTCTCCTTGGCAGAACTAGCAACCGTAGACATCCAGATAAAGATCACTCGTGCTAGATCAAAAAACTGACCACTAGCTAGCCAGTACAAGAGAATAACATCCCGAACACTAAGTGTAGTGTAAGATGCACTAGGATACAAATCAAATTTAAGAAAGAGGTTAAGGAGAATATTCTCAGGTTTTAAATATCCTGAGTTGAATACACTCGTGAGAGTTCTCCTGCAGAGGAACTCGTGAGGTTAAGGAGAATATTCTCAGGTTTTAAATATCCTGACTATAACATTTGAAGAATACTAAAAAGGATCCTTACAGCCTCTCTGAGGAGTTAGAAGATTAAGCACTTTCCGGAAGTGTTCAGCACTAAGTTAATCCATGCTCCTGACTATAGCTCATATAGAACTCACGTACCAAAGTGACATTAGCTCGCTCAACACCCCTTCTTTATCATCAAACTCAAACCAACTCTCTCGAGGAGTCCCACAATGTTGGCATACTCTTGTAAATGGCGTCTATCAACTCCTCGCTCGTAGATGATGAAGAGCTTCTCATATTGCTCTTGGGTCTCTCGCGTAGATAGTTGTGCACTACAAGCACTCTGTGTGAAGCCATTCTCTACAAAGATAAATTAACATGATTTAGTATGGAGAATACTCAAAGATATGGATTAGAACCAAAGAGAATTGAAGAAAATACGAAAAAGAGTCAAAAACACTAGTTTCAGCCTTCTGACCATCAATGTCTGACAACCATCGATGGTGTTCTTTGACCATCGATGGTCCAAGAATAGAAACCGATAGAATTTGCCCTAAATTGCACAATTTCATGTACAATTTTAAACTAAACTCGTTTAAAACACAATACCCAACTACATATCATCTATACACATCAAGATACATCACATAATCATGCAAAAAACCTAGAAATTGGTCAAAAAAAGAAGGTTAGGGTTTTGAAAAATACCTTGATGTTGATTCAAAGATGGTAGATCAAATAAGAAGATGACAATCCACCAAGATAATCAAGAAATCAAGCAAACAAATGAAGAAAACTGAGAAATTTTGAAAACTTTGAGAGGAAACATGGTTTAAGTGGTAAAAAGTGAAAAATAAAAATAAAACCCATCCTCATTTTTACCTTTGCCAAACGATGGTCCACCATCAATAGTCTCATCGAGGCCCATCGTTGGTACCCTATTTTTTTATTGAAAAGAAAAAAACAAAAGAAAAGAAAAAAAATCAAAAGAAAGAAAAATATAAAATAAAAATATACAAACCTTACCCATATAAGGAGATAATAAAAATATTATACCGAACCTGTGTCTTCCTTTATGTACTTAGACCAAGGATTGGATTTTGATTTAGAAACTATTTTGAGCAACTCCCATTAGTTTCCTCAATCCTCGGTCGTCCTGCAACTCTAGAGAAAAGCAGATAAGTGTGACATAGGTATCCACACAGGTCCACGTTGGTTAGGAATTGTACCTTTTGGTACCCAAATTTGCTTAACTATCATAATCCTATGCCTCATCCCACAACTTATAGAAACATGACCCATTTTACCATACAAAGAACACATAGTATGATGAGTAGCATTAGGTATAGGTGCAAAACAATTCAGATTGTTTCCTTTCACAAAAGAAGATTGAAATTTTTTGTGTTTTCTTGAGTATGAATAACCAAGTTCAGTTTTAGCTTTAGAAAATCGTTAATTGCAAAGGACCATCTTCAACCCTTTTGAACCCAAAGAAAAAAAATTTCACGACCTTTTCTGAATCACTATTTTTGGAGTTAAGTTGTTTATTCTCGAAATAATAGTTGTGCATCTAGTTTTAAACTTAATTTGTTCGATAATAATAGTTGTGCATCAATGAGTTTATCATCTAGTTGCTTAGATAAATAAGAAATTTAATTTTAAAATTGAACATCGTGTGCATTCAAAAGTTGTGATATCACAAGGTGAATTACTTGAATCCAAATTTGAAGAAAAATATTCAATTTTCTTAAACAGAAGTTTCTTTTCTTTCTTCCTCGTATTCATCATATTTTTTAGCAATTTTTTCGAGTTGTTTAAGAATCTTCTTATATTTAAAATATAATTCATCATATGAAGGATATACCTCATCCTCTAAATTTTCAAACTCAGAGCCCTATGTTTCACCTTTCTCAGAATCCGAAGTTGTGGCATTTCTAACCATAAGACACAGATTTGCCTTCTTATCATCTTCACTTGATTCAACTTCTTATTCCTCATCGCTTGTCATATCCCAGGTCATCACTTTCAAACGCTTGCCCTCCATCTTTTTGTCTTTCTTGTTCAATGGGCATCTATTCTCGTAATGATCTAGTTTCTTGTAACAATAACAAATAGGTTCAGTTTTAGATTCACTTGAAGAATATTTATTTACCTTCTTAGTAAATTAATTTCATCTATTTTGAAGATATTTTTGTCTATTCTTTGATTTGAGAAAAGATTTGAATCCTTTCACAATGAATCTAGCTTGGTTATCTTCATCTTCAGAAATTGAGCTTGAATCTTTCTTCTTCTTAGATTGAGATTTCTCCTTTTTGGCCTTTATGACTAATGATTTCTTCTTGGAATCATCTTTCAAAGCATATTCTCTCTCTTTTAATCGAACTTTGTACGTGAGAAGATTACCTACAAGATCAAGAGTTAAGTTAAAAAAATTTTTGCAATTCCTCAATAAGTGTTACCTTTGGTTCCAAATCCCAAGATAAAGAACAAAGTATTTTTTACAAAGCTCCTTATTATCGTACTCCTTTCCTAAAGCTTTGGATTTGTTCACGATATCGGTAAATCGTGTGAACATATCTTGAATGATTTCCGAGGCTTTCATCTTCAAATTTCATATTTGCTGACAAGCATAGTCAGTTTCCTCTCTTTAACCTAAGATGTTCCTTTGTGCGTAACCTCTAGTGTTTTTCAAAGTTTTTGCATAGTAGTACAATTTAAAACATGATTAAATTCTTTATCAGTTAAAGAATAATAGAGAGCATTCATAACTTTAGCATTCAATGAATAAAGCTATTTGTTCTGTGGTGACCACTTATCTGTAGGTGTGGCAACAGAAACCATTTCTACAATAGTAATGGGTTCCTTCTAGCTATTTTCAACACACTCCTAAACATCATAAATGGTGGACATCAAAAAAGACTTTTGTATGTACTTTTCAATATGTGTAGTTTATCCCATCGAAAAGTGGGGTTAGTTTACAGCGTGTCCCTCGGGAAAAGCCATGGCAACGGTAAGATTAGATATATCTACCCTAAGTTTTGATACCTAAATATGGGTAACAAGGCTCTGATACCACTTGTTGGATTTGAGATGCAAGCCTAGAGAGGGGTGAATATGTTTGCTACAGATTTTTGCTAAAACACAAAATTTGCAGCGGAAATAATATCAATAATAAAAGTAAAAAACCAAACCAATAACAAACCAGAGAACATGCAAGATTTTATAGTGGTTCAGATATAAATCCTACATCCACTCTTCCTTCTCATCAAGAAGCTTCTTCACTATGAAAGAGTACACCTGAATCACAACCCGATTCAGTAGGCTTACAAAGATTGCACTCTAGAATCTACCCGAAATCAGTCGTCTAACCTAACTCCTTACAGATGAGTAACCCCTAGCTCTAGCTAGTCCCAACTCTTAATTATCACCGGCTTGAGTATGCCAAAAAAGCAAGATAAAATAAACCAACCAAAATAATTTAAGCGCAAATTAAAATAATCTTACAGTCCTTTTTAAGCAAATTTTTCTTCAAAAGAATTGAAGCAAAGCTTGATGAAGAAGCGATGATGATGTTAAATCCAAGGGTAACGCTCCTCACTAAAATGATCCGAAGATGCTAAGCGCGACGAGAAAGAGTTTGACAAGGCTTCAAGGATTGACTCACAAATCAACACAAACCCTAGAAAAAAATTTCTCTCTTTTTCTCAATGTAAGAACCTCTCGAAAATATGATCTCTTCCTATCTTATATAGTCTTTGATAATAAAAGAAAGATATATAGGAATCATAGTAGAAGATGGAGTTGAAAGGGGTCGACAAACATTTGAGATTAAGACATCAAATCTGCCAAAATACATTGTCACCATTGATGGTTTAACAAGACCATCGATGGTCCCCTATGCACTACCGATGGTTACCCTGTAAACCATCAATGAGCTGAAATATGATTTTTAGAATTCATCTAAATATGCACTGTAGTCTATCAATGGTATAGCTGACCAATGGTTCCCTGCAGACCATCGATGGTTCTCATTCCTGATTCTATTTTTCTCAATTGTGCATTGTAATCCACCGATTGATTCATGATAATTGATGATGTCCTCGTATTCATCGATGGTGTGATGGCCAAAAGTAACATGAATGTTGATTTTTGCATCATTTTGCCTCGTATCTTTCATATACCTGTTTATACCTAAAATATATCATCTCAAACAAATTTTAGTAACAAATAAGAGTTTGTTATTACTCAAACAAGAGATATTGTATGAACTATGTTCTAACAGATTTTTCAACATTAGTTTGTGAAGTTAATATTAAAAATTATAATATTTGCACCAAATTTGTATGTCATGAAGAATAAAAGTTATCACTATGTATCAATGTTTGCAGTAATTTTATTTAATTAAAGCATATCATCAAAAAATTCTACAGATCATATCATCAAAAATAATTCTACAGATCATACTCCCTTTAAAGTGGGAGTTATGGAAAAACTTTCTATTAACAATATTACCCTATTCCTTTTCAATATTACATTCTAATTCTAATTAAACTAAATTAATTCTCATTGTTAATTAATTATATTATATGTCACTTTAAATTGGTGTAAATTGGTCCCTAAAACTTTTGAAGTTACTGTGAAACTCTACATCATATTAATTATTAGTAATGTATAGTAATATATTAATAGATAACTGCATGTTAATAAATTAGTTATGGAATTATGGTTGTTGTGAAACCTTTATCTTTCTATACTCTACCCGCTCAACTTCTCTCAATTCTATATCTGAATGCCTTTTGAATTGCATTATTATTAATTAAAGTTGTAAAACTTGTTGTCTTAATATGTTCCTTGCTTCTAAATCAATAAAGACCACGCACAAAATTTAGCCACTTTCTAACCGTCTGTCTTTGCTTATTACCCCCCTTCAAAGTCTTCATCAAGCCAACCACTAGCCATCTTGATATGTTCGAAGTAAGGACACAAAGAGTCTAGATTTTATTCATTTAAAACTTTCTATTTTTAATTTTTACAAATTAGATTGATATCAACAAGAAGCATGATTAGGAATTTAATATTCTCCTTTTCATTAGTTTATTTTATTGTAAATTATAATGGAGATTAGAAATAATTTTGGGGTCGGGTGGTTTTAGTTTTGGAGATCAACATTGAAGGATAAGGCGATTGAAGGATGTCGACTACTTTCAAGGATCGAATAGTGTTAATGCAGGTGTGTTCCTTTATAAATCAGTTAGAATTATAAGAATTTGTTTCAAAATGTGTTAATTTTGATGTGATTTTAATATTTATAGAAGTAAGTTAATTTAATGCTGTTTGAATTGTTGTTTATTGAATATTGAAGTTAGTTCTTTCTTTTGAAAGGAAGAACATATTACGAGGTTACAGTTCACCTGATTGCCCATTAATATGAATTTTTATTTTTCAAGCACAAACAATCTTTATTCTTTTATTAACCTCCTGAGAACTAATTAATAAATCAATGTGAAATAATTAATATAAAGATGGCTAAATTGTACTTAAATATATACCTTATAGTTTATTAAAGTTTGTACTTAAATACCCTCACTTGTATTTAGTTTGTACTGTAAGTAACCTATAATAAAGAAATACTTAAAGGTTGACACAACTCCACAGTTGAGGGGAGTTTTCTAAAATAAACCTTAAACAAAGTACAACTTAAGGCACATGTAACATTGATTATATAAGAGTGGATTTTATATCAAGACTACCACTCAATGGACTGATTTTAGTTATTTTTCCTAAGATTTATCCTACACATCAACTTTAAAATCTATTACAATAAGAAAAGAGAAATTCTTGTTTATTTGGGATGGGTAAGTGATCTTTCGATCCTCTTTCCTTTCATTATCTGGAATTAATTATTTGACAAAAAATTAAGTTGTTCATTTTATATTATTTACCTTCTTATAAGTTTATGAAGCACATAGCTTGGATATGAGTACTATTGCGGATATTAGATTCCTCTAACTCGTTAGCCTAAATTTTTGGATGTTGTTTGATATTGGATAGGTCTAAATTATTTTGTTAAAATACAATTCATATGAGTGCATAATATGTATAAATCATTCTCATTATATTTATAATTTTATGAAACTAGAGAGTAATCATTTTGATAAATTAGTTAGTTTGTTGGGAAAATATAGAAAGATTACAATATCATAATTTGGAATTGATCACATAATTAGTGTTTTCTTTCTGAATTTGCACATTCTAATTTAGAGAATTCTAAAAAAGGCTTTTGAATTACTATAATACTCGGTCGCCATCTATAAACAATAGGTGAAAGTGATTTTTTCTTATACCTAAATAAAATCCTATAGGACTAGATAAAACCTATCATTTTCTTTGATGAATTCAAAATTTTATTTTTCATCAATAATATGAGTTTTTCGATATTGGTCCCTTACATCATTAATATTTTGAAATTAGCCTTCAAATTATTGAAATTGCTCTTAAATCATTAATATTTTTGTTTAAACTTCACTAGTTTTTCTGGAAGGCAAAATGTTAAAACCAACAAGATTTTATGCATGGAAATATCTAAAATTTTCAATATATTTTGGTAATCATAAACTCTTTTGCAACCACGTTATAGTAATAAATAAACTTAAAATAAACATTCAAGATTTTTGACCATGTGCAATGCACATGCATTCCACCTAGTTAAAAAAAAAACATGTAGATTTATGGGCTAAAACTTGGGGCTATGAAGGTTTTAATAATATTTAGGTTAAGCATTTGCCTATCCTGAAATATTTAAATCTCAAAATGAACATGAGAGAAACTCTTTCACCTCGTTTGGTACACGGGAATGGAGTCAAGTGAGAATGGAATGAAGGTAGGAATGGAATGGAATTGATGTTGGAATGGAATGCTCATCCACATTCTCATGTTTGGGTGCGGTTAAAAAATTAAGTAGGATTATCTTTAAGAAGGGTATATCCGAAATTTATTTTATTATTTTTATTCTCACTTAAGTGAGAATATCAAATTCTTAATAACTCATTGGAAATAGCAATGTGAGAATTGATGATAAGTGGGAATGATATTTTTAGCATCCAAAAACATATCATGCTTGATAAGCATGAATAAGAAGTTGAAATTGTCTTCTATTCCCACTCATTCCCGTGTACTAAACGAGGTGTTTGTGTTTTGCACCATACAGATTTCCTAAACATGATAGAATAAAAACATGACAATAAGGCGCAAGAAAATCACATATAAAAAGCTTTATCTGACTTGCTTTTGTCTGTCATCAAACAAGTCCATAGATCTCACATAAGAACATGCATTTTCATGCCAAATGAACAAATATTTTTTTCCCCTTCCTTTTCTAAGCAAAAGCTATACATGTAATCAAAATCAACGTAGAATAATCTCATTGTCTACTAGGGTTGAGCAAACTTCGGTTTGCACCGTTCAAACCGACCGAACCGGTCACTTTTTGAAGGTTCAATTCGATTTCATACATATATCGGCGTGGCTTGGGTTGCATATTTATGCAACCGCTTACACCGAACCAACCGAAGTATCCAAATTTTGAGATTTTTCAAGTCCACCCGGTTACATATTTGAGAACTTTTACCACTTTTTGCATATGGACCCACATGAATTAGCTTCGTGTTTATATCTCAATGCTATTTCTACTTTTCTCTGTGGCGGGACCCACCTGACTTGCGTCCTTTTTCATAGCTCAATGCTAGCTGTCATGCATATGGAGAAGAAAGCTGATACACTCAAATTTGTCTCCTTCCTTAAGTAACTCAAATCCTAGCCATGGCCTTTGATTTCCAACATTTCACAAGATAGCAACAAAATATATTTAAATTTCAATTTTCTATTTCTTTCTTTTGTTGTATGCTTCCTTAATCCCTTTTCTCTATCTTCTCTAACGTTCATTAATGTCTCTTCTACATCTTCTCTAATTGGTCGGTGCTATCATGCCCGCATGGTGGTGGAGCTCCTGACAACCGAAACCACTGACCGAACCAAACAGAAATAAATCAGTTCGGTTTGGTTCGATTCTGTTATGGGTTCAGTTCGGTGCGATTTAAGAAAAAAATGACTAAAATCGGCCGAGCAGACCGTTTGCTCACCCTTATTGTCTACTAACATTTCTTATAGGGTTAATTCCTAATAAACCCTTTGTGGTATCTCTCAATTGTGAAGAGACCCGTATAGTTTTATTTATGGCGAATATACGCTCCATAGTATTGGTCCAAGTGCGAATACACCCTCTTAAATGAAAATTTCCGACTCTTTTCAAAATAAAAAAATTACCAATTGGTGGTCTATCTTTATCTCACAAATAGAGCGATAGGGGAGCTAGCCAAAATATTTTTAATGATTTTAAGAGTAAAGAATAATTTCACTCAGGGGGTCCATTTGTAAAAATAGAACTACAAGGGGGTCTATTCACAATTGGATAATACTAAGGGGGTCTAGTCTTAATTAACCCTTTTTTATATTGCGCACGAGTTGCAATATTTTCTAATTGCCAGAAAGCTTTGACTTGGCCTCTCACTGAAGAAGGCCATAGATCACTGCATGCGCGTTTCAGCAGTTCAAAATTGACATTGTTGTGTCTGCACATGTGCTAACATTGTTATTAATGTCGATTATATACGTCAGCATTATGCAACATTATGCTCACATCCAATGTTCTAAAGTAGCAAGTAGCTAATAAATTAAAATGCTCCCTATGAGCAAAATTGCTCTATTTTATTAATTCTTCTTTGTGTGCATATATTTTATTATCCCGTGCATGTTCCTTGAAAATTTGGCTTAATTTCTTATACTGCACCATGTGACGTGACGAGGAAGTGATAAGGACACGTGCTTATAAGGTAGACAACCAACTTTTGTGTAAATGACTTATTCAGCATAAATATTTTATAATACCTAATTTTGATGACCAGATCTGCAGATCATGTAAGACATTGGAAGAAAGCTTAATATTTTAGCTTTCACTTTAAAAATAATAATAAAACTTAGTTGTTAGAAGAAGATGCTCGATCATTTCTACTAGACAACGTGCTCTCGTATATCAATTACTACGGTGTATTTAAATATCTTGTAATTTACTTTTTTTTGCTGGAATTTTGCATCAGTTGAGAATATAAAGTTCTATGCAATTTACTTTTAACAGTTAAATTAGTTGCAAAAGATTCTTTGATGCCTTTATATACCTTTATTCGTCTGGAGTATTCTTTTCTATTGGTCTAGGGTCAGGAGTTTGATATATATTAATTTAGTTAGTTACGAGTGACCGTGGCAAATTGCATTATTTAAGTTTCTTAAATAATGATTTTCAACACTTTGCTATATTCTTTCGTACAACAACACAAGGATTTTTGCAACAATGGTCAAATGTTGTCTGTGCACACAAGAAAACAAATAGATCAAGGTGCGCCCAATGGTACACAAATTGTATCATTCACATGGCCCACTTGTTAATATTTTTCATTAATTTGTATAGTACAAGCTTTAGATGAACAATACGGTCAAGTATTCTTCTGCAACTACTACTTTTTATTTTGTGGGTTAATTGGAAATGAAACCCTTGGGTTGAGATGTTTTTGACCCTCTTACCCTAGGTGAACTTTTGGAAGATAATGGCCATGAGCGAAATTAGCGAGTCTATCCAAGAGTGGAAGAGCAAAAAATTAACCTTGAGAATCCATCTGCCACAAGGAAACTATAGGGATAGTAAATTGAAGGAAAAAAAAATCAATACTACAGGGGTCTATGTGCAATTAACCGTTTCTTTCCTTCATCTACTTGCTCCTGTTCTTGCCGGGTTTTGGCTTATGTTTTTTCAGTTACATGCATCATATCATGGAATTCCTCTTGAGTTTCTGAATTCAAACAATTTTTCGTTGCCATAATTATTGTTCTTATGGCGATTTTTAATTAAGTTCCCTTCATCTATTGGGGACAAAATTGCACTATTATTCTTATCACCCTATGTCGAGAATATTGTCTTTGTTTTGAATGGTATTTTCCTTATTGGGCTTAGCTTTTAGGATCCTAAGTTTCTTGGGCCTACTGTTGGCCTAATGAACACACTACTCAAAAAGGTCCATAAGTCTCGAACTCTCTTTACCTCATTCTCATTAGCTCTTAGAACAACCTCACACTTCCCCTACAACAAACTTGGAATATGATTCATAACATTGATAATTACATCTGTCTGCTCTCATGCATTCTGCCTTGATATGATACAAACATTGTCTTCTTTTACCATTGGAGAGAACAAACCGTAGAGAGGATGCAGTTCTACTGATTGATTCCTCTCGGTGCCTTGCGAATGTACGTATATAGATACTCGTAACTTCGTACATTCAAAAGTTTAATTGTAGATACACCTCCTCTATTGTGAGGGTGTAATCACTATTAACATTTAGCCTTGTATTTTAATCCGGAAGCAGAGTCTGACAAAAAACAACAGAGTTTTTGGTATTAGACCAGCCAGTCTACTTGCCAGAGGGCTCTAGCGGTGTAGACTAGCTGGTCGGACCTCCCAAGAGTTATCCGGACCAATTCAGAACTGATTTGTATTTTTTTGAGTCATGTTCAAGTTGGAAGTCACGTTCAGCCATTTTCGGGTTTAACCTTATAAATATAGGTCTTTCAAGTCTAGGGTTGTGATGAGATCCAAAACAAAGTTGCATACTTTAGAAAAGTTGTAGAGAAGAAATAAACGAGAAAAATCAAGGATTTGTGAGGATCTTTGGTGAGATAGAGAGATAGATTCTTGTGGGTTCCTTCAAGAAAGCAATATAGGCCAAATCTTGTATAATCTCTAGAATAAAGAAGACTCAAATATCTCAGGGCACGTGCAATTGTCAAAAATAGTAAATTATGTGTCTTTTCATCGTATTTACCTTTTTTTGCTAATTGTTTAGTTTGTGTTTGAATATTGTTCTTCTCTGTGTTTCCCAATTGTTGAGGTGATAGACTGCCCTAGCAAAATGAAGGATACCTAGTTGGGAAATCTCAACATAGTTTCCGCACCAATTATTGTTCGCCATTAATTGGTATCGGAGTCGATTGTCTATCAGCAATCACTTCTACCTTCCAAACTATTTCATTAGCACTTGCGCCGCCAAAATTCCCAAAAACATTATTTTAAAAATTAGATGGAGATGTGACCTGCGAATCATGTGATCAATAAGTGAACTAGTTTTCTCAGTTAACTGACGGATTAAAATACCCTTAAATTGAGGGGAAAAGTGAAATTATACGCCCCGCACGCGCACTACTCTATATCTCTTTACAAAATTTCTTTACATAACAAAGTAGTATTGAGTTTATTGCCTTTCTCCACTCACACGTCTCATTCCTCTGGTTGTTCAGGGCTCCATATAAACAGAACACCTCCAAAAATGTGTGATCATATAGCTTAACAAACACGAAGCCCAAGGTTCCTCCTATATAAACCATAACCCTAAAGATCATTTACCACTCCATTCAAGCCAATTCAAGAAGAAGCAATGGCTACCTGCAAGTCTCTTGTCAACCTCCAGAGTCTCACTGCATTCGTCATCCTGCTACTAGCTGTGAGCTCGATGACTCCAGCAACTTGCCAGCAAATCAGTCCTCCAGAATGCACTGATCAATGTGACCAGCAGTTTCACAACTGCAAAAATGCATGCTCAAGAATTGACCTAGGGGACAAGGGTGACTGCTTTAAGAGTTGTGCAAAGTCTGCTGTTGGTTGCTATCAGAAATGCTACTAATATTGCTTATGTATGTCATAATAGTTATCTGAATAAGTCTGAAAGTAATGCAGATGGTAAAATAAGGAAACGGGTTTGGAGGCTGTATAAGAACCCTACAGGAGCTAATGATGTTATGGATACACATATATGAATTCCGTTTTATATCTTTCATATTTCTCATATTTCATTTGATTCGATATAAGATTCTTCATAATTGAAATGTTGAAATATTCTCACGATAAGCCTATGTAAAAAATCTTCTCGCAGAGCAACTTTCGCAGCTTAATGACATCAAATCCTAATACGTGGTCTAGTTCTCTAAAAAAAACTTTTTACCCATATGCCGAAGTAGTGAATGAAGGCCCCGTTATATACATTAGCAGTTAAATTAAAGATCAGAATCTTTTCTTCTTCAAAAACCAATGTGGGTATCCTAACCTCCTGAGAAAAGTATGTACTGTCTGAGGTGTTTTAGTATAATCAAAATGAATATCCCAATTATTATTTACATATCCAGCTATTTTGAGTCTAATAAATATATCGAACATGTCATACCTAAAGTTTCAGCTGATATCCGTACAATATCTGCACAAATTTGCACAGCCCACTTAGAACAGATAGTATAACTCGGACCTCTTCCCATCAGTTAGACATATCTCCTTTAGCAACATGTTATCTAAGATAATACTTTTACATTTCCTGCCCTTTGTAGCCATTTCCCATCAAATTTAGTTCACGCTTTCGCTGTTCTCACCACCAAACTCTTAAAGGGAAGAAAAGCGTTACACATTTTAGGTATTTAGTCCCTGTAAAGTAATAGAGTTTAAGTAAGCAAAAAATTGATGAATCATACAGATGTTAATTACGACCAAAGCCCTTTTCTGTTCATGCATATTTAAGTTTCCTCTACCATTGTTTAGGTTTCATATTGTCAAGAATTCTTTATCAAATGTGTAATTAATTAGTTTTGTTGTATGGGTACATAAAAGTTTACCTCTCTGTATAATATCCCAATCCTATATCTCATGTTGCAGCAAATAAAATATGTAGGAATCTATGGCATTGATCAAGTCTATTTTAAACCTTCATAATATAGTTGCACTTGCCATTTTCTGCTCATCACAAGCTTCACCAACGCAGACTCCTATTTGTCTGTTTATGATTAGGATTTGCAGTATAATCATTGAAATGCATGTTCATCCATGAAACGAGACAAGGATACATTATACGTCCAAGTGTGGTCAGTCTGCTTCTTTATGCTATGCAAACAGTTCCTAGCGCTCATTAGCTTTGTTAAATTTGGATAATCTTAGACTTATTTCATAACTTAGTGATCAGTTGATGCAGTGCAGTATACTTTTCATAGCACTCTATCAAATGAATTTGCTTAGTCAACTGAGACAAGATGGTAAACGCTAGGCCTTTTTCCAGGTGTTACGACATATACATGCCTTAACAAAAGTAGATTTAACGATACATGTAAGTTTCTTCTCTGTTTACTAGCCTTTGTGTATGTCCATGAACTTTACAGCCAAGGTTTTCTCATTCACCAAATAAGAGATTTTGCAATTTTAGTTGGCTCACTGTTCCTGTATTATATTATGCTTTGTTTACTATTATGGGTACAGGCACAACAAACAATATTTTTGTAGCTAGTATGAGAAGTATAGGCTTAACCAGATCGATATTATGAAGCATGGTTTTGCTGAAAAAGAAAGTTCTACATAATTTCAATATTTATACATGTATTATTCATGTTCATGGACAGAGAAGAGGCATACATTTTGAAGACATTTAAAACTAAATGGCTATAGAGATATAGTATAGTAACTCCATCTTTCCGAAGAATAGATAGTAAACTATATTAATAAATAAGAGCCGGATGACAATTCTAATATGCATTACATTTACATAATCCAAGTTCAAACTCCAAACTTATAATAAGTCTCAAAATTGCAAAATTGAATATAAAAATTAATATCAGTACAAAATATAGCAAAAGAGCCAATTAATTAATCAATTAGACATCAACTCTTCTTTTACTTATCATGCAACCAGCTTGAACAATCGAGATTAGGAATGCACCAGAATCAGTATGCACCGGATTGGATAGTAATTCAGGTATAGTGATTGAGGCAACAATGAATTGGTCCCTTTTCTTGTAATGTTTTGCCCACATAAGAATTTCACTGGATGTGAATTAGGCCCAAAGTTGATGGATTAGAAAGCTATATTCACTCATGCATATTCCATTCCCCCTTTTCTGTTGTTAACGGTTCTATTCTTACAACTTCTCCACCAAACGCATGATCAATTAGTTGTTTAAACTTTGACGTAGCACTCTTTATATAAAACAATCTATAGCTCATTAACCCTAAAATACAATTCTAAAATAGTCATGGCTTTCACCAGTTCTCTGCTAAACTGTCGTAATATTGGTGCCCTTGCCATTGTGCTAATTGTTGCAAGCTCAATAAGACCAATAACAAGCTACTCATGCTTCGACAACTGTGATCTGCAGTATAATCACTGCCGTGCTGCATGCTCCTCCATAAAAGGAGACCAGGGTACATGTTATGCAAGTTGTTCGGAGTCTGCTTCTTCCTGCTATGCAAATTGTTCCTAGAGCTTGTGTACATGTACAACGAAATAAAATTGTATTTCTATATTAAGGTAATTGGTCAATTGCCTATATTACAATGATGAATTGTGAGGATTACTTGTAGATCACAAGGCTATGATTTTCAGTATCAAGCCAAGAGAAGTTTGGCCAACTAAGGTTAGGCTAAAGGGGGTATATTACAAGCTGAATGCATTGTGCGAGATAAAAGAGGAAAAAAGAAGACTTAAAGAAAGGGGCGAAAATGCATCTCTAAATCAAATCAATGGCTAATTTAACTTCTTACTTGTGCAAACATCTCGAGTACAGCCTTCATATACTTGAGATACATTATAAAATTTATGGATATGATGGAGTATCCATCAAGTATCTGATACTCATAAGTCAAAACAAGTAAGTATCCTTTAAGTTTGGTGTCCATGAAAGGAAAATAAGCATGCCAATTGTACGATAAATTTTGAAATTTGAACATTCTAATATACAATAATATCACCAGGAATAATGTAAATATCCAGTTTCTTTTTCCTCCATCAACATGAATCTTCAAAAGAAAAACTAAATTTCATATAAATAATTTATTGTTTATATAAATATAAACAATAAATTATGCATACTAGAAACCATATGCCTTACCAAATGAAAGTAAGGTCACAAAGTTGTTTCCATGTTTTGAAAGCACCGTCATCCTGCACCAGTTCTAGTCTTCAGAATGCAGCTATCCATCAGGTATGAATATCCTCGAGTCTAAACTTCTAAAACTTCTTCCCAAAAACACCCTCAGAGTATACCTTATGTCTCAAACAGTTGCACAAATAGCTATCCATATTGATACAGTTAACCGATTTCTTTCCCACACTACATCGGAGCTGCCATCAACCATACATTCCCATTTTTCTTCTGGAGACAACCATAACATTCTTCTGAAGTTTCCTGCAGAGTTACCTCTTATAAGCAGCATGCTCTAAGTGAATATTAGGAGAACTTGCAGAATTGGTACGTTTTATTTGCCTATCAACATACTTACACTTTAGCTAGATGCTCCAGCAATTGAATAAAAGAACATATTAATCTCTCCCAAAGCTGCCACCAATAAGACAAGGATCAAACTATAGAAGAACCACTGCCTTTACCCTAGCTTCATGTACGAGGAAGTTTCTTATCCCCACCCTTTAGCATGATCACAGCCTTTATGCTAGCTTTATGTATGGGTGGGAGTTTCTTATCCCCAATCTTTAGCATGGACTTCTCAACAACCAAATTAGAATTCTCTGTCAGAGAGAGTGATTTATCATCTGCTTCGAGACCACCAAGCAAATTTTACAAGCTTGATATTGGATGCTTCCACAAAATTTTGATCTCCTGATATTATTCTCCTCTTAAATAACACATTCCAACTCTTAAAACCGTGGCAAAGGGAGTTGTCGCACATACCTGCTGATTTCAGAATAACAACTGCTATTTTATAATTTATACAACATGCAAATGCTCATAACTAAATCGAATTCTACTCCCATATGCAAGTAAACTTTTACCCCTCTACCAGTAATCCATACAAGAACAAGCACCATCTTTAAATAAGTGGAAGCGATTCCGATCCCTCATTACAATTTCCCTGTCGTAAACTTTAGAGGTAAGTTTCATTAGATGGTGACAGTCCCTGCATACACGAAGGTTCTTGATGATTCTTATGGTTGCTCCAAGTCCTGTATGCAAAAGTCCAAAGGAAATTGCCAGCTTTTCACTATGAACGGACAATATATGCCCTTTCTCTTCTTCTTCAATGTCAAGCAACACCTGCATTGTGTCTGGGGAGTAACCAACCTCGACCTTCAGCCTCTCTGATACCTCTACAAATTTTTGGTATATGTTTTTAGACTCTGGGTGAGACTGGTCGCCAGCAACAAACTTGTGAAGGATGCCTTTGAGCTCTATCATGCTCGTTCCTGGTATTTTTGAGATTCCCTTGCTTGTCATCATGCTTCTTATTTTGCTAGCATCTTCCCATCGATTTGTTGATGCATAAATGTTGGAGAGAAGGACATAACTGTTGAAGAATAAGAGAAACAATCAGAGTTCTGCCATTAAGGAAGTGAAAGATTATACACCTATAATACAGATCATCCCTCCTGTCAAGAGAGATAATACAACTAATATCATTGCAATGTGACAGTTGCAACATTATGAAGATCACAAATATTACAACCGCAAGATTCAGCATTAGGAAAATAAATTGTTAACCATTTGCCTCACAGTTGCAGAAACTAAATTAAAAACTTGTTTTTCTTCAACATGAAAAGAAATAGTTCTGCACATAGTTAATGAATGATTAATTACCTTGGTTAACATCATAGTAAAATTTACTGGCTAGCTTTATAGCCAGGATATCCTTTTAATTATAACTACTTTTTGCGTAAGTGTTGTAGCCACCATGGTTACTTAAAAATTTAGAAGTTTAACTACTTTTTGCGTAAGTGTTGTAGCCAGACCATGGTTACTTAAAAATTTAGAAGTTCCCTCTAAAGGATGAAGAGAAGTTAACACATTTAACAATTCATAGAAGCTTTTGATTTTTGGTTTTTAAAGATTACCGGCCACTATGCTTAGGTTGAAGGCTTAAAAGTCGTCTTCCAACATCATCAGCAACCCCAGAGTTGCCATGGATTCGACATCCTCCAAGCAATGCTCCCCATATCGGTGCATTAGGCTCCATCGGCATAGATTCCATCAGCAATACTGCCTCATTCAACAACCCTTTACGAGCCAAAAGATCAATAACACATCCATAATGCTCCACTTTGGGATCAACACCATAAGTCACCTTCATACAATTGAGCAAATATTTACCCTCTTTCACCATTCCTGCATGACCACAAGCACTGAGCACCGCCACAAATGTCATATCATCTGCTACACTCCCACTCTCCCTCATTTCATCAAGAAGCCGAAGGGCTTCTCTTGCTTGTCCATAGACAGCGACACCCGCTATAATAGCATTCCAAGCTAAGAAATCTTTATCCTCGATAGCATAAAAGATTTGGTATGCTCGTGATATCTCCCCACACTTAGCATACATATCAACAAGCGCAGTGGCAAGAACCGTATTGAGCTCAATCTTGTTTTCCTTGATGAATTTATGGACCCACTCTCCTCGGTCCAATGCACCCAAATGTGCACAAACCGAGATCATGCTAACCGCAGTCGCATCAGTTGGTTTCACACTAGAATGCTGCATCTCATCAAACAACTCAAACGCCTTGTCACAATTCCCGCTCTGTGCATAGCAAG